>OX637589.1:6801957-7157965 GCA_951800085.1 Comarum palustre
GTCGCTTAGCAGCTATCTGATAAACTTTGTTCTGAAATTAATCGGCTTTATATAATCTTATTCATCAGGTCTGTGATCTTTCATCTGTTAGTGATGTCAAATCATTTGCATCCACCTTTTCCTCAAAGAATGTGCCAGTTCATGTATTGGTAAATTATCCACTCTTTTCTGCTAGAAACATAGTTTTGCTGTGAAATGCTATGCGTGCTTGTAACGCTACTAAACTGCTCAGATATTGTTCTTCTTTGTACTTGTATATTTGTTGGTTCTCTAGTAATTTCTTTTGAAATAAACTTATAATTTGTTGGCCATTCGGTGCTTGTCTCTTTTTCCATGATTTTGAGAAAGCTAATATGTTGTCGCATGTAGGTTAACAACGCAGGCTTGCTTGAGCATGATAGAGTTACCACACCAGAAGGGTGAGTCCTTAATTCGCTGCATATCCAACTTCTAGACATTCTATATGCTCTCTTTGGTTTAATGTAATAATGCCTTTTGCTTATTTGGAACGCTAGGCTGGAATTTAACTTTGCTTTAAATGTGGTTGGCACCTATGCCATGACTGAACTGATGTTGCCATTACTGGAGAAAGCTGCACCTGATGCTCGAGTTATTACTGTTTCCTCTGGTGGAATGTACACAGTTCCATTGACCAAAGATTTGCAGGTAAATTTTTTATTTTATTTATTATTATTATTATTTCAAAAATAAAACTAGCAACAGCATTCTGTTTCTCTGTACTAATTGTTATGTATCTGTTAAATGCAGTTTACTGATGGCAACTTCAATGGTGTGGAGCAGTATGCTCGAAACAAGCGAGTTCAGGTTTGATAATCTTTGACAGTCATAATAAGTTTACATTCTTTTAGTGATTCTTAATTTCTTATCTTATGATGATGCTTCATCAAATGTGAAATGAATTGGGCATTGGGATGCTGCTATATCTGAGTCAAACAAAATACAAGAGTTTGAGGAATTTCTCACCTACATATGATCAACCATAGCTTTCAGCTTCCAAGATCAGAACTCTCAACGATCTACATCACACCACACCTAAAAACTATGACTCTAGGGTCCTATTTATATATAAGAATAGTTGTAATCCCAGAAGGAAACTAATTACACAGAAAGACTTACACAATCCTAGTTTGATTATACTTTCTAATCATACTAGGACTAGGACTCAAGTTAACATTCCTCAAGTTGGCGCATACAAGTCTTGAATGTCCAACTTGTCAAGTGTCACTAAATGTTTTGGACGAAACTGTCAATTTCAACTTCTCAATACTCTTCATAATCTCATTCAATTTCTCCTATTTTGCTTTAATTTGCTTTTCTATCAAATCAAATACGAAAGCCTGCTGCTTAACCTTCCTCTGAATCAGATTCAGTTCCTCATGAGTTTTGTTCAGTTCCTCACGAGATTTGTTCGACTTCTCCTCTATATCCCTCTCAACCCCATTCAGTTCTTGATGCAATTTTTCCATTGTATCTGTTTTCATTTCAAGTTGTCTCTCTCACATCAAGTTGCTTTTGGCGTTCTTGCTGCAACTTCTCCATTGTTTCCCTTTTCACTTCAAGTTCCCTCTCTTTCAGCTGGTAGTCTTCTTCCAATTCCTTTACCATCTTCTGGAACTCCTTGAAGGTCCTTTTATTAACCGCATCAACTTCCTCAGCTTTCGACAAAACTTCCTGCTCTTTCATTTCTAACGGAATAGTACTACATACCTCAGGTGATGACAAGCCAGGAGAGATTGTTGATGTAGGGGAAGAGACTGGTCTTGCATGTACATCTTCAACTAGTTGATCAGTATTCAATTCTCCTCCTTTCGACGTGTCGGGTACTTGCTCGTCATGTCGAATATCTTCAGAACTGGTAACAGATTCCTCAACGTTAGTAAGGTCAGTAGATTGAACCACTTCTTGCGGTTTCAGAGTATCGTCTGTCTGATACTGGATTTGGCCGGTGACAACTTGAGGATCATTTTCAGTGGGGTTTCTGTATACCATACCATCGTCAAGTTCTCCAAATTGATCTTCATAAAAAACATGCTGCTCCTCACTCGGAGATACATGGCAATATTTGGTGATTGTGCTCTGTCTTCCCCGCTGTACATGCAATCCAAGTGAAACAGTCTCCCCCTTAGATCTCCCCTGCCTATTATCGCCTGAGTTGACAAGTTCTGTAGTGAGGTCTTGTCCGCCTACTCCATAGAAATCAGGTTCTTGAACCAACTGAATTGCAGCTTTGCCTCCACGGCTCTTATCATAGGTGGTGCCTTGATTTGCTTTCTTAGGATACGAGGTCTTGTAGTGTCCAAATTCCTTGCAATAGAAGCACTGCACCTTAGTGAGATCTGGTCCACGAGCAGGCTGAATCCAAAGTTCACTGTTTTGGTTCTTAGTTTTCCAATTGTGTTGAGATTTAGATTGGGCAGTGAGGCTGGAGACCTCGGTATGTAACTCATTTATACTAGACTGGTTGGATCATCTTTGCGGATATAAGCATAAGCTTGTTCCAGGGTTGGTGGTGTGGCTTGTCGCAGCAGTTCTCCCTTAGCAGTAGCGAATTTTGAGTCTAATCCTTTCAAGAAGCTATAAACTCGCATCTTGTCTCGGGACTGGTTGTCAGGACAGATTCAGATTCAAAACAGGTTCAGATTGTCAAGATAACCAGGTTCAGATTGTCAAGATAGTCAGGACAGATTTGCAGCGGAAACAACAAGTTCAGTTTCAGGAATAACAAGTTCAGATTGTCAAGATAACCAGGTTCAAATTGTCAAGATAGTCAGGACAGATTTGCAGCGGAAACAACAAGTTCAGTTTCAGGAATAACAGGTTCAGATTGTCAAGATAACCAGAATCGACTTAGGCTCTGATACCAAGTCAAACAGAATACAAGAGTTTGAGGAATTTCTCACCTACATATGATCTACCATAGCTTTCAGCTCCCAAGATCAGAACTCTCAACGATCTACATCACACCACACCTAAAAACTATGCCTCTAGGGTCCTATTTATATATAAGAATAGTTGTAATCCTAGAAGGAAACTAATTACACAGAAAGACTTACACAATCCTAGTTTGATTATACTTTCTAATCATACTAGGACTAGGACTCACGTTAACATGCTCCATATTGAATTGGTAGCATAATTAATGTATTGAACATAGCAAGTGCAGAAAGATTCTTCTTGCATGAAACTCCTCAACATAAATTTCATAGAATGATTGACCCTGCAGTGTGCTTGGTCCTTTTCAGCTTTGGGTTTTTCTAAATTCAATTATTGTCTGTCATGTATGATTGACTTTGGCTGTTATGCTTTGATTTTGTCTAGTAGTTCTCTATTGAGTTTATGAATTGAAAGACTTCCATGGTATTGTCCAACGTATAATTTACTCCAGGGTTTTCTGCTGTGTTTGTATCTAGTAATTTCAGAGCATCAATAAAATTCGTTGATGTTCTGAAATTAATGGATGTCAGATCTATAAAATCAATGTTAGGGATAGCGGATATCCTTAATGTATGTGATATATTTTAATCAAATGTTGGGGAGAAAAATCTTATACATGTCTGTTTCGATCACTATAACGTAAGATTTGGTTTACAGGTAGAATACTAGGTCTACCGATAGTTATTGTCACCTAAAGAAACATAGAACTCCTGCCAAAAAAACAAAAGCTTAAAATATTTCTTAGGTGGAACCGTTCGATACTTTGATTGTTACTTACACTATTTCAAGTTATTTTCTGGAGCTTTAATTTTTCTTTCTTAGGTGGCACTAACTGAAAAATGGGCTGAAATAAACAAAAACAAGGGGATTGGATTCTATTCTATGCACCCTGGTTGGGCTGAGACACCTGGGGTTGCCAAGAGTTTGCCAAGTTTCTCTAAAGCGTATGGATCACCTATCACATTATATCTTCTTTTTCTTTATTCTTTTTTTTTTGTACTTTACTCTTATTTCCTCTTTTATATATGATTAGTCTTTCAGGAAAGCTTAGAACAAACGAAGAAGGGGCAGACACCATTATTTGGTTGGCTTTACAGCCAAAACAGAAACTGGTATCTGGTGCATTTTACTTTGATAGAGCAGAAGCGCCTAAACACCTGATGTTTGCAGCTACCAGTGGCTCTCATGGATTAATTGACTCGGTTATTGACTGTCTACGAACCATATCTGGTATCTCTGCACAGAATTAGGAAAATGTATTCACTTTTCCATGCAGATATTTCATGTAAAGTCAGTGATAGCCAATTTGATGGAAGGGAGACAAACCAAACTAATCAGGCTAGCTTTTACATTTTACTGTGGTTGAATTGAGGCCATTGTTGCAGAAAGAGATGTATCAAAGCTAAGGTCAGACGGTGGTGATCTACACTTGGACATTGAGCTCAAGAACATGGGCTATGTATTTTTCAAATGAAAAGAAAATACAGAAAATAATCTTTCTTTGAAGTTTACTATATAAAAGTTCTATGTTAAGGGCACTTGGCATGTGTTATCTACGTTGCATATGTGAACCTCAAAGCCTATATTTACCGGGTTCAAATGGCCGAATCGTAGAGAAGTGATCGAATCCGATCACTGTGACGTAAGATTTGAACAGTCCTATTGTGTAAATAGGAGGCAAAATCGCTGTTGGTGTTTAAGATGATCTAAATATGCTCTTAATGGGCACAATCCTAATAATATAAAACACTCCATGCTACACAATAAAGCTCACTAGAGTACTTGTACAAGTTATTAGCAAACACACAAGAAACCATTATACACAAGTCTCATCCAGTACGGATTTTATGTGCTGTTAAAGGCATAAACAGCTACATTTTATATGAACATCACACAGGTAACCTGGATGCCCTCTACATGAAAAATAAGCTATGGTATTGTCCTTGATTCAAGAACCCAATAATGCTGGCTTTCTTAACCAGTATTGCTGAAACCTCTGCCTCGCATAGTCCATGTAATCAAATTCAATTTTGTTCACATAACCCTGGAAAGCAGAAATAAAATCATCTCTGTTATTACACCATTAGCAAATAGTCAAATACATTCGCGTTCACATGCATAAATAAGCTATCCTTAATCAGAAAGTGAAGAAACTGTTACCGAGATTATTCCCCATAACCCCCAAAAGAGATGGTTTGCCAATGTGTACTGCTCTGCTTTGTCGGCCAACTGTGCCACCTCAGCATCACTGGGTTCGTACTCTGCATGAAATGATGGAAAAAGTAAGCCTCGGAATTACCAAAAAGTTCTCAAAACACAGTTAGTTTATAAGACTTTGTTCCATTATCTTCTTGAAACCCACAACCTTGCTATAAGTCGCAAACTATAACTTGCAATTGGGGTCTGGAAAACTATACTAAGAGTTGCAGTGTTTCCTCGTTTTAGTTAAACCAGTCAGCTTGATTACGTAAAGAGAGACGTTCCTCATTGGAACTGTACTGAACAAGAATCATAACTAGAATTTAAAAAGTACAACACTGCCCTATCATTCAAATGCATTACCCACACAATCCGTGATTTATAGCTACTTCAGATATTACTATGAGCAACATATGTTGAAGCCTTGACAAGTTAATTTAATTTGTAGACATGTAGTACGGTAAATGAGAAACTTGAACAGTCAAATATAAGAGAAATGACCAACATCAGTCCCCGATGCTAGACACTAGACACACATAAAACTGACAGATATTGGGGAACAGAGAGGCTAACCTGCAGAGCTCAGATATAGACGCACAAATCTCTGGCGCTCATCCAGACCTGAAGAAATGGAATTAAAGAAAACCAAAATACTTATTCCTTCTTTGCAACTGGATTGAGTTCTAAATGTCAAGTAGGTGAAAAAGAGATGAAGAACAACTGGTTAGAAGATCGAATAGCAGTTACCTGGATATTTCCTGTAGTCCAAAAAGTGAGGTACCTCAGAGTGGTAGTTTGCCACCATTTCACAGAAATGATTTGCAAGGTCATAGGCAACAGGATTGTAACTGGCATATTCATAATCCTGGGAACAGTCAAGAAATAACAAGAGGTAATTATAATATAGTCACAGCAAAAGGACTATACCATAGAACTAAAAAATATTAAACAGCAAGTCACTGGTGACTCCGTTCTGGAAAAGGACTGAGCACCATCTCTTCAATTATAAGACGCATTTTCAGCAGTTATAATGGACAGTCCATGTTCAACAAAACCAGAAATGGGTAAATACAAAGCCCAATTTGGCTTTCAGTGTGCTGTTTTTTATAATCATCAAAACAGAAGAAAACGTTGTGAAAATTTGATTCTAGGGTTCATTCTGTGCAAGCCTATTCTAATGTATTGGAGGTAGAATATCCACTCTACAACACCTTTATACATATCTCCTAAGATTCAACAAGTTAATATCATAAGTGATTCTTAAACAGACATATGCTAAATTAGTTGGAGTCCGTGTCAAAATTATCAAGTTCAGGTGGACTTCACCAAGAATCATTGGCCACAGGTATTATCACAAATAAAGATTCCCTGATAATGAGGTAGATATGGAACTAAAGAAAGATAACTAAAAAAATGGAAAAGAAGACTAAAATAACTTCTAAAACCAGAGAAACAATTAACAAGAACGAAATAAAATAACTCACAATTATAGTGACTGATCTGGTCTCTTCATCCATCATTATGTTACCGTACTGCAAGTCATTGTGACAGAACCCAATATCTTGAAAGTCCTCTGACAGTTTCTTCTCCAACATATTAATTTCTTCCTCCAAAGTATATAACCCAAAATCCTTTTTGTGCTTTACTAAACACAAAGTTTTAGCCTCACTAAGCCAGTTTCTGTTATAGACAATGTAAACTGCATTACATTTCTGGAAGGGAAAAGTAACTTTTAAAATATCTAAATTACCTCATTCTGTCCCAAAGTACTACGCTTCTTGAACCAGGCATATCCAGATTGTGGAACTCCCTCAGCTTAGCAGCTATAATAGCAGATGTTTCAGGATCACGGAGGTCAGCTGCTGACAGTGTCTGAAAAAATTGAAGAAAATAAAATGCTGTTACGAAAATTGTTCTTCTGCAACGGTGTATAGAGTATAGACAGATTGTGCTTAACCTCGATAATTCTTTTTCAACGTACATTTAACCTCCAATGATAGATGTATGCCAATTATGTTTTATGGAATTCTATACCTTTGAAAATAAGTTATTCTATGTATCCAAAACAAACTTCAGTACATATAATCATGTATGCTTAGGCTTAGCAGTCAGCTTTTAGATAGTTATTGTTTAGGATTTTGCAGTCTTATTAAGAAACATCTTTCAGAGGACTAACACCACTCCTTAACACAAATATTTGGGAACCAGATACCCATGTCATATCTCAGAAACAAAAAGTTAAGGTACAGTACCTCATTTTAAGAAATATGGTCAAGGATACTTACATCTTTACACTCAGCACCATTCATTACAGTTCTAAAGTGCATATTGAACCTCATTCTTATTCTTAATGAAGCAATAAAATACTAATAGACTATCAGTGCGCCACTATCTCTAAAGAATAAAGTAAAGTATGACAATTATGATAATCATAGCAGAACTAATGAAAGTATTCCAAAGAACATTGATCATTGAAGACTTAAATTAACTCATACAAAAAGGAGATAACAATATGAAATGATGCCAGAAAAAGAGATACACTTACCCTAGCATGAATGAATTCCTCAACACGTCCCTTTGGGAACCGTCCAAGAAGACGGGGGCCCTGGCCGTGCTTGGACATGCACTCAAAGGTCCTGATTTCATCATCCCTATTGAAAAACAGGTCAACCCCTTCTCCATAAACACGGACCAGAACTTTCCTGAGTTGATCACCATTCTTAGTCGGCCAGTTTAACTGGTACACCTCATTAGTCATGGCCCCCTTCAACGGGATGACCTGCAAGGCATTCATATCATCCACTACATCCCCCCATTCAGAAGCTACAGATACAAGTACCTTCTTTAATTCCTCAGGAAGACAACCTTCAATGAAACCAATTGCCTTTATGGCCATTGTGTATGTCTAAATACAGTGAAACAAAGAGAGACAATTCTTTGAGGAGAGAGTTCAACCTGCACAGCACAAAGTCAAAACTATAAAATTCCTGTCTATCCAATTCTGATCACTTTCCCAGAATCACTCACATCTTATATTAGAAGCCAAAGAAAGAAAAAGTTTCAACCATCAAATGATCACTTTCGCAGAATACTATTTATGCAATCTAAACCACTTATTACATTTCCAAAAAAATTCAGCTGATCAATAACAAACTCATAAAAGAAATACCAACCAGAAACCATGTTCATAATCAAAATCAATAAAATCCTGCTGATTAATTTCGCATGCAACTCATGCAATTGATAAATAAACTCACTCCAAGAATCAAGAGAAGATTTCAGAAGGAAAACAAGCTCAAAGCTCCAACCTTGGGTTCTAACTGAAAAAAAAACGATCTTGTTGTATAAAGAACGCCACTTGAAAAATCAAAACAAGTGAAAAAAAGCAATTGAATTGAAATTGACGAACTGAAATAGAATCCAAACCTTGCAGTAAAGAAAACAGGACGAGCAAGAAAGTCCAAGAACGTTGCAGGGTTTGATGACAATCTGGAGAGCCTTATATATATTCAAAGTCAGAGACTAGAATAAAAGAAAGAAAGAAAAAGGAATCACCAATGGCCCAAAACAAAGAAACAAACAGAACCCAGAATCGTCTGCACCAATTATAAGTGGGGTGGGGTCGTATGAAGAGAAAAAACAACCCCAGAAATATTATTTTCCAACAAAAAAGTGAAAAAACTGACTTTTTCAGATCTGAGCAAATCTGAATAGCTGTGGGATAAGAGTAAAGCTAAAACCCAACGAAATTTGGAATCTTGGGTGAGAGATTCTGAGTCAGAGGAAATCTTTTAGAATCCCCAGAAGGATTGACCAGTTCTAAATAACGTAAACGTGAAAAAGTAAACGGAGAGACGAATGTCAAGAGAAATACGGACCCGGATTTTGTGTGAGGGCACCGAGACTTTCATTCTGGATGAAACTGAAAACGAATTTAGGAGCTGTTGGAACGCGTAAAAACCTGCTATTATGGTGTTGACATTTGTTTCTATCAAAATAATATTTCTTGAGGAATATTGAATGTTAGAGTGTAGGATGGATACATGGGGTTAAAACATCTATATATATATAGATACATGGGGTTAAAACATCTATATATATATATATATATTTGTTTAGGTCATGTGTATCGTGATTTGCAGATTGCATGGATATGTTTTATGATCATTTGAGAGAATTCTTTTCTAATTGATTGAGATAATCTGATCTATTTTGATCCGTAAGGAATGACAAACTCTAGTCTTCTATATAAAGGGCTCGATGATGAACACACATCAACTTACAAACAATCTTGCAAACACTGCAAAATAAGCCTCCCTCAGAGTACCTCTACCAAAAAGACTCTCAGGATCTTTACTTCATCAAAGTCTTATCACGAGTAATTCCCGCAGCTACCTCACCCAAGCATCATGGCGAGCAAAAGTCTGCCCTAAGTTCATAAAGCCTCATCACGAGCACAAGTCAGCAAAAACCATTGTTATAGAGTAAAACTTTAGAAAATATCTCCGGTCAGAGAGCACTCTTTGGCGAATAACTTGTCCTGATATTGTGTGACTCTACTCAACCACACCGGTCTGAGTAAGATGTGTCAACTGCACGTGGAGTGGAGGAAAACCCTGGCAGCCGTCTGTTAGGCTTGATCAGCGCTCGTAAGTTAGTCGTTCTGAGAAGAAGTCAAAGACGAACAAGAGCAGAAGAGAAGGTTGCACCTAACCCAAATGTGCTGGCACGCCAAGAGCTAATTATTCGGAAAACAAAATCTATTTTCACACCGAATATTTAGCACGCCCATAACGGGACATCACTCATCAAGATTACGGGTCGAAACGAGAAATCGAAGCTCCCATGGCCACAGACTTGGTCCAGTCTATGAATGAGAAGCTATGGCTTCAATATGAGGATTTGGAAAGAAAGATGTAGGTTGTGACCGAAGATATACAAATAGTTATGTTGGAGATAAGGCACAACATGCAAGAAAACACCAAGTCTTTATTGGCAGCTCTTCGAACCATAGCTGGCCAGTCTGGTTTGTCTCCTGTACATAATGTCTTACTAGCGTGAAACACCCAAGAGATAGTGCTTGAAGCTACGGAAACAATTCTGCCAAAGTGGTTGAATCAGATTCTGGTTAATCTAGTGACGAATGCTTAGTTTCAGACGAGCCTTCATTGATAAAGGGCGATAAATTGCCGGATGTGCGGCATAACAACAAAGATGATATTAACTAGAGTTGCCTAACTGAGGAAATTGTCTCTTTCATGAACAAAGACGTGTTCGTGGATAACTGTCAGATGCATGAAGGGCAAAATAAAACCTTTGTTGTCAATCTCGACCACTATGAGCAATCCAATAACCAGTTGAGTGATTATCTTGTTATTGGACGCCCTAACCAATGACATGATCAACGTTTAAGTCCATGTAGTTATCAAATTGATGTTACTGGACATAGTCTTGAGGAAGACCAGAAGCATGGCGAACGTAACTATCATATGAGTTTCGTTCTCACCAAACAAATTCATGGCTTTATTAATCAATCTGGGTTAAGCCAGGTTATATGTTATGGATTTAAGAATTTCCAGGATGATGGTGCCTCACAGATGTTTTGTCATTCTGCCAATAACTTCTACAACAACTCATTCACCTTTAGCGAATGTAAATTCAGAAATCATCGAAGCAAAAAAGTTGATCACTTGGCATGCAGTTATTTTTCTCTAAAATTCGTGGGGCAGAAATTTATTTATGATGATGATATAGGCCACGTCATGCAGTCATTTCACTATGATGATTATGGTTTTAATGTGTCTATCTCAAGGATGAAGCTCACTCACCAATATGTGTTAATTATGATTTGAATAGGGGGCCGGTCTATGATGAATACGACGATGATTACAAGTTGATTCTTGACTCTAATATCAGTAAGTCTTGCACACAAGAGGCTAATTACTTCGAGTCTCTTAGTGTTAAGAATATGAACCGACAAGTGCTTTTTGGTAATAGTCAATATGTGGCTGCATCGGTATGCACCATACATTATGACATGATAGTTGACAACAAGACTGATCTCTATTCCATACCATTCACGAAGTTACAGCTGAAGATAGATCATACTTTGTTAAACCACGAAGATGCATGGGAGGCTATGCAGCATGTCCTATGAGCAACCCTTTGTAGATTTTCCAGTTGATGACACAAAACATCTTTGTTCGATACTTGAAGTTTCTCGCAAGAGAGAGTCTCATGCTGACAATGTCAATAGGTCAAGGCTTAGAGTGAAGCATTGGTGGCCTCTCCCGTGACCATATGAAAGTTAACTAATCATGCTGAGTTTTCTTCTTTCCCTTTGCTATTAATCCTTGACTTTTAACTAGTTTCATTTTATTTCTAGCATTGAAAATAATAAAAAAAAAATCTAAAAAGAGACTGAGTTTTGCTAAAATGAATGACAACATTCTTACCTAGTTGAGGTAAGAATTTACTCTCACATATTTAGAGGCCTATACCCGGGGCTTCAAATACAAGAGACAATTCCTGTGACTTGACGATATACTGCCCTATTGTCAGGAAGTGCAAGATAAAGAAGATTTGAAAACAAGTTTGCAGTTCATCAAATTTGCAACAGTAGCTTCTATGTTGTAACTTCACAGAATAAACTGGGAAGCTCCGTGAAGAATTAGAAGACAGTCTACATATGCATGTATAGCCCTGGATGTCTACTTTCTAGAAAAATTTACGGTTTGTGATTTCGACATTCTAAAAGAGAGTTATGACAGTTTGAGTATCAACAGGTCAGAATGCACCAAAATCTGTATCCTACGTTTATGACTCTGGTGAACAGACCTTGCAGGTACTCTTAGCTCTGTGAATGTATATTAGCACATTCTCTGTAGTACCTACATGTTTGATGGGCTTGTTTTTAGTTTTTCTCTCCTCCATTTTCCAATTTCATACACCAAAACTGGGGGCAACATGTGGATATCTCAGGTACTCAAAATTTTTGCAGATTTTTGAAACCTTCGTGATCCTAATGATTAAGGTTTGTGGTCTCTTATTTTCACTTATGGCCAATGTCTGCAGCCTATTTTTGCAACTTTCGAAACAAATGTGCTTTGGAAGCAATGACAGCGATGTTCAAGTGCTAACTATGAGGAAGAGGCCATTGGTTTCCAAGTTCTGTGGTTGCAACTCGCAAGCTCAAGAATATTTCCAGCATGCTTTGAGCCTTGGTATTAAGAAGTAAACTATCTTCAACATACTGTTATAAACTGAGAGAGGCTTAGTTAGTTTTCTCAGAATATGTGAACATGACAGAACTATTGGTTTCAAGTGATGTAATGGAGAGCTATGATGATCAAAGCATGTGTTGAGGGGCTCATATTTCGGCTTCTCAAATGTTTGTTGTGTTGCTGCCAGACTTCACAAGCAACCTAATTGAGGTTCAATCATATACGTCATGTGTTATTAAGCCAACACAAATGGTTTTTCAAATTTTAAGGGTATTATTGTCTTCCCTTGGCCAGTATATGTGGCCCCTAGTTCATAGTTTTTGAAACAATGAATGTGTTTCATAAGGCCAGGACAATCAACATACCTGTTAGGGATAAAAGAGTAAAACTATCTTTTTTTATTGGTATTGT
The DNA here is from genome assembly GCA_951800085.1 of Comarum palustre. NCBI lineage: Eukaryota > Viridiplantae > Streptophyta > Magnoliopsida > Rosales > Rosaceae > Comarum > Comarum palustre. The sequence goes on from OX637589.1 coordinate 6,814,746, forward strand.
ATTTAGGATATTCTACAACCTAAAACATATTCATCTTTCAGTTTAAGAACTAGCCTTTAACATGCTAAAACTTCATCTAACGACTTCTTGTCTAAAAGGTTACTATACTGGCGGAATCACTACTTTCTTGAATTGAAAGATTCAAAGATTTTAGTGTACAAAAATATCTTAAATACAAAATTCAGATTAACAACTTAAAGTAAAATAATTCTAAAACAAAAATATTTTTGTGACGGAATTATGGGTACACGCTAGAATTTATTTAACATAACATAACTACAAATACAGAACCCAGAGCCTCGCTCTTGGGTAAACAGCAATAAGCTATTTAGCTACTCATAATTATAATTACAAGCACAAGATGCTTGTAATAAAAGCACATCACACAGAATGATTATAGTCTTAAATCTTCACATAGTACTTATACTCACACTCTTATACTAGAGACATTGTTTACACACACTATTTCTCTGGTTTTCTGACTACGAGATAAAGGTTGAGAGTGTTTCCAACTTCTATTCCAGGTTTTTCGATGCCTTCTCTCGGAAGCTTGAAGTTCCTTATATAGCACTCGGACTTCAATCCTGAATAAAGCTAAGAGAAAGTGGGGGACAAGAGGAATCAAACTTTACTTTAGCAAAAGTAAAGTTCATTGTTTCATGCGTCGACAGCAAAACGAAAAACGCACTAACTTTAACAAAAGAAAAGTCTTTTGTCGTGATGCGTCGGTCACTGTTCTTTTCTCTTATCATGTGAGCCCACTAATTTTAACAAAAAAAAGTCTTTTGTCTTGATGCGTCGTCCACCGCTCATTTCTCCATCATGTTTATTGTATTGTAGTATTCTTCATCAGTGCAATCATAATCAGCCAACGAATCTTGGCCCTCTTCTTCTGATGCTTTTTCACCTTTTTCCTCACGGTCTAAATCTGAATCATAAGGAAAAGGATAAGGAATCCTATATCTTTTTTCTTTTTCTACCTTTTCCAGCCATTCTGTAGTAGCTAGGGTGAAGTCTACTTCATTCCTCATAATGGCTGAGAAAAAATCACAATTCACAGGTGGAAGATGATTGTAGCAAGAAACCATTATTTTTTCTTCACTTGCCAGAAGGCTTGACTCATAATTTCTTTTCATCATGTTTTTGATACACATGATTGTCATGGCTTCCATCCATGGAATGCTCTGATTAGGACTGTCATTTCCACTCATTCTACTTGCTCCTTTAATAGGACCTTGAATTATCCTGACATAATGATAAGGAGAGATATAGTTCATTTATTCTTTCAGCATTATCCATTCTGATAGAGTTGATATGAACTTTTATCTCAGGATACATCTGTCTGGCCTAATGTTCGTGACAGCTTGAACTATCAATTCGGGGAATCCCTCTAAATCTTCTTTCGAATTTGTCCAAAGATTATGCACAAAACCATTCTCCAGTAACCATAGTTTTTGTTTCTGAGGATGTTCAGCTTGGACATTAACCAGATATCTCTCATAATATGGGCCATAAACAGCAGACAAAGTTGGTGGAAGCATCTTTCCATTTTCTAGATGCTCATGGAATTTGAACCATTCAGACCTCTTCACTGTTGTCATAGGGATCTTAGCACTTTCTGGATTTTCTAGGTATACTACTTTAGACTTTTCCTTCTCTTTTGCATGGATTCCATGAAATTCTTCTGTAAGTGCTTTAAGGGTTCCAAGCAGATGATCTTCATTTTCTTCATGGAATGCAGAAAGAATGTTATTTATGATAATCTTTTGCTTGAATGCTAACAATTTTTTTGTCTGGAAAACTGGTTCTTTAAAAATCTTCAGAGACTGACCATGAACGGTTTTCTTTCCTGTAACCACGTGTAATCTGTTTCCCCTAAAAGGGGCAATCCTGCTTTTTGGCAAAGCAACAGCCATTAACGGTCTTGATATGCTTTTACCATCTGTCGTTTGAGAAGGCCTAGCAGGTCTTTTACCCTGAGACCGGTCAGTTGAGGTTGTATCTTTTGGATACAACAAATACTCCTGAGTGAGTTTTTCTTCTTCTTCTTCACCCGATTTCACGGACTGACTTTCATATTTCACGGAGAGATCTGAGCTTTTATCCCAATCAACTAGATGTTCTGTTGCTTGACTTGTTTCAGCTGCTCCATAAGATACGATGAATTGATAACCTGGTCCGTCATGGAGATTTTTTCTCTCTTGATTCTGGCCTTTTGTTTCTTGGGTTGCGTCCTTCATCCTTGTCATCAATTTGAAACATTCTCATTTCTCTTGTAAGGGCGTCTGGTAGGAAATTCTTGTTACCTGCAACCATTTCATCATATTCATACTGAGATAAAAACATTTGCCACCTCAGCACTCTTACTCTATCTGCAGCATCAGTTAATTTGTAGTTTTTGAAGTTTTTTACTCGTTTATTGTCTGTCCTAACTACAAATTTGTTTCTCAAAAAGGTCTCAGTCCCTTTTATACTCTTAATAAGAGCAAGGACTTCTTTGTCCTCAGTAGAATAGTTTAGCTCTGCTGCGTTAAACTTTCCTGAGAGAAATTTACAAATCTTTTCATGATTTGTATCTAGGGAAATAGCCAAAACAACTCTTGCCCAGTAATAATCATTTGCATCAGTCTGTAAAATGATCGAATCTCCTTCTTCAGGTAACTGTAAAGGAGGCAGGTTCTTGATTAGCTCTTTGATTTTTCTGACAGTATTACTGTCATCCTCCGTGAATGACCATTTCTTTTTGGAGCTTGTCTTTAGAGAGAGTAGAGCAGTAAGACCACTAACTTGAGGAATAAAATCTCTCGCAAAGTTGACAACTCCTAAAAACCTTTGCAAGGACTTTGCATCAGGAATATGATATGGAAACTGACTTATTTTTTTTTACAATATGATCTTGAAGACGAATCTCTCCATCTTTAACATGAATTCCTAAGAAATCGATTTCTCCTTTTATGAGGTGAATCTTTTTTTGTCCAAGGATGATTCCCTTCTGCACAATCAACTTGCATACTTGTTCACGATGCTTCAGATGTTCGTTCATAGTTCGTAAGAAGACAAGAATGTCATCTATATAAACTATACAGAAATCTGAGTAGGATTTGAAAATATTATACATTTTTCTTTGGAAAACAGACAGGGTCTGCTTGAGGCCAAATGACATGACCAATCATTCATAGTGCCCTTGAGGTGTTCCAAATGTTGTTAAAGCAATAGAGTCTTGATGCATCTTGACTTGTCAGAATCCCGATTTTGCATCAAATTTAGATAAGATCTTGGCTCCTTTGAGTCGATTGATAAGACTCTTACCTGAGCTATCTGGTAACCGTCTTTGACCGTTTTTTTATTTACGTCTCTGTAGTTAATTATCATTCTAGTCTTTCCTCTTACTTGCTCTGCATGATTTCTTACCAAAAAGGCTGGAGCATGATGAGGGCTATTGGAAGGTCTGATCAATTTCTTTTTGAGCAAGTCTTGAGTTTTACTTTCCATCTTTTTTTTGTCATCTTCCCTGTAATGAGGGATTGCTTTAACATGGAAAATAGTATTAACCTCTTCTGCTCGATTATGTTAGCATAAACCTTTAGGTTAAGCTCTCTGATAAATTCTTCTTCTCCGTCTGAGCTTTTCTTAAGGTTAAAATGGTAATCTTCTACTAAAAACATAATATTCTTAAAGGAATATTCCTTGTAGGTACTATATTGATAACAAATTAAGAATTTATGTATTATTTTGATAACTTTATAAATTCAGGTATCATTTTAACAGTCCCTTAAGAGTCTAGACACCTTTGATGCATTTTACCTTATATAGTAACCTATATTTTAGCTACCAACCAAATTTCTGTTTACAAAATAACTCCATTAGAGATGTTTCTACACATAATATGACAAACTTTTACAATTAAGGACAAGTTATTATATTGTTGACATGTGACATTGCGCATTTACAATTTTGTTCTTAATTAAAACATGTTTCCCTGGTATTGCCTCTAACTGGAAATTCACTGCTAATGTCGCCGACCGATAATTTGCTGCTACTACGCTGACCAGAAATATGTTGACATTGTGCCGACCGAAAAATTTCCTAATATTGTCGATCGTCAAGCTACTGCAGTTCTCGAAGATAGCTGCTACTATCGATCGACAAGCTTGTTGCTACTGTCGAGTGTCGACCGCGAATCTAGCTGTTACTATTTACATACAACGAAGCTAGCTGCTACTGCGTGCATACAACGAAGCTAGGTGCTACTGCATGCATACAACGAAGCTAGCTGCTACTGGCTACTGCACACTAAAGTTGAAAAATTCCACAGCAGTACCATGCAATTAGCAACGTCGTCTTCTAGCTCATATATAAGATGTGAAATTTCAATCAGATTCTCACCTTCTAGTCATGAATCAACCTGCTACTAGACCCTAGATCTTACCAACACCACAATAAACGAAAAACAAGCTCAAGGTACCTGTAGTCAGAATTGGAGAAGCACTGATGGAACCAAGGTTCTAAAAGTCGCTAGTCGCTAATCGGTCGGCCGGGGACTAGTGAGTAGAGGAATAGTCGGGAGAGTACTCGGGGAGTACTTAGATTTTCATTTTTTTTATTTATTTTTATTTTTTTAAAAAATATATAATTAAATAAATTTTTTGTAAAAGGTAATATAATGTCCAAAACAATTAAAATAGTCAATAAAACATTACAATATTAAACTCAAATTAGGTTTTGAGTTTTGACCAAGTCAAAATGAGTTAAACGACGTCGTTTCCTTTTTATTTTTTTTGGTCTAATCCGAGTTGAGCCGACTGGGCTGATTTTTCACCGACTAGCCCGATTTTTTCCCGACTAGACTGATTTTTTCTCGACTAGCTTTATTTTTTTCTGATTTTTCTCCCTACCTACTACACCAAAGTCGCCTCGGTGACAGGCCGACTAGGCCGAATTTTAGAACAGCGGATGGAACCAAACGGAGCAATTCGCAGAGAGAAGTGAGTGTTGTTGAATTAGGCAGTGGAACTCTTCGGCCTCAGGCTTTGTTTCTGCAGTAGTAGTAATAGTCGTGGAGCACCAGGATTGTCTCGATTTGGCCGTCATCGTCGAGATCAATAATCTTGGTCAAGTATTTGGTTGTCGTCTTCGAGCACCAAGATAGGCTCGATTTGGCCGTCGTCGTCGAGATCAGGATCGACCCGCTTTGACAGTCACCTTGGTCAAGTAGTTGGCCGGCGTTGACGCCTCTTCTTGCGAGAGAGAGAGAGAGAGAGAGAGCACCAGATCATGGGTGGTGGAGAAAGAAGATAACTCATTTAGGAATTTTAGTCAATTTATATAAAAAGCTTAGATCAAGTCTGGTATCATTAATTTTGGACATTGACTTATTTCCTAATTTGTTCAAAAAATATGAATTTTTGTGTTTTAGAATTTGGTTACTTATATGTAATTTACCTTATATATGTGATTTTTTTAATGAGTCGATATGGATAAATTATTTTTAGTTTCATATTAATGTGTATCGAGTCATTTTTCCTCTAGTGGCACGCCTTCTTGCTTAACTACTAACTAGAATGAAAAAGTTAATGAATTGGATACAACCTGATAGGAGAGTGAAGATGAGTTGGTATAGGAATGGATTCGGATGATGCTATTACTAAAGCCATTGATGATCAGGCATTTCCAAACCAACATTTGAGTGCCCTTTCCCGCAGCACAACTGGTTTGCCTTCAACTAAAGCCATTTTGATAGCCAGTTACCAGTAAATAACCTTAGCTAAAGGCCACAGAAGCTATATCTTTGGTGGCCCCTCACAGTAGGATGTTGCTAATACAAACCCAGAAAAATAACGAGGTCAAATTCCTGCAACACCACATGAGTTTGATTGAACCGCCATGGTCCTCTCAGTACCTTATTTTGACCCCAACTCGGGTCAAATGCTAGGACTAATCTGTCTTATTCTCTTTCATGAATCTTAAAACCCTATGGAAGTACCTGAACTTAACGAAAAAACCAGAGACTGGCAAGCAGGTGTGATTGAGTTGTCAGATATTGGAAATGTCCATTAGCATCATTGCCGCGCAAATGCCAAAGGGGTCGAGGAGGTATCATCATCAATGGATGACATAAGGAGCAGATTTGGGAGGGCCATTGGAGGTCCTGGTCATAGTATTAGGCTTTGGTGGCTGCACACAGTAAGGTAGGCAACGGCCTTGTGGTCCTTTTCATTTGGCATTGTAATCCACTCAACTTTAGACTACCTTGGGAAGAATCAGTACGTCCTCGTAGTGCAATAAAAATCTATAATTTTGGTCTAAAAGGAAAAAGGAGTCTCAGACAATGTAGTGAATACAATTAACATTCCTACAAATAAATGTTCAATCAAGTCCTACAAATAAAAATAAAAATAAAAATAAAGTTAAACCATGACTGGCCTTTTCAAACCTGCTAACTTCCTCTGTTTTAATCGACTAATTGACCTTCTGCATAAAAACAGAAGGAATCCTGCAACAACAATCATAAGTAAATATACTTCCAAACGGGGACCCCAAATGATGCTCATACTATCCCATCTGGGATAAACTTCATGATCGAAAATAAAATCGACATTTGTGCCTGATTCTTTCAACCAAATAGCCGTGGTCTTTGATTTGTAACCAGGGACAATGGCTGTGACTGCACACACCACAACAGAAAGTTAAGATGGACCACACTAGATTCGTAAGCACACAGAATCCAAAGGGTAAAGATACTTGATTAAATAAATAAATGGAGTAGAAATGCATGTTACATGCAGCTATAAATTTCATTCGATTACAAGCACAATAATTTCCAAAGCCGGTTAACAGGATATTTAGATTAAGATCCTATTTCATTTTCGTGTGAAACCTTATATAACTACAAGCCATTTATAATGATTCCCAAATCGACAGTTGAAAAGCAAATACGTTAAGGGCCTTCATAACAATACTTGTTCTTTGCAGGGACATTTGATATTCGAAATCACAACAAAGATTAGTACATATGCCCCCAGCTGTATGAAAAATGATATGGTGGTCTATAACATGATGCAAGTTGTGTTTTCTTTGCCTATTAATCATCAGTACTTCCAAATCATTTTATACGCATATCCACCTCATTATGATACCATTTCCTGTAAATACCTTCGTATCTTCCTCCAGGAGCAAGCAAGCGATGGTAATCCCCAAAGGCTGTACTAGCTTTTACCTGTCCGTCAAATATATGAGCAAAAAACTAAAATGTGGTGTCTGAAAGTTTGATAAACGGAGCAGAAGGCGCAACATATAGTATAAAGTATTAAATCAAAAGTTAACCAAAAGGTATAACAAGTCAATATAGAGCTGTCAGTTGGAAATCAGCAGTAAACATCTTGATAAACTTTTATAAAAACCAAGGGGACATCTTAACAAAGTTGTCTAAATTCCAGCCATCTTGCACATCCCCTAAAAACAACAAATTAGAGAATGATCTAGCTTTTACCTGTCCGTCAAATATATGAGCAAAAAACTAAAATGTGGTTTCTGAAAGTTTGATAAACGGAGCAGAAGGCACAACATATAGTATAAAGTATTAAATCAAAAGTTAACCAAAAGGTATAACAAGTCAATATAGAGCTGTCAGTTGGAAATCAGTGTAAACATCTTGATAAACTTTTATAAAAACCAAAGGGACATCTTAACAAAGTTGTCTAAATTCCAGCCATCTTACACATCCCCTAAAAACAACAAATTAGAGAATGATCTAGCTCATGCAATAAACGGATTGCACCATTAAATAGATCTAAAACCACTTAATAGAGATAAACCCCCAAAGTTTATTATTAATATAATTGGGATAAATAAATTCAAACCTTATCCAAGTTTTAAGTACAAACAAAGTGAAAGACCAATCAGAAGAGCACAATTTCATCAACTATTAAGTCCGACAGTGCAAACCATCAATGTTCAAGTGAAAGAAATGGGATCAAAATGAGCATTTATGTTAATCTTTCATTTACAAAATTGATAACATATACCAATATCTTTCAGTTCATATACAGCTGAGAAAGATAAAAGTATCTGCTTGATTTATTATCATTATGACAACACGCCTCTCTAGTTTATTCTGCATTTATTATAAAATAGGACCTTTAGAATTTTGGAAGATGGACTTTTATGAATTCCTGGTGCTGATTAATAAGCATGAACACTCTAGTTTAGAATGATATTGAGGATCCAACATGTGTGGTGTGCCTATAATTAGCTTAAGTTAAGGAACACGTTATTTAGATTTTCATAAACCAACCATTGAAATCAGATAGCATATGTATTCAAACCAGATTTACTCGAGTAAAAAATTTAATATTCCAACCATTTTTAAGGCTGCCATGCATGGGTCTTTAACATCCAATTTAAGTTTGAAACTTCAGTTCAATCTCAATTCTCAAACTGTAGCTATATGAGAGTGGAAAAGATGAAAAAATGAATTTGAAGAATAGCACGAGTTTGTGAGCAAACCGTGTAATCTATTCCTTTGATTGCAATAAAGCCTGGCAATGGCCTCCCACCATCTGAGGAAAAGATTCTTCCGTGTACTCCTGTCTGAAGAGTACAAGTTAATTGTTAATAACCAACATCACACCATTTAACATTCAATTTTAGTAACATCAGAAATGGCTTAGCTTATGTCCTAATGCTCCACAGAGTACAATATATAACAATAATTAAAAGATAAACGGCCAATGACTTGTGATGTCTTCAGGATTAACATGTGATGCAGTCTTTAAAATGAGATGGCCCACATAAAAGTAAAAATATTTAATTCCTATTGTATGGATATGAAACATGCTGATTTTCAATCACACTGTACCTGTACAACGGTAGCAATGAGATCAAGCATGCTCTTTTTGTTGTATTCCCATAGAGTAAGAAGCTGCACATACACAAATTAAAGTATCACATAAAACAGTTATATGGTGGAGTGTAAACTGAAAGGAATAACTGAGGTGGAAAGTAAAAGTTGAATGTGCCTATATATAAATCACTCGTAGCATCCCTCAAACATACGACAAAGAGTCAAAACTAGCTGACAGTCTGACACTACTCAAATGTAAGTTTTCAATAATAACCATAAAAAGCCTTCAAATTGACTTCTATTGTTGTTTTTCAAAATAGTTGAAAAGCGACCATATGAAAGTGTCAAAAGTCTTAATTCATAATTGTCTCTTTTCATGACTATGAAAGAGCCAAAACTCTATATCTATCTGAATTTCATGACTACCCAGCTCCTCATTTCAATTCACATACTCATCATCCAAGGTATTGTCTGACTCTCAAAAGCTTAAACTCCTCAGGAAACAACTCTGTTAGCCAGACCACTCCAAACTCTTGTTACAGAGTTTGGTGTAGTATCCCATTAGGTCAGCTTCGTTTAGATAACAATTGCAGAACTAATAGTTTCCTTCGCCATTGCAAACAAGACTCCAAAAATATGACTTGCCAAAAATACATTAAAATTGAGTACTTGATCAACCATATATGAGTTCCCGACAAAATTGCACACAAACATAACATACTTCTGCCAAACTCCAAAGCTTTTAGTCAAAATCTTCTTGACCCACTTCAGTACTAACTTATTCTTTATTTTACTAGAGTAGAGAAGGATAAGGCGATAGAAAAATGTAGAGGAACTAGAATTAGGGTTGAACTGAAAAAGAAGATTATTACTGATTTATGGGTGAGAGTCTAGTACTGTATTTACTATAAAAAAGCCTTGAAATTGACTTCTATTGTCGTTTGCTAGCTTCTCTCCACCAAATTGTTCAATTGAACTGAACTAATTTGAAGCCCTAAACCCTACTACCTTTAACTTCAAGCAAAATTCGATCCACCAATTATATGGGTGAGAGTCTAGTACTGTATTGGATGGGAAAAAAGGGGTTGCGTAGTCATGAGGATCGACAATTAAGAATATGATTTTGGCTTTGATAGGGGTAATTAAGACTTCTGATCACTACACATGGTCATTTTCAACTATGAATATTTGATACAGTAAGCTTAAAATCAATTTATAGGTCCAAAATAGGTCATATATCAGAATCTGTGCTCAAATGTAGGTCAAGAACTACGGGAACCACTGAAGCATGCACCGAACTACAGCAACAAGGAATCAAGACTTATTGAAAGAGAGAGAACAAAAAAACATGTTAGGCTACAAATTTATCTAGAACTTAAACCAACAGAGAAATGCTAAAAGATGGGTTTCAAGTTTCACGTTCACACAGATACACTCCGGTTTCTGTTACTCAGAGGACTAAAATTTGAAGGAATGAGCTATCTGACTTTAGTTTGAAATAAAGTAAAAGAAACACCTTCACTACCTAGTCAATCTAATTCACATTCAAGTGATCTGACTATAGTTTGAAGGAACGAGCTATCTGGCTAAAGTTCTACTTATAGATTTCCATTTACATGTCAATGTATCATGACTAAGGTAAATATAACAAGGAATTGGGAGTTCTGGGCACCATCATAAATTGGCTAAAGAAGACAAATGGATGATTAGTGTGACAAAAATAGCAAGACTCAAAACAAGTTAAACAACTAATGCCTAACCTCATTTATAGGAGGCCATTTGTTGTCACTAATCTCCAATGTCAATTCAAGACAACCGCCATATATGTAGTTCCAGTCTTGCATGCCTCCATATATAGGATACCTGCAAGAGCAAATGATGAATATCAAATGAAAAGAAATACCTACAAGTTATTGGTAGTTCACAATCGAAGAAAGCAGAAAAACATTTTCAATCAATATACATTTCTTCATATTGTAAACTCCATAAACATTAATTGACATACCAGGAAGCTCCATTTGTAATTCCACCTTCAAATTCCTTGCTCAAGGACATGTTATAGTGAGAACGACTATACACACTAGCCAAGAACCGGAATGTTTTGTCATCAGGACATCCAAAGTACATTCTCCTGCAAGTTAAATTTGATCAAATGAGAAAAGCGAGTGCAAAATGTATCTTCATCAGGCAAATTTTGTGATGTTTTGATAAAGCAATTTTTTGGGTTCCTTTGATGATTTATAGAGCACAATAAATATAAGCTATCTTCATCATGATCGTGACACTCTAAGGCCTAAAATTCAAATCATGGAAAGTATATAGCACGAAAGAATAATGAAGAAGCCAAGGACATCATTGTATTGAATTCCATGTCATGGAAAGTAAAAGTGTAAAACTATGATCAGAAATCAAAACCATTTCAAAAAGGAATACTGAAGTAAAATACAGCCAGAATAAAACGTCCAATACAAAGGAACACATGGAACCCATATTATATGGAGAGAATCAAGATTTAGTACTAATAAGGAGCCAATAAGATGTTACAAAACAAATGAAATTATTTGTTGCGAGCATCCCCTTCGTAACTTTTGCAATCAAATCTTACAACAAAGGTACATTTGGCATGTTATTTTCCATCAAGAGGAAGAGATTTCAAGCTTTTAAGTTTTAACCAACAAAAGGACAAAAAAGAACTGGAAATAGAGAACAGGGAATCAAAAAATAAGATAACAATTTTGTGTTTCAAGAAGCATGGTACAATGGACAACTTTCCGGCTCTTCGGGGATGTAAAATGACTACCTTTTATCCTGAGTGCCATCCCATGGATAATTTGCAACAACTGCACCCTGTGAATAAGTAAAAGATTAGGGACTGATTCTTCCATATATTAATCAAAGAATTCATCATCCATGATGGGAAACAAACATATTTTTCGAATGGGCAGATTGTACATTATCAATGTATTTGTCAGATCAAATATAATTGGAATGGTCAGCCCTTGCTTGAAAGAAAGAAAAAATGTAGATGTAGGGTAAAGAGCATTGTCATGATGGAATTTTACAGTATATTCGGATACCCTTTTTTGTTTAAGACAAATTAGACTCAGCTTGCAACAATGCAGTAAATTTTACTTCTGGAATTGACCATATGCTAATGTCTTACCTAATCTATGAAGAGAAATGATGAGTGGTAAGCGCATTTTAGATCCTTACTGGTACTTTGTGAAATAAGCAAAGAATAAAACTGGACACAGAACATAGCGGAATTTTAGTGGTTCGGCTATAAATAGCTTACGTCCACTTAGTGATCTCTCTACAGAGACTCACCAGAACACTATGAAGAATTTAGGTTTACAAGATCTTGTTGCAAAACCCTCTCCCTTCCCTGTCTAGGTCTTATCTCACACTTGGAGAATTCCCTGCAGCTCCCTTTTATAGGGGCTGCTGATACAATAATATCTTAGATTCCTTACAAAATCTAAAAATATTACTTTTCTAGAACTTATAGAAAAACTTCTTTCCTTTTCTGACTTATATTTGTCTGCTGAATCCTAACCGTTAGATTGTATCAACGAGCCAAAACACAACAATCTCTACCTTGGTGAGTTGATACCAAATGATTGCTGCTCCCTTCAAGATATCTTGAATCTTCATGAAGTAACCCTGAACAAAACCTCTAAGAACCCTCACCTTGGCAAGCCTCTTCTTACCTTAACGCACCTCAAGTGAGGAGGTGCTCCACTACAACTCAGAAAGCTGTGACACTAAGCAAGTCCAAGCAATGCTTGAACTTCTCTGCAGAAACTGGCTTGGGTAGACAATCTGTTGTATTGTCATTTGTGTGAACCTTCTCCACAATGATACTTCCAACTTCTAGCCAATCTCTGATCTTATGATAGCGAACATCAATGTGCTTTGTCCTTGCATGAAACACCTAATTATTTGTGAATGGCACATTTGCTGTCACACTTCACTACCTCACCTCTTAGATGAATCCCGAACTGACTTGCCAGCCCATTCAACCAAATAGCCTACTTTGAAGCCATATACTCTGCCTCTGTAGTAGATAGAGCTGTGACTGCTTGAAGAGTCGCTTTCCAGATCACAAGTCTTCCTCCATAGGTGAAAACATAACCTGTTGTGGACCTCTTCTATCTAAGTCTCCTGCAAAATCAGAGTCTACAAAACCAACGCATGCTTCCTGTTTTCTTTCAAACATAATTCCAAGCTGCTTAGTCTTGTTCAAGTACCTTAAAATCCACTTCACTGCTTCCTAATGGCGCTTACCTGGATTTGACATGTACTTGGAGACAACACTCAAGGCTTGTGCTAAATCTGGTCTTGTGTAGATTATTGCATACATGAGACACCCTACTGCACTTGCATATGGAACATTCTTCATTGCATCAATCTCCTTCTAATTTGATGGCCTGTGTTGTGCACTCAACACTCAATTGGAAGTGTGCAGCTAATGGGGTAGAAACGAACTTAGCTCCATCCATGTTGAAGTGCTCAAGTACCTTCATTATGTATTTTTCTTGTGACAGGCATATTCTTCTTGTATTTCTATCCCTCCTTATTTCAATCCCAAGGATCTTCTGTGCAGCTCCTAGATCCTTCATGTCGAATTCAGCTCCCAACTTTTTAAGTTCTTGAATTTTCAACATCTTCTTGCATGAAATTAGCATGTCATCTACATACAAAAGAAGTAGAATGAATTCCCCATCTTCGAATACATGGTAGTAGACGCAGCAGTCATATAGGCACCTTGTGTAGCCTATTTTCAGCATATAATTGTCAAAATACTTGTACCACTGTCTTGGTGTTTGCTTAAGCCCATACATGGACTTCCTTTAGCGACAAACCAGATTTTCTTTTCCTGTTTCAACAAACCCCTCTGGCTCTGACATATATGTCTTCGAGGTCCCGTGAAGAAAAGCAGTCTTTACATCCATCTGCTCAATCTCCATATCATACTGAGCTGTTGTAGACAACAATCTGATGGAAGTGTGCTTGACGACTAGAGAGGAAATCTCATCATAATCCACTCCTTTCTGCGAATACCCTTTTGCCACTAAACGTGCTTTGTAAGTTATGACATCATCTTCATGTATTCCTTCTTTCTTCCTAAACACCCACTTACAGCCAACCAGCTTTCTTTCTTTGGGTTTAGGAACCACCTCCCACACGGAATTCTTATGCAAAGATTTCATCTCTTCAGTCATAGCACCAATCCAACCTGCACTTTCCATGTTTTCTATGGCGTCTTGGTATGTTGTTGGATCTCCTTGACTTATACTCAGAGCACGACTCACATCTTCTGGTTGTGATTAGAATCCAAAACACTGAACTGGTTTTTGATTCCTTTTAGGTTTGTCAAGTGCTATGCTTCTTTGGAACGACTCGGGTGCTTGTGGGATAGGAGAATTATGTCCTCTGTGCTGAGAATGCTCCACCTGAGCCATAATTGTTGGTTGTTGTTGATGCTCTGGTTCCTCAATAGCTACTTCATCATTCCCTTGCTCAATTTGCTCCACTTGAGCTTCGGAATCTTCCACTGATGGTCTAACTAATGAAATTCTGATTGCTTCTTCATCAACAGCCATCTGCCCCTTCTTGCTATTAGCTTCTTCATTCAATGGCATGGTCTTCTCATCAAAGACAACGTCTTTGCTTATCACCTTTTTCTTGTTGACTATATCCCATAACTTATAACCCTTTACTCCTCTCTCAAAACCAATGAGCACGCATTCAAGAGACTTAGATTTCACCTTGGTTCTTTCATCCCTGGGAATATGTGCATACGCATTGCAACCAAACACCCTCAAGTTGGAATAATCAACCGGTTTTCCGGTCCATGCCTCCTCTGCACACTTGAAATCAATAGCCCTAGAAGGTGAAAGGTTAATCAAATAACATGCATGATTAGCCGCTTCTATCCAAAAATCTTCTGGCAACCCTGCATGAAGTCTCATGCTCCTTTCTCCATGAGAGTTTTGTTCATCCTCTCTGCAACACCGTTTTGTTAGGGAGTCTTCTTAACAGTATAATGCTTTGTGATGCCTTCATCCTTGCACAGCTGCAAGAACTGCTTGCTTCTATATTCACCTCCATTGGTCGCTCCTCATACAATTGATTTTTCTGCCTGTCTGATTTTCTACTTCAGCTTTTCACTCCTTGAATTTGGTGAAAACCTTATATGTAGTCTTCATACAGAAAATCCAGTCTTTCCTTGAGAAATCATCTATGAACGACATGAAATATCTGGCTCCACCCTTTGATGTTGGTGCAACCCCAGACATCTGAATGTACATAGTCCAGCACTCCTTTGGATTTGTTCTCGCTGCTGCTCACAATGAATGACACCCTGTTTCCCAAGCGTGCAATACTTGCAGAATTCTAGAGCGTCGCTCATCAAACCATCTAACTGACCTTTCTTGTGTAATTCTTGTAACGCTCTTTGACTCATGTGCCCAAGCCTCTCATGCTAGAGCACAGTCTTGTCTTCTTCTATACAAACTGCTGCTCTACCTTCAACTGTAGAACCTTAGAGTTTATACATGTTATCTGGTTGTATCACACCCTTCATGTAGACCAGTTGCCCTTTCCCTACCTTGAGCACTCCCTTTTGACCTTTATGCCAAAATCCAGCTCTATCCAGAGTACTTAGAGAAATCAAATTTCTACTCAAACCTGGGATATGCCTAATGTCTCCTAGCGTTCTGACAACGCCGTCATGCATCCTGATCTTTACCGCTCTGATTCCCATAATTCTGCTTGGTGAATCATTTCCCCTCAAAACTGATTCGGTGTTCCTCTCCATATGTGGCGAACCAATCTTTGCGCGCACACATATGAAACGTGTAGGCCGTATCCAAGGTCCTATGTCTATGCGCACCGGAGCTGGTTGAGACTGCAAGGAGTTCCCCATCCTCATCATTATTTCCAATAACAATGTTGGCTGACTAGGAGCTTTCTCCTCACATATGTGCCTTCTTCTCCTTCCATTGTTTGCAATTTCTTTCCAGTGGTCAGGTGAACCACATATGAAGCAACTATCCTTCTTCTCTTTGCCTTTTCCCTTGGATTTAGACCTGCCCCTTTCTTGAAATCCATCACCTCTATTCCTCGACCTTCCTCTCTCCTTGCCCCTGACATAGAGTCCCCGTGCTTGAGAACCGTCTTTCTTCTCTCTCTAATCTGATGTAAGATTCCAGGTTCTCACACACCTTAGAGAATGAGATCGACTCTGCGAATATCATATTGGTTTTAAAGTGCTTGAATGAAGGTGGCAGTGAATGCAACAACATGACAGTTGTGTCTTCGTCATCCTTCTTTGCTCCAACCTTCTCCAAGTTTGCTATACAGTTCTGGAACTTGCATATATGATCATTAAGATCATCCCCTTCCTCCATCTTGAGGCCAAAGAGTTGTTCCTTCAAGATAGCTTGTTGCCGATGCTTTTACCCCTGTAGACACTTTCAAGCTTGTCCTAGACTTCCTTTGCCGTCATCTTTTCTCCAACATGAGGCAAGACATTATCAGCAAGATACAACTCAATACAACTCTTTGCAATCTTCTTCTTTGTCCAATTTGCTTCAGACATCTCTGTAGGCTTTGTTCCTATAGCCTCATCAGTCTCTTGTTGAATCAGGACGTTCTTCATCTTCCTCTGCCAAAGCGTGAATCAGACTTGCCATCAAAAGGTTTGATGGACGACTTCACATATCCTACTTCGACCCTTCCTTTGCCGTTCACCATCGCAAAGTATCCAGATATGGCTCTGATACCACTTATAGTGGTAAGCGCATTTTAGATCCTTACTGGTACTTTGTGAAATAAGCAAAGAATAAAACTGGACAAAGAACACAATACGTCCACTTAGTGATCTCTCTTGAGAGACTCACCACAACATTGTAGAATTTAGGTTTACAAGATCTTGTTGCAAAACTGTCTCCCTTCCCTGTCTAGATCTTATCTCTCTATCACTCTTGATTCTCTAGGTGTTCTGTCTCACTTAGAGAATTCCCTGCAGCTCCCTTTTATAGGGGCTGCTAATACAATAATATCTTAGGATTCCTTACCCTAACAGACAAATCTTTACAAAATCTAAAAAAAAATACTTTCCTAAAACTTATAGAAAAACTTCTTTCCTTTTCTGACTTATATTTACCTGCTAAATCCTAACCGTTAGATTGTATCAACGAGCCAAAACACAACAGACATCATGACTAAACCTTTCACGGTTTATGAGGAAGAAATGGAAGAAGAGAGCACCTAATCATTCCCTTTCCATATGGTTTAATTAATTACTCTCGATATAATTCCCCAGCTTGGTTCTAGTCTGTCTTTCGTATTTCCATTTCAGTTTTCAGTTTAGAAGTCTTAAGGTCTCTTAAATGCGCTAGTTTCAATGAGTCTTTAATGCTTCAATTTTAGAGTTATAAGTTTAATGCTTCAGTTTTAAAATAGTTTTAAAGAGTCTTTAGTGCAGTCTATTTGAGATGTTAGCTCAAGTATAAATAAGTGTAAGGGCATAATGCCTAGGTATACTATGTCTTATGAACAAAATTATCAAAGTTTCTGAATTTTCCTGAGATAGGATTGGCGTGAAGCCTAGTTTTAGGGTGAGAAGCCTTATTTTGGTGAGAAACCAGAGTGATTCCCATTCGTAAGTATTTTGTGTTAAATCCCCAAGCTTTAGAGCTTATTGATCCTGGTGTCTTAGCAGTAGGTGTGCTGCATCAGTTTTGGTATCAGAGCTGGACAAGCTCCAGTCAAGAAGCCTTACTTAGCAATGGATCTTGAAACCTTGGCTAAAACAATAGAAGCCTTGGCTGCTCAAATTGGCCATCTTGAGACCAGAATCAAGATCAAGCTATTGCTTCAAATTGGTCATCTTGATTCTGGTCTTCGTAAAGCCTGCCTTTGTACATTCCTCCTTGGCTGCAATCAAAGCTTCTATCAACAACGAAGAAGAGAGTACTGGTGGAGGACCAAGGATGCAGCCAAGGAGGAATGTACAAAGGCAGGCTTTACGAAAGAACTATGGGCAAGATGGACATGATCCAGAAGAAAGAGCATTGAAGTCTATCAAAGTTGAAGCTCCAAGTGTTGATGGCCAGCTGAATGTGAAGATGTGTCTGGATTGGATATCAGACATGGACCATTATTTTGACCGGTATGAGTTGTCTGAAACTCGACAGGTGTTTTTCGAAGGACATGAGGATGAAGAGGGAGCTGATGCTCAAGGACTGGAGGAAGAAGTTTATGTTCCTGAGATACTAGATATTGATGATGATTTTGACGGGGAACTTATAGGGCAATCTCAACCAAGAACGGCTATGGTCAGGTGCACTTTGACTCAACCCAAACCAACTGAGGATTGGAGGACTAGCATTTCTAACACTTACATCAAATATGGAGACAGAAGTTACAAGGTTATTATTGACAATGGAAGCTGCATTAATGTAGTAACTCCTCGGACCATCTCTCAGATGGGTCTGACTCCAGCTGATCATCCCCAACCCTATTGTGTGGCATGGATTGATAAGTCTTCTATTCCTGTCACACAATAGTGTCAGGTGCCTATTCAGTTTTTATCTTACAAGGATACTGTTTGGTGTGATGTGGTGCTGATGGACGTGGGACACATTCTCTTGGGCAGACCTTGGTTGTACAATCTTGATGTAACCATTTCAAGCTGTGCCAATTCGTGTTCCTTTATTCATGAAGGAAAGCATGTCAAATTGCATCCTATTCAGCCCAGGCCTGTGCCGCAGCCCATGCCTAGCAAGGGAGATCAGCAGCCAAAATCCCTCAACATTATCAGTCCAAAAGACTGTGAGGGAGACAACAGGTGACTGTTATATGTGTTATTTGCAAAGGAAACTTACCCCGTAACTAGTTTTGAGGTGCCCCTAGATGCGAAATCAGTCCTTGAATAGTTCAATGATGTGTTTCCCAAGGATCTTCCGGATGAACTTCCTCTCTGGGATATCCAACATGTTATTGATCTGGTTCCAGGAGCCACATTACCTATTTTACCACATTATCGGATGAATCCGACCGAGCATGCAGAATTGAGAGTCAAGTGGATGAGCTTCGTGCAAAAGGATTCATTCGAGAGAGTCTCAGCCTGTGTTGTTCCTGCCCTGCTCACACCAAAGAAGGATGGTTCTTGGAGAATGTGTGTCAACGGCAGAGCGATAAACAGAATAACAATCAAATATCGGTTTCCCATACCGAGACTTGATGACATGCTGGACATGATGGCAAGAGCTACAATCTTTTCTAAGATTGATTTTATGAGTGGTTATCACCAGATTCGCATCAGATCAGGTGATGAATGGAAAACTGCCTTCAAAACAAAGGATGATTTGTATGAATGGTTAGTCATGCCATTTGGGCAAACTAACGCGCCCAGAAAATTCATGAGTTATGAGATAAGTTTTAAGGCTATACATGGGTAAGTTCCTGGTTGTCTATTTTGATGATATCCTCATTTATAGTAAATCCCAAGAGGAGCACCTTGATCACTTGAAGCAAGTCTGATCAGTTCTTAGAACAGAGAAGTTGTTTGCAAACCTCAATAAGTGCTCATTTATGTGCAATGAAGTTGTGTTTTTGGGAATTGTTGTGTCGTCAAACGGAGTTAGAGCTGATCCGGAGAAGGTCAAAGCTATTGTTGAATGGCCTGAACTGAAAAACCTTCATCAGGCACGTAGTTTTCATGGATTGGCTGCATTTTATCGCCGATTCATTGCTGGGTTCAGTTCTATTGTGGCTCCAATTACTGATTGTTTGAAGGGGGAGTTTTGGTGGACAAATGCAGCTGCAAAGGCATTTCAGGAACTCAAAATCAAAATGAGTAATGCCACTATCATGCACCTACCTGATTTTACAAAACCCTTTGAGGTCTCATGTGGGATGCTTCATGAGTGGGAATCGGTGGAGTTTTGAGTCGAGAGGCACCCTATTGCTTACTTCAGTGAGAAATTGAATGAAGCCAAGCAGAAGTACTCTACATATGACAAAGAATTTTTTGCAGTGGTTCAGTCTCAGCGTTATTGGAGACATTATATGCTGCCACAAGAGTTTGTCTTATTTTCTGATCATGAGGCTCTGTGTTATCTCAATACTCAGAATAAACTAAACCCAAGACATGCAAAGTGGGCTGAATTTATTCAGGAGGACACCTTTGTGCTGAAACATAAGTCTGGAGTGGAGAATAAGGTGGCAGATGCTCTTAGCCGCAGGAATTCACTTTTACACACGATGAGTGTGGAAGTGGCTGGTTTCGATTAATGAAAGAAGAATATTTGAGTTGTCTGGGTTTTGGGAGTGTATATGCAGGTCTCATGGAAAAGCAATCCAAAAACACCGAGTTTGTTCTTCAAGATGGGTTTCTTTTTAAAGGAACCAAACTTTGTATTGCTCGCACGTCAGTGAGAGAATCTTTGATCCTAGAGCTGCATGCTAGCGGGGTTGCTGGGCATTTTGGAAGAGACAAGACTATTAGTCTTGTGGAGGATCGATTTTTTGGCCTAGTCTTAAGCACGATGTGGCTAAAATTGTTAAACGCTGTCGTACATGTCAACTGGCAAAGCACAGGAGGCAAAACACAGGGTTATACACCCCGTTTTGTGGTTGTGCCTGTACCACATACTCCTTGGCAAGATATAAGCATGGATTTTGTGCTTGGGCTGCCTAGACTGTACAAGAACATGATTCCATATTTGTGGTTGTGGACCGGTTTTCTAAAATGGCTCACTTTCTTCATTGTTCTAAGACATTTAATGCATCTGAGGTGGCCAAGCTTTTCCTGGATGAGGTTGTTCGGCTGCATAGTTTGCCTAAAACTACTGTGTTTGATCGTGATGTTCGATTCATGAGTAATTTTTGGAAGACTCTGGCTCATGATGGGAACCAAACTCCAGTTTTCATCTGCTTACCATCTGCAAACAGATGGGCAAACTGAGGTGGTGAACAGAAGCTTGGGAAATCTGCTGCGATGTTTAGTTGGTCAGGTCTTGGGATTCAATTATACCAATTGCACAATTTGCATATAATAATTCGGTCAACCGAACTATAGGCATGAGCCCTGTTGAGGCTGCCTACGGTCACAAGCCTAAGGCTCCCCTAGATCTCATTCCCGTGACAGTGGGACAGCGGCCGTCAAAGTCAGCCAGTGAGTTTGCAAATCATATTCATGAGTTGCATGCTGAGATTTATCGTCAAGAATGAAAGCAATTAGTATAAGAGAGCAGCTGATGTGCATCGAGCCTTTAAGGAGTTTTCAGTGGGGGACTTTGTAATGGTTCGGGTTCAACCTGAACGTTTCAAAAAGGGCAAGGCAAAGAAGTTGCAAGCTCGAAGTATGAACCCTTTAAAATTGTGCAACAGACTGGACGCAATGCATACATGTTAGAGCTTCCACCAGAAATGGGCATCAGTTCGACTTTTAATGTGGAAGACTTGCTTCCCTATCAAGAACCTGTGCTGCCTTCACTGCCTTTTTCCTCTGAATTTTCATCTATCGTTCCACCTCAACCTCGTGCCAAAGCTCCCAAGAAAGATGTGGTTGAAAACATTGTGGACGAACAAATAGTTTCAACAAGAAAAGGAGACTACCAGAATTATTTAATTAAATGGAAGGACAGACCAGACTCTGACAACACTTGGGTGACTAAAGAGGAGTTACAGCGCATTGATCCGGATATCTTGGAAAGATACTACAGCTTTATCTTGCCGGAGACGAGCTCTTCTCAGCCAGGGAGAATTGATGAGGACATCATGACTAAACCTTTCAAGGTTTATGAGAAGAAGAAATGGAAGAGAGCACCTAATCATTGCCTTTCCATATGGTTTGATTAATTACTCTCGATATAATTCCCCAGCTTGGTTCTAGTCTTTGTGTGTGTCTTTCGTATTTCCATTTCAGTTTTCAGTTTAGAAGTCTTAAGGTCTCTTAAATGCGCCAGTTTCAGTATGAGTCTTTAATGTTTCAGTTTTAGAGGAGTTATAAGTTTTTAATGCTTCAGTTTTAGAAGAGTTTTAAAGAGTCTTTAGTGCAGTCAATTTGAGCTATTAGCTCAAGTATAAATAAGTGCAAGGGCATAATGCCTGTCTTATGAATAAAATTATCAGAGTTTCTGAATTTTCCTGAGATAGGATTGGCATGAAGCCTAGTTTTAGGGTGAGAAGCCTAGTTTTAGGGTGAGAAGCCTAGTTTTGGTGAGAAACCAGGGAGTGGTTCCCATACACAAGTGTTTTGTGTGTGTTTAAATCCATAAGCTTTAGAGCTTGTTGATCCTGGTGTCTTAGCAGTAGGTGTGCTGCATCAAGAAAAGTAAAGGTAAACTCTGATATACTTAAATCTTCTCCATAACTTCCACTAAACAAAAATGAGAAATTGATTTTCCATCATAAAAGTAGCCAGTGTTCACATTGTCAATTGACTGTATCTTATAACGTTTACGAAAATGTCTTTCCTTATCTCCTAAGACAGAACTCAGAGAAGTGCAGAAAGGATTCCTAATCCCCTTAAGTATTCTCCAAAAGCTTGACTGCAAAATTTATTTCCATCGTGCAGGTGCAGGTCTCCATTATTGCAACAATTCTACTTCTAATTGATTATTATCTCAAGCTATTGTTAGTAAGCCGGTAGCTGCTTCAACAACCTAGTAATGATATGGATATAAGTGATGCTAATGAATATGAAAAAGTACGGATTGTAGCATTAAATAAAATCAAGTTATTACCCCATGCAAGCTGGCAGATGCAGTGAAATGTATCTTTCTCAACCACTTCATTATTGCTCTTGTTTCAGGTTGCCTCACATCCACATCATCATTCATATGAAAGAACTGATTTCATGACATTATCTCTTATCATTGTAAACAACCAATAAACTTCAGTAATGCAAGTTAAGAAAAAAATATTAATTAATCCTAGAAAGATGCTTTGGACGTCCTTTTCTGTTGTAAATTCACACCAGATTGAAATCCTTTTCAGCTAAATAAAGTGAATTTACAACAGAAATTATTATTATTTTAATAAAGTGTACTCATAAAATTTAATATATTGTTTCTTTAAGCTTTTGGTCTTAGGCGCTTTTAGCAAGTGGCCGATTTAATAGAATTTTTATACTTGTATTATGAAGTTGAACCAACTGTTAATGATTTTGGATAGGATCTATCTATAAGTTTTTCATTATGGAGCCTACCCATAACTGTTAAATAGAGATTGTGCCACCCAAGAGATACCTGATCCGGAAAATCTCGATTTAAGTCTATATTATTTGCATTACCACGCCTCCGAAGTGAAAACCCATCAGGATTCATAGATGGTAGTATATGAAGATGCACATTGTCCACAATCAATGTCGCCTGTGGTAACCAATAGACATGTGAAAGTAGGTTAATGAATACATTTTCTGTATTGGCACGTACAGAAAATATAGACCTTGAAATTCATTTATGAAATAAGAAAAGAATATATGTTTATTTCCATCTGAATATAGTACGCATTTTGTACAACAAAAGGATGGATATACAATATATTTTAGTGTTGAGAAGAATTTCTCTCAATATATGCCGGAAGTTAATTTAAAATACTTATTAAAACCTGAAAGGTCTTGAATACTTAACTGTGAGAATTTTGTGGAGTCTTTACATAAACTTCAAAAAAGAACAGAACTATTTTTTAGAATTTCAATCACCCAACAATCTGAATTACAGTACTTATCCTAAAACAATAAGACTCCATTAATGTTCTAAAACACGACCAAGGAACATCATTTGGGTTGGCAACATCTTTTCTAATTATATTCAGGAAACATTCCTCATGCTACCCTCGCGTAAAAACAATCAGTAGCACAAAGGACTACCAAAAGGAAGCATTCAACTTCGAAAAGCAGTCAAAATTTGATTTGATCTACGATACAATTATCACAACAATAATTGCATCAACAAAAGCAAAATTTTGAAGAATAAAGCCAACTTTTAACTTCAAAAACTTACAGAACAAGGAACCATAAAGGAGGAATTGCATTACCAAAAAAATTATAATAATAACACATCTCCTACAGGGAAAGTAAGAATACCACAGGATCTGTCAAATAGTTGTCACATATCCAATTAGCAAGATGCATTAGCAGCTCACGACCTACGGGTTCATCTCCATGCACATTGCCAATGTACTGCAACACCAAGAAAGTCATCAAAACAAACGCTCAAACTAGCATTCTGAATTCCTCAAATGTGTCACAAGTAATTTACATTCAGGGGAATGAATGACTAATATAAGGTAGGTTCTCAAGAATATACATCAATAATAAAGATGCAAACATATCAATTCAAGCAAATATTCAAAACCAAAAATTCGTATAGAGGTGAAATTCAAGTTTCCCACTTTCAATAAAATCCCTTTACTCAACCATCTGCGCATGTAATCTGTGGTGCAGAAAAAAATATATTATTGGATACTAGCTTAATTCCAGCTTTAAGAACAAGTGCACATCACAAATTGTTTAAAGATTCTGATGCCCAGAGCAAAGCCATATATTGGACAGTCCCAGTGTAAGGTTGGTGATCAAATTCTTTACCCTTGGCTCCTCCTATTGTGTTCCATCTGTGCCATCCAAAGGACTGCCAGTACAGCTTATCTTCCCAGCACCATCCCTCTCTTCCTTCCTCCAGAAAACTTATACCTCTCACACAATAAGGCAATACAAGAAACTGGAACAAACAATCACACCTTAGACTCCCTAAAAGATCTGTCATCATGTCATTGAAACTGGGCAAGGAAGCAAAAAATGATCTGAAGCATTTTCCAACTTCAATGAATAATAACTCTTCTTTAGGCTATTGAAGGAAATTCGATTTCTACTTTCTTTTTCTTTCTTTGGAGGTGATGTGTTCGGGAGGTGGATTGAGAGAGAGAGAGAGATCAAAAATTAATGATTTTGTAAGAAAAAAATTTTAAAGAAAAGCTAGGAATACCTACTAGTAATCAGGTTCCACTTTCCAAAAGTAACCTAGTAATCAGGACAAGCTGTCCATCAAACACAAAGCAACTGCAAAGCACCAGTGCAGTATCCTTCATTCAAAAAAACCTCCCCCCCAACTAAGAAAAGCTTTGATAATTAATAATGTTTCTGAATTGTTTTAACAAGGAAGCCCAAAGAGAAGCAAGCAGTCTGACTTTGTCCCAATTATTGCCATATCCTCTTAATCTTAGAAGATTATCTTGTTCCGTTCAGCTAAACCCTAAACTTATACCAAAAGCAGCTAGGATATAAACTTAACAAAATTATACTTAAGAAAAAGACAATTGCATGTAAGCTTCTGTAAATAACATAGCATTCACCTTAAATGCAGGTTCAGGCTCTTCTTCCCCAGGCTTATCAGATATTTCAATTACCCACTACAAACAAAGAAAAGCCTCACTTCGTATGATGTGATAGGATACCCAGAAAAATAAACTGGCGCAAAAAGAAAACAACAACAAGAAAGAAACTTGGGCCAAATGATTACCAGAGGAACGCCATTCACACTCTCCCCAATACTGTTAATCCATCCCAACAATCCCTCAACGAGAGAAGGAAAAGAAAAGTCAGCATAATAATCATGAAAAATCCAACACAAACCTTAAACACAGACCAACTAACAGTAAACTTCAATCTAGTAGGTATTATAAAAACAGCACAAGTACAAATAATGACCTGTAAACCCTAGATATGTTGCTGCACCTTCGGCCAAAATCCTTAATAGCCATTTCCAGGTCAGAATTAGTCATGTACCCTTGCACGACATCATCACTGCAGAACATAGTTTTCATTTCAGTCAAACAGTCCATAGTTCATCTGAAACCAATACAATCCAACTTCATTAATCAATACCTTGTCTGAGATCCATCGTCCCCAAACAAATGCCTGCCGGAACTGGTTTGAGTACCATATCCGTAGCCTGTAGACATCAAACTCACTATTAGCTAAATACAGTGCACGACTAATAACAAACTTTGAAGCTTTGATTTTTTATCCTTTTTAGCTCTAAACCTGAACTTGACAGGATTGCAAGTGAAAGTAAACATAATATCCTGATCAGCAGCACACTCATTAGTTCCGATTGTAATACAAGTCACTTCAGATTTGAATTATGGCAGTTATGAATGTAATACAAAACAAAGGAATGAGTAATAAGAAGAGAGAAAGAGGACCTGTGGAATCAGAGCTGGAAATGCCGCCTCGAGCAATAGCGGGAAGAACGGAAGAGGAGAAGCACAGGGAAATGAAGAGGACGGAAACGAGAAGCTTCATTCTGACGACGACGAAGCTTCAACATCAGAGGCAGATCTGAATAGGACGTTCATTTGTTTCTTCAATTTCAACGTTACGCAGTGATCCAGCTGAGAATACGGTGTAGCGATGTATGGGCTTCCAAGTAGAAGGCCCATTTCCAGCCATTGGACTAGTTTGTGATGGCAAGCTTTTTCACTAGCACATCATAGGGCTGTTTGTTTAGACCGAAACCTGGAACCCAGGACCGGTGCTGCCTGTATTCGGACAGATCAGGTCGAATTTTGAAAGTAAATTTTTCGGGTCGGGCTAAATCCGGACCGAATTAAAAACTACCGGGCTGGGTCGGGTTTCATATCTTAAAACCTGGACCGGTCCGAAAACCCGAAATGTAGGTATTGCTAGCTTAGGTGTTGTATTCAAGTTCGGGTTTCGTTTTTTCTAACTCGGCCCGAAAACAGCCCTAACACATCATGTGTAATGCCTTGTGATTAATTAGGAAGATGTATAAGGAGAAACAATGTTCGACAAACATACGAGTGAAGTGCATAAACACATCAAGGTCTTGACAATCTGATCCCTCTTTTGTTTGTCACCAAAATAAATAAATAATTAATTAAAAACAAACAAATTAACTCGCTTGTTGTAAAATAATATTGAGAGAATGAATTCTCATTATCTTATTGATAGAATGAAGTCATTTATATATGGAAATACATGGGCCTCTTGGGCCTATTACATGGGCCTATTACATGGATATGTGTAAAACCCTATTACAACATGGATTACAACATAAAACCTATATACAAGGCATGGACCAAGACACACACACAATATATATATATATCAAATATCCTAGAACACTCTTCCTTGTGTCGCGTGTCTTCATGTCGGAATGGTGTTTATGGTGTTGCCTCATCAAAACTTTGCCAAGTAACAAAAACCCTGTGGGAAAACTAAACCTTGGTCGAAAGAAAAAGAGTACAACGGATATTCCTGATGAATGGTGCATTCCAACATGCTTCTCAAGAGTAGATGTGAGCCAAGACTTGAACAAATCTGCCATGATTAACCACAAACGGGGATCAATGGTCTTAGCGGTGCATGCAATGTTGCCTCGTTAAAAACCTTGTCAAGCAAAAACCCAGTGGGACAAAAAGCTTAGACTAAAGGAAAAAGAGTGCAACATGGTTAACACAAACAACCACACCCTTCACATTTGATGATGACATGTATATGCTAGACTTTCTTTCAAATCTGCATCTCCTTCTGATCTTAAGATCAATCTGACATATGTATGCTCTTTTAACATGTCTCAAATGTGGCATTGCTCAGTGCTCAGCAGCTATGTGCACGGTGCCTAGCAGTTGTGTGCACAGGGCTCGGCAGCTGGCATGCACAACGCTAGGCAGCTGGTGCACAACGCTCAGTAGCTAGGTGCACATATAGTGTCTGGCAGTAGTGCACGCGTGCACAGGCAGCGCACAGACAGCGCACTATATGTCCAGCAACTCAGCCACTAAACCGACCGGTGCCTAGATCATGATTCTGCTTCCGATGCATCTTGATTCATGCATGACTAGCGATGACATAGGCAACAACATTTCTCTCATGCCATAGGGATTGAATATACCAGATACTCTTAGAGTATTTAAGTGATGTCTTTTGTCATATCATTGGCATTGCGTGGGCGTAAATGTCACGCCCCGAATCTTTTGGAAGTTAATAAAAGTCACCTTTCACAGAGATTCACGAGTTACCGAGGATTTTTAATTGCGATCGGTAATTCGATAAGTTATCGCTCGAGTTAATTTTCGAGTTTTTAAAAGTACTCCAAATACCTGAATCGATGACTCGATGTTGTAGTACGTGTCAACACGAGTCTCCCGGTATTTCCGGAATATTTTTCGGAGCTTCGGTTTATTTTCTATGAATTTTTGAAGTTTCCGGTAATCTTTAATTATCAATCCGGTAAATCAGTTTTACCATTTTACCTTTTTCTTTTCACCTTCTTTTGATCTGAACCGTTGGATCTTTCAAGATTGAATCTGGGCCGTTGCATTGGCTATAAATAGAGGAAGAGAGAGTTGACCCGAGTCAAACCCAACTCGGGCGTTGACCCGAGCCAAACTCTCTCTCTCTCTCTCTCCGTTCGGTCTTCAGCTCCGCCGCCCATCCCAGCCGCGTCCGGCCAACCCGCGCCGGCGCACCACCCTCGAAATACTCCCCTCACTCTCCTCTCCAAAACCCCCTTACCAATTCTTTCCGGTATCCACTGTGGAGGAGGATTGGCCGAGTGGAGATGCGTCGGTGTTCACCGGTTTTTGGCGAGCTCAGGCGACGATTTGGCGCGTGGTAGGTGTCTTCGTGTTCCTCTCCACTTCTTCTTCCTTCCCTTGTCCCTTAATGCTTGATTTGCTCTCCAAATTGGAAAGCTCTAATTCACTGTTGCTCGGGTTTTCTGTGTTCTTTCTACTCCTCCCTCCGGCGACCCATTCTTGGCGTTCTTGCGAGTTTTGGGAGGCTGGGTGACGTCTAGGAGGAACTGGAGGAGCAGCTGCAGTGGTTTGGAGCGGAGGCAGTGGTATCGGGTTCGAGCCTGAGTTTAGGTGAGTGATGTTTCCCGGTGATCAGTGTTGTTTAATTTGGTATTCTGTGACAATTGGTTGTTTTGGAGATTATTCTGATGTGGTTTTGTTGTCTTGTTGTCGTAACTTGGTGACGAAGAAAACGGGGAAACTCTGGCGAAATTCCGGCAAGTTACCGGAATCCGGCGAAGATTCCGGTGATGCCGTAAACCGGCAGAATGCCGAAGAGGTAGAAATCGAATCCTTATTAAGCTTTTAGTCAAAAAGTACGGTTATTTCGTAATTGAGACATTTACGGAGAAATTGGACGTAATTAGGAAGTTTCCATTTTGGGAAAACCTTCTAAGTTTGGAAACCTGTTAATTTGGGAAACTTTCCATTTTGGGAAAGTTTCCATTAAAGGAAAGCTTTCACTTTGGGGAAGTTGCATTTTCAGAAAGATGGTTAAAGGGTTGAAGTTCAATGAAGTTGGACACTAGCTGGTTAATTCGGTAAAATGTTAAATTGTTATCGGAAATTGATAACTGGAATTTATGAGGAAAGATTAAATCGGTAAATCGACTCAAGGTTAAATGTACTGATTAATGTGACACGTTGGGTGTCCATAGTAATTCAACGAATTAATACGTGACACCCTAACATCAAGTTAAAGTAATAAATGAAAGTTTGGAAGCTGAGTCGGACTTTCGGTAAATTGAGTAAGAGTCGATGACCGGGAAAGAAAGTTAAAAAGGTTAAAGTGCTAAAGAAAGGAACTTGGTCAACACGTGGTCAAATAGGAATCCTGGTCAAACTAGGAAAAGACCAAGTCAACGATGAGATGACTAATATAGTGGTTTGTTTGTACAGTCTCTGATTGAACGTGAGACGGGCTCGACTACGCGGGTAGTTCGAGGGTTTCGCTCGAGGAGCTTTCCGAGCGGGAAGGTCACATTAGTACGGTGAGTGGACATATTATTTTAAATGAATGCATGCTTTAATTATGGATTTAATTGCATGATTTTATGATTGTTTTCGAGAATTATATCTTTCTCGGGTTCTTGGATGTTTTATCTGCATAAAGTTTAGCGGGAACCTCGGTTGATGATTTTTATCATGTTGAGGCATTGATTTTGGTGATTGAACGTATTTACCATTTTTACTTAAATTTTCTATTTCTTTCCGAAAATGGTTATAGACGGGGAGGGCCCGTCCTTTGAATGGAATTGAACCCGAGATTTCGTTGGAAAGTGGATTTATGCATATATGACAAGGAATTGTTTTACTGATTTGTTTGGGAAGAGAATTTGATTAAGGTATTGTTATGAATATTTATTTTAAGGGTTGACCAATAAATATGCTAGCCAGAGTAGCGTGAGGGCGCTATTAGAGCTCTTAGCTCCGACCCTAGCCTGAGAGGTCAGGCAAACTACGTAGTGCACTATGAGGGTTGACCGTATCATTTTATTTAGAGCTCTTAGCAACGACCCTGGTCTGAGTGGACAGACAAGCCTGAGAGGTCAGGTTGATATTATAAGGGTTGACCGTTATCATTTTATTTAGAGCTCTTAGCTCCGACCCTGGTCTGAGTGGACAGACAAGCCTGAGAGGTCAGGTTGATATTTCAAGGGTTGACCGTATTATTTTATATAGCTAGCATAGAGTAGCGTGAGGGCGCTACTCGAGCTCTTAGCTCCGACCCTAGTCTGAGAGGTCAGACTTATTATGTTTGAGAATATTTCTCTTCTCATAATCCTTACTTGTTTATCTTATCATGCAATTGTGGAATATGTGGTATTTGTGGGCATGCATAAATGATGTTTAAATCAAAATATTTTTGGGAGAACATTAAAGGAAATAGAGTTTTTATATTTCATTTTCGTCCACTCACTCTAACAGTTTTTAAATGTTTCTCCCCTGGGCCTTTCGTTTTTTTTTAAATGCCCAGTGATGCAGGGTTCTTGAGAGGAGGTCGAGCGCGTACGAGAGTCGAGGCATAGTCGATCATTTCCGTTGCTGCCTGAAATTCTTTGGGTAATCATCTCTATGGACTGCTCTGACTAACCCGGTTTAGTTAGTTGTGTAGGAAGGGTTGGCCATTTCAAGGGAGTTGCGGTAAGAAGTTCCCTTGAGGTGGTCCCCGCAGGATTTACTTCGGGTTAAAGGGGTTTAACCCGGGGTGGGTCCTGTCAATGGTATCAGAGCATTAGGTTATCGTTTCCTGTTACTACCTCATATACTTAGTATCACTTAGTGTCTATAGAGTGATGGTCCGACCGCGGCGGATCCATCGGCATTTTATGCTTGGACGCTTAGTGTTTATTGAGGATATGAGTTAGTACTTCCTGATTGAGATATGGACCGAGTGGTCCTATAAACGATCGAATCTTCAAGACTATGCCTCAGTACGCCGACCTCACTATGAACTCCTGTAAGGAACAAGGTAAGCTCGTTACGTATATATGTTTATGTGTTCCCCATTGATTTATTGAGATTTGAGTTGGGGATCGAGCGGAAACTCACGTTGTTTAACGTTTGAGCTTTATGTGTGAGTACTCGGTGGTGAAACGGTTAATTCACACCTGGAAGGCTGCCATGGTTGTTTGGCAGGGAGGTTGTAGAAACCTGAGGCGAGGCCTTAGCGTTCGAGTTATGAGACTCCTAGAAGAGGAGTCGTAAGAGTTAATGATAGATGTTGCATCCTGCAAAAAAAAAAAAAAAAAAAGGAGCTGAAGTCGCCTAGCGCGATTATTCAGTGAGAAGATGAATATTAAGATTTGACGATTGCCAAGATTTTGTTGAGGTTCGTCATTAGTGTGGTTTCAGAAAAACCAACTGACGTATGAAGAGGAAAGACTCAAGGGAATTGAGTGTTATTATTTTGTGGTCTGGATCTAGTGATGAGTCCCGAGTGTGACATAATTAAGATATTAAGTGATAGTTTGATTGGTCACGTGATGCTTTAAGGGACAACCACTGAAACTGACGGTTTGGGTCACCTTGGTGCTGACATTGTTGTCGTCAGCTACGACCAGATTCTCTTCGTTCCAGCCACCCATGATTGGGGTACTAGAAGGTTTGATTTGTTGGTGAGTCCAAGCGTGATTTGAATGGTTGGTGACAATGATCATTGGACCATTTATCGTGGAGGCAGTAATTAAATTGTGTCACCAGATCTTGGGGCTCATGTCAACCATAAGATGGGTTATCCACCTGTGATCAAAGTATTTTAATTGGTACACCTGTGGAGGAGTCTCCAGGTTGGCTGTGTTAGAGTTCGATTTTCTGATCGAGAAAGCGTTACTTGTGGTAATTAAAGTTAAGTGGTTCCGGAATTTTAAGGAACATGTTGGAAGTGGCAACAAGCCACCGGGTCTCGGACCAAGGGTGCTTGGGGTACCGGAGATAGTGATACGAGCCTTGATGGACTTGGTATTATTGTGGTGTAGGAACCGGTAGTTGTGCAAACGGCACTGTTTGACGGCTGAAGATGTACATGGGTATACCCCACATGAGCACGTGTACCCTCCTGTGTAGGGAAGTGGTAAAGTTGAAATTTGGGTAGCACATGCTGGTAAGGCATAATTATTGTGTGCAGTTGTGTGTGGTCAAAATGACACCAGGTAGGTAACTAAGACTAGTGATGACATCATCTTAAGAATTTCTCATGAGAGTTCCATTTAGTGAGAACGGAGATTAGAGACGTTTGGTTGGAAGTTTCTGTACAAAACGTCCAGAAGATGGCCTAACCATTTAAGTATATGTCGGAAGTGGGTTATTGTTAGTGGCTCCGACTTTTATGATGGTTAGCGAGATTATTACATGTCGTTAGTAGGTGGCTGAGTGCATGTTGAGTTAGATGCACGGAAATGGTGAAGGGACAGCAGTGAGGCAGGGTCTACTGGGTCATTAATTTGAGCAAGAATGTTTATAGTTGCTCAATCTTGAACCTGCAGTCCCAGTCGTCCGTTATGACACTTGGTTTCTTCGAGGACGATTAACTGAGCTTGATGGCATGGAAATTTGTGCACTCACTGGCTGTGGTCTAATCTAGTATTATAACCGAAAGTGTACTTAGTCGTGTTTAGGGTTCATAAGCTACCTTCACTGCAGCGACAGGAAATATCCTCAATCTTGATATGGGGAATAAGGATTAAGGTCTGGGAGATCAATTAGTGAGGATAATTTAAAGAAATCCTGAGAGGATTAAACTATTGTTGGCATTGATATGGTCATTGGTCATTTGAGTAGTGACCCTACTGGTTAGGAATTATTGATCTAACGACAGTTCTTGGCGCCACGAGTGTAGAGTGGTAGCAAGAAAGATCATTGGAGGTGACTTGCGAAATTGTCAACATTTCGGCGAGTATGAAATGCAGTGAAACTAAGGAAAGAGTTTCTTTGATGACTCAAAGGTGCTACGAGTCAAGGTTTTGGAAACCAAATTGTTACAAGAGTAGTAAAGTATGTTGCTAAGTTGAGCAACACTCCATTGGAAATCGTGGAGTGATTAAGCCACGTTCAGATTAAGTTATGATCTGAGGGGATGTTAACGTGTGGCAGTAGATCTTGTAATTTAGGATCTGGCGTGGTAAGCGATCGATAATTTTGAATCTTACCGAATAGAGGTTGCGGTGGATGGTGTACTTGCAGAGCGTGGGGGACAGGTGTGTTAGAAACTGTCTAGTTGTACGAGTTGACACTGTGATGTTCACGCACCCAGTGCGGTGATGACATTTGTTAAATTATGCCTTGATAACTGGATGTTCGGTGATCAATATGGCTAAGTTCGGGCGGAATTAATTTCCCGATGCTTTGATCAAGATTTCCTTTGGGTGTGCACCAGTGGCACTGAATTTTATGTAGATGTCTGATCTAGTTAAATGTCCAAAGTTGCTGGTTATTACCGGACGATGTGGTAATGGAGGCATCTGGGAATGGAATAACCCTGTTGAGCGGGTAAGGCTCTGGGAGTCATGTAATGGTAAATCTATTCCAGTTTGTGATGCAGATAAAGTTTATTGGACGCACAGTTAGGGTTGAAGTGCAAGTTCTGCACTATGCGTCATTCCAGGCTAAGGTAAGAGATAGGGAGGTCAGTGGCACCTCACCTATGAGTAGTACGGAGATGTGTTACCAGTGGTAAAGTACGCTGTAGTTCCACGAGGTGATAATTGAGTTAGCGATTGTATGCTTGGCTGGTGAGTAAAAAGGGTCCGGTTTTGTTGTTGTCAGAATAGTCACATGAGTAGTGTGTAGCCTGACAATTTGTCATCGTGCGAGGAGTAAGTATTGTGGGATCTCGATGTCTGGAGACTTGTATCTCCCTGATTTAAAGGCTATGGTTTTGGATTTATGCAAAAGAATTCATGGTAGTTCGTGTCCTGTGTGTGTCAGTGGTTTGAGTAATGATAGAGTAAGGGAAGACAATTACTCTACAACAGGACAACTTGACAGAATGGTTTCTAGAAAGCGTAAACCAGATCAGGAAGCCTGGTTCAAATGAGGTGATGGTTCGTGTAACACAAGTCGTTATGGTTTTCTCGTGGGCATGTTGTCATGGGTTTTGACCCCACGTTGTATTGTGTTACCAGAGGATTTAAATCCATTAGTGACATCGGACCCTACCCCTCAGGCGTGGTAGTCATTTCCTGCAGAGAGAATGTGTTGAGTTGATATTTAAGGTTCCACGAAAGAATACGAGTATCTTTGAAGGAATTTTTACCCGCGATAAGCGAGGGGTGATGGGATCAGAATGAGTATTAGCAGTTTTGTGACGACGTCACTTGTGGTTGATAAGA
Organism: Comarum palustre; assembly: GCA_951800085.1. Taxonomy (NCBI): domain Eukaryota; kingdom Viridiplantae; phylum Streptophyta; class Magnoliopsida; order Rosales; family Rosaceae; genus Comarum; species Comarum palustre. Next base: position 6,849,258 of record OX637589.1, read on the forward strand.
ATATTTGGTTGTGTTTAGTAGACATTGGAGAGCAATATTAGTATTTTAAGTGGTACTATTCCTCACGGTATTGGACTTTGAGTATAGAAATTTCGAGGACGAAATTTTTATAAGGTGGGGAGGATTGTCACGCCCCGAATCTTTTGGAAGTTAATAAAAGTCACCTTTCACAGAGATTCACGAGTTACCGAGGATTTTTAATTGCGATCGGTAATTCGATAAGTTATCGCTCGAGTTAATTTTCGAGTTTTTAAAAGTACTCCAAATACCTGAATCGATGACTCGATGTTGTAGTACGTGTCAACACGAGTCTCCCGGTATTTCCGGAATATTTTTCGGAGCTTCGGTTTATTTTCTATGAATTTTTGAAGTTTCCGGTAATCTTTAATTATCAATCCGGTAAATCAGTTTTACCATTTTACCTTTTTCTTTTCACCTTCTTTTGATCTGAACCGTTGGATCTTTCAAGATTGAATCTGGGCCGTTGCATTGGCTATAAATAGAGGAAGAGAGAGTTGACCCGAGTCAAACCCAACTCGGGCGTTGACCCGAGCCAAACTCTCTCTCTCTCTCTCTCCGTTCGGTCTTCAGCTCCGCCGCCCATCCCAGCCGCGTCCGGCCAACCCGCGCCGGCGCACCACCCTCGAAATACTCCCCTCACTCTCCTCTCCAAAACCCCCTTACCAATTCTTTCCGGTATCCACTGTGGAGGAGGATTGGCCGAGTGGAGATGCGTCGGTGTTCACCGGTTTTTGGCGAGCTCAGGCGACGATTTGGCGCGTGGTAGGTGTCTTCGTGTTCCTCTCCACTTCTTCTTCCTTCCCTTGTCCCTTAATGCTTGATTTGCTCTCCAAATTGGAAAGCTCTAATTCACTGTTGCTCGGGTTTTCTGTGTTCTTTCTACTCCTCCCTCCGGCGACCCATTCTTGGCGTTCTTGCGAGTTTTGGGAGGCTGGGTGACGTCTAGGAGGAACTGGAGGAGCAGCTGCAGTGGTTTGGAGCGGAGGCAGTGGTATCGGGTTCGAGCCTGAGTTTAGGTGAGTGATGTTTCCCGGTGATCAGTGTTGTTTAATTTGGTATTCTGTGACAATTGGTTGTTTTGGAGATTATTCTGATGTGGTTTTGTTGTCTTGTTGTCGTAACTTGGTGACGAAGAAAACGGGGAAACTCTGGCGAAATTCCGGCAAGTTACCGGAATCCGGCGAAGATTCCGGTGATGCCGTAAACCGGCAGAATGCCGAAGAGGTAGAAATCGAATCCTTATTAAGCTTTTAGTCAAAAAGTACGGTTATTTCGTAATTGAGACATTTACGGAGAAATTGGACGTAATTAGGAAGTTTCCATTTTGGGAAAACCTTCTAAGTTTGGAAACCTGTTAATTTGGGAAACTTTCCATTTTGGGAAAGTTTCCATTAAAGGAAAGCTTTCACTTTGGGGAAGTTGCATTTTCAGAAAGATGGTTAAAGGGTTGAAGTTCAATGAAGTTGGACACTAGTTGGTTAATTCGGTAAAATGTTAAATTGTTATCGGAAATTGATAACTGGAATTTATGAGGAAAGGTTAAATCGGTAAATCGACTCAAGGTTAAATGTACTGATTAATGTGACACGTTGGGTGTCCATAGTAATTCAACGAATTAATACGTGACACCCTAACATCAAGTTAAAGTAATAAATGAAAGTTCGGAAGCTGAGTCGGACTTTCGGTAAATTGAGTAAGAGTCGATGACCGGGAAAGAAAGTTAAAAAGGTTAAAGTGCTAAAGAAAGGAACTTGGTCAACACGTGGTCAAATAGGAATCCTGGTCAAACTAGGAAAAGACCAAGTCAACGATGAGATGACTAATATAGTGGTTTGTTTGTACAGTCTCTGATTGAACGTGAGACGGGCTCGACTACGCGGGTAGTTCGAGGGTTTCGCTCGAGGAGCTTTCCGAGCGGGAAGGTCACATTAGTACGGTGAGTGGACATATTATTTTAAATGAATGCATGCTTTAATTATGGATTTAATTGCATGATTTTATGATTGTTTTCGAGAATTATATCTTTCTCGGGTTCTTGGATGTTTTATCTGCATAAAGTTTAGCGGGAACCTCGGTTGATGATTTTTATCATGTTGAGGCATTGATTTTGGTGATTGAACGTATTTACCATTTTTACTTAAATTTTCTATTTCTTTCCGAAAATGGTTATAGACGGGGAGGGCCCGTCCTTTGAATGGAATTGAACCCGAGATTTCGTTGGAAAGTGGATTTATGCATATATGACAAGGAATTGTTTTACTGATTTGTTTGGGAAGAGAATTTGATTAAGGTATTGTTATGAATATTTATTTTAAGGGTTGACCAATAAATATGCTAGCCAGAGTAGCGTGAGGGCGCTACTAGAGCTCTTAGCTCCGACCCTAGCCTGAGAGGTCAGGCAAACTACGTAGTGCACTATGAGGGTTGACCGTATCATTTTATTTAGAGCTCTTAGCTCCGACCCTGGTCTGAGTGGACAGACAAGCCTGAGAGGTCAGGTTGATATTATAAGGGTTGACCGTTATCATTTTATTTAGAGCTCTTAGCTCCGACCCTGGTCTGAGTGGACAGACAAGCCTGAGAGGTCAGGTTGATATTTCAAGGGTTGACCGTATTATTTTATATAGCTAGCATAGAGTAGCGTGAGGGCGCTACTAGAGCTCTTAGCTCCGACCCTAGTCTGAGAGGTCAGACTTATTATGTTTGAGAATATTTCTCTTCCCATAATCCTTACTTGTTTATCTTATCATGCAATTGTGGAATATGTGGTATTTGTGGGCATGCATAAATGATGTTTAAATCAAAATATTTTTGGGAGAACATTAAAGGAAATAGAGTTTTTATATTTCATTTTCGTCCACTCACTCTAACAGTTTTTAAATGTTTCTCCCCTGGGCCTTTCGTTTTTTTTTAAATGCCCAGTGATGCAGGGTTCTTGAGAGGAGGTCGAGCGCGTACGAGAGTCGAGGCATAGTCGATCATTTCCGTTGCTGCCTGAAATTCTTTGGGTAATCATCTCTATGGACTGCTCTGACTAACCCGGTTTAGTTAGTTGTGTAGGAAGGGTTGGCCATTTCAAGGGAGTTGCGGTAAGAAGTTCCCTTGAGGTGGTCCCCGCAGGATTTACTTCGGGTTAAAGGGGTTTAACCCGGGGTGGGTCCTGTCAGTAAAGCTACTTAACTTTATAATGAATGAAAAAGAGGTCAAGTCTATCTTTTGATTAAACGGATCACTCTCTCTTGGAGTAAAGACCTTGACTAATCATGAGAGTATATGAAGGTTCCACTCTTCTTCAGAGAACCTAAGCCGATTGATGGAAATACATCATCAATACACAATCGATCGACTTCAATACTAGATTGCGTGTTTCTCAAGATATTTTTCATTCCAACATCGGATGTTCAGCATATCCTACGATCATCCGGAATCAATACGCAATTGCATTATTCATCATATTCCATCCGAAATCAAGGAGTCATGTATTATGCGTCCAAAACTTTTTGGCCAACGCAAGCTCCACTTGATTTGGCTAATGAAGTCTATTTAAGATCTTCATGCATATCTCTGATCCCATAGATATGTCACTATGATCATATTCATAGGGCTGCATGTACAGTTATTGGGGAACTACCAAACTGATAAGGTAGTGGAGTGCAATAACATTTATTACGAGAGTACTTCTCATCATAGTCGATCCCAGTGCGTGTTTTTGAGAAACCTTGCGCCATAAGGGAGTTTAAGACTCTTGTTCTCATTACACTAACACACAAATGTTTACTTGATAGAGTTTACGCTTGCGGTGTCGGCAACACCTACCCAAGGACCTATCCCTTTGTCTGGGTCACATTTTCCCATTTTAGGTCAATACACTTTGTCGATTAATCAACAAAGTGTGGTTCGATATCCTCATCATCTTACGTCCTCATGTACACTAGTGTAGTCATTTTAGAGATCTCTTTCTATGAATTGGATTTTGACGTTAAGGCGTCCCCCAACGATAGTCACAATTCAAACTTCCATGAGACGAAGCGGGTATCACTGATCAATGGACCAGTAGTGCCAAACTCGTTTTCTCTCTCAGTGCGAGTGTATATCGAACCCAAGGTCCTCAACCATAACCTTTGGGGAGCCACAAGGCCTAAGACACCATGTTACCACATTATGGCGCCCTATACCACAACGCTTGCAAGCTGAAACTCTGTAAATGTGGTACGATCGCTGGCACTATGGCAAACAGTGTTCCAGTACTCTGAATCAGCCCCAACGTTTGGCATGGGGGTAGCATCATGACCATCTCAATATGATCGCGTTATGTCCTCTTAGTTGGACATTATTCCTTACAGACATAAGCAGTATTGATCTCGTCACTGTAGTTCTTATAGGATCATGTTGAGACTTAGTGGCGACCAACCACGACATTCATGTCGTTCCGACTTGAACACTGGTGTTCGTATCTCCCCCTAACGATGGGAATACAGTCTCAAAGTGACAATCCGCAGTGTAGCGGTTAAGGAGATCGTCTGCCAAGGAGCTTAAGGTGGAAAGCACCAAAGTGACTCATATCCAACCTTTAAACATATTCATCTCATGTGACATATCATCATTGGGCACTGTGACAGTGCAATTTGGCACATTGTGGAACTCAAGGCTTAGATATTCGTTACTATCCCGCCGAGTTCAAGGATTACATCTTTGTGTAATGCATTAATGTAATGATGGTAAGTCGTTGACGAATTAATACATGTCTGCATGTCCCTCTTTAAGGAATGGGTAGTGAGCCCAAAGATACATAAGCAGCATGTGGTAGACAATGGTGCAACACATGATCAGTGTGTTAGCCCTTCAACCAACACCATAAAAGCATATACGATATCCATACGTGGTTCCATCGGTCTACAAAATTCTTCTTTGAATTTTCAATAAGAATGATATCTTTTGTGACATAGCATAAGAGGATCTTTCACCTTACTTAGCTAAAGAACAAGCCTTATAAAACGAAACCATGAGTACTACTACCGTGCAGCTGCCGAGGACATCATGTCAGCGCACAAACACAACATACAATTATGGCATAGTTTCGTTGTTATCGGGGGAATGGACGTCCAAAAATATCAAACAATTCTGACTCGCATATCTCTCTCGGTATGACCAAAATGTCATAGCTTGTTTGAGTCATTTGTCCCAAATATACTTATTGGAGACAACTTATGTCAGGACCCACCCCGAGTTAAACCCCTTTAACCCGAAGTAAATCCTGCGGAGACCACCCAAGAGAACTTCTTACCGAAACCCCCTTGAAATGGACAACCCTTACTACATACCAACCCAGCACTTCCTAAGTCATGAAGTCATCCTGCTCTATAACCTATTTAACTATCTAAGCTGGGTTAGACAGAGCAGTCTACATGGAAGTTTACCCTAAAGAATTTACAAGCAGCAACGGATTGATCGACTATGCCTCGACTGCTGTACGCGCGCGACCTCCGCTCAAGAACCCTGCACCACTGGGCATTTGAAAACGAAAGGCCCAGGGAAGAGCATTTAAAAACAATACGTTAGCGTGAGTGGACAAAAAATAAAGGTATAAAAGATAAACATCTTTTACTGCTCTTCCGTTAGTTTTTCCAAGAAAATCCGCATGCAAGCAACCAATAGACTATGATTAAATAAATCATTAAGAAAATCCCTTGGCTCAATCCATAAATAAATGTGTGGGGTATTAACCTCATCCACGAGAAAACCGACCTGCTCTACCACGAGAGGGTCTATTTACCAGCTCATCGGAGAGGGTCCCTTGACCCGCTCTATTCGGGAGGGTCCAACCGACCAGCTACCATCGAAGAGGGTCCCGACCTGCTACTATTCGGGAGGGTCATATTGACCAGCTACCACCGAAAAGGGTCCCGACCAGCTACTATCCAGAGAGGGTACTAACTTCATCTAGAGAGGGTCCATGCTAGCATGCAATACATATATTCATATCCTTTAAAAATCCTTTAAAACCTCGTGGAAAAAATAATCTAAAAACCAAGTCAAATCTCCCATGACTTAACCCCAAATACATTGGATTTAAAAACCTTTCCAGGAACCCAAAACCGGTTCTTTGCCTTTACTTTAAAACCCTTTATATCCAAGAGCCAAGTTTTCCCTTTTTAAAACATCCCCCTCCATAATCCCAAAAAGGTGATAACAATAACACAAATCCCGGGAAAATCCTTTAAAATCACGGGAAGGGTAGAAACCTCTTTCCCGACTCACTTAGCTTTAAAAAACATTAAATTCTCATTTTTCCAAAATCACCGTAAAACATAAAATGGAGGAAATCATATATACAGGAGAAACTAATTAAAGTCTATGGCATGCATTATATTTAAAAATAAAGTCCACATTACTCATTGCGACCTTCTTCCTGCTCGGAAAGCTTCTCGAGCGGAAACCTCGAACTAACCACGTAGTCGAGCCCGTCTCACGTTCGACCAGAGACTGTACAATTAAACCAATATATTAGTTACTCCATCGTTGACTTGTTCTTTTCCTAGTTTGACTAGGAAATCCTATTTGACCACGTGTTGACCAAGTTCCTTTCTTTTAACAACTTTTCAACAAATAGATTTAATTTCGATTACCAAACCGTAACATATCGACTTTCTTTAATAATTCACTTGACATTAGGTTCACACATAGTAATTTGTGGAATTACTATGGACACCCATTCAACCACTTCACCAATACCTTAGGAGTGCTTAAAATAATTCTTAAATCTTATCCGGCAATAATCGATGGTCGGAATAATATTTAATTATCTGCCAATAATACTAAACTAGAAAAATTCTAAAACCTAACCAGAACTCATCCAAAAATTACCAAATTTTAACCATAGACTCCTCACAATATAAACCATTTAATGGGCATGAAAAACCGCTCAAAAAGTGGTGGTACCGCCGCCATCTCCGCCACCGAAGGCAGCCGCCGGCAGAAATTCCGGCCAAAATTCCAGCGACCTCCGATCGCCACCAAATTTTACCAGCAGCTTCGTCTCATCATTTGGGACAACTTTCTAGTTCAACTCGAAGGCCAATTCGGCTTCTAACTAGGTCAAAAACATGATGAACAGTAAACCCGAAATAATTTCAATTCGAAACTTCAATCCTTCAATTCTCCCTACAGACTTTGAATCAAGCTACCAAATTCTAGGGGATTATAGTACTCCTAAAGCCCATCCTAAACATATAAAGAACTCAACAAATGGTGATCTAGGGAAGGAGAAATCCAATCATGAACAAACACTGTACACTTGAAGAACAAATCAGAATTTCTCCCGATTTACGGCAAGTTAGGTCTGAAAACTTACCTTGGAATTAAGTAGACTCGGAGGCCGAGCTTTTGGGACCTGTGCGGCGGCGATTGGTTGCCGGACGGTGGTGCTGTGGCGGCCGAAAGATCCAGCAGCGTTTTTCGTCGGGAGAGGAGAGAGAGGCCGAGTGAAAAATCTGATTTTTCACCCCGGTAACTCCTATATATAGTCATTTTACCGCACAGTAACTTTATACTTTTGTTTATAACTTTCTCATACGAACTCCGATTTGAGCGTGCTACGTGTCCACGAACTCGTAACGACGTCCTCTACAACTTTCAAAAAGGAAGTTTTCGCAAATTCTTGACTTAACGAAAAGTCAACTTTACGATCATTGTATGGTTAAACGGTTACTTTAAATGGTAAAAGACCAAAGTAACCAACCGTAAAATAATCCTAGGATCGGGATGTGACAATTCTCCCCACCTTATAAAAATTTCGTCCTCGAAATTTCTATACTCGAAGTCCAACACAGTGGGGGATAATACCACTTAAAATAATAATATTGTTCTCCAATGTCCACTTCTTTCTGAGAACTCTTCTGAGACGCCTCACGAATAGCATTGTCAAAACCCTAAACACCTGCCCTTTACGATCAACATCCTTACTGATCCTCCTTAAAAGCCAATTTCCCGTACTAACCGGAAGTCTATTGACATAGGATGTAAGGTAGTAAACTTATTCCCGTAACAAGGACATACGTGACACTAGGCATCCATTATAACTCTAAGGATACCCAACATATTCCTCAAACTCATGTAACTTTGTCACATGCCACATTTAACCAACGTAGCACTCCTTCCAACGTGGAAGATAACCTCCAATACTCCCTCATTTTCTGACACCCGACTACTCTTCTCGGGTCAAAACTAAAGCGTCAGAAGTCTTACCGTGGATCACAATTATTTTCTCGTGAATCATTGATTAACTAAATCACCGAATTCTTACTGTACTCAATCTCATTTATGAGGTGGAATACGACACTGCCTATCACTGATCCACCATCTGTAATCCTCACGAAAATCACTATTGTTTTTCACGAAAAGATGACAAATTCTGTCATACGCTGAAAACATCTTTTGGCAACAATTCTCTATTGCCTAAACCAGATTATAACCATATCCTTGAAAATCCAACTGCACAACACAACAACTTCGACCAGTAACCAACCTTCTATCCCTACTCGTTTAGCCAAACAAACACCAACAATTGTCCTTACCAACTGCATGTGACGTCGTCACAATACCGCTAATACTCATTCTGATTCAACAACCCCTCGCTTGTCGCGAGTAAAATTTCTTCAAGAATACTTGTATTCTTTCGTTAAACTTTAGATATCAGCTCACGCATTCCCTAAGCAGGAAATGATTACCACGCCTGAGGAGTAGGGTCCGATGTCACTAATGGATTTAAATCCTCTGGTAACACAATACAACTTGGAGTCAAATCTAATGACAACAAGTACACGAGAAAACCATTACGACTTGTGTTACACGAACCATCACCTCATTTGAACAAGGCTCCCTGCTCTGGTTTACGCTTTCTATAAATTATTCTGTCAAGTTGTCCTGTTGTAGAGTAATTGTCTTCCCTTGATCTATCCTTACTCAAACCACTTGCACACACAGGACATGAATTGCCATGAATTTTAGCGTAAAACCCAAAACCATAGCCTTTAAATCGGGGAGATCCAAAAGCTCCAGACATCGAGATCCAACAATACTTACTCCTCGCATGAAGACAAATTGTTAGGCTTCACACTGCCTACAAAGCTATTCTAACCAGATAAATCTTGATTTTACCCATAAGCCGAACATAGATTCGCTAACTCAATTATCACCTCGTGGAACCACAGCGTACTTTACCATGGGTAATACATCATACGTAACACACATAGGCGAGGTGCCACCGACCTCCAAATCTCTTACATTAGCCTGGAATGACGCATAGTGCAGAACTTGCACTTCAACCATAAATGTGCGTCTATTAAACATTATCCGCATCATAATCTAGGATAGACTTACCATTAAAAGAATCCCAGAGCCTTACCCGCTCAACAAGGATAGTTCATTCACAGATGCCTCCATTACCAAATCGTCTGGTAATAACCGACAAAATTTGGACATTTAACCAGATCGGACATCTACATAAAATTTAGTGTCACTGGTGCACATCCAGAGTAACCCCTGATCAAAGCATTGGAAATTAATTCCACACCGAATTTAGCCACATTGATCACCAAGCAACAAATCATTAAGTCACAATTATCAAATGCCATCACTGCACTGGGCGCGTAAACATCACAGAGTCAACTCGCACAACTAGACAGTTTCTAACAAAACTGTCCTCTACGCTCTGCAAGTTTACCATCCACCGCATCCTCTATTTGGTAAGATTCAAAATTCACAACCACTTACCATTTTAATTGAAAAGGTAAAATAACTGCGTGCACCGGAAGTCAAATTACCACTTCAGATCCTAGATTACAAGATTCACTGCCACACGTTAACATCCCCTCAGATCATCACTTAATCTGAATGTGGCCTCAACACTGAACGATTTCTAATGGAGTGTTGCTCAACTTAGCAACATACCTTACTGCTCTTGTAATAAATTGGTTTCTAAAACCTTGACTCCTATTACTTTTTGAGTCATCAAGGAAACTCTTTCCTAGTTCCACCGCATTTCATACTCACCGAAATGTTGACAGTTCCAAAAACCACATATTGTGATTTTCTTGCTACCACTCTACACTCGTGGCGCCAAGATTGCCGCTAGATCAAAATTCATAACAAATAAGGTCACTACTCAAATGACCCATGACAATGGCAATGCCAACAATTCCTTAATCCTCTTAGGATTTCATTAAATTAACATCAATAATTGATATTCCAGATATAATCCTCATTCCACATATCATAATTGAGAATATTGCCCGCCACTACAGTGGATGTAATTTATGAACCCCAAACAAGACTAAGTACACCTTCGGTTACAATACTTGATTAAACCACAGCCAGTGAGTGCACAGATTCCATGTCCACAAGCATAAGTAATCACTCCTGGTGGAACCAAGTGTCGTAACAGACAACTTTGGTTGCAGGTTGAAGCTTGACCATCTACAAGCATTCTCACTCCTATTCAACGATTCAGTAACCCTTGCCCCACTGCTGTCACTTCACCACTTCCGTGCATTTAACTCAGCATGCAATCAACCACCTACTAACAACATTTAACAATTCAACTAACCATCTTGAAAGTCGAAGCAACTATAAATAACTCACTTCCGACCTGTTCTTAAACGGTTAGACCATTTAATTGACATTTTGCACAAAACTATTGACAAACGTCCTTAACCTCCATCTTCAAAATATGGAATTCTCCCGATACGTTCTTGAAATATATGAATGTATCATTTTGACCACACACAGCTGCACAAAATAATTATGTCTTACCAGCATGTGCTACCCAGATTTCAATTTACTACTTCCCTACAAAGGAGGGTATACGTGCTGTCACGCCCCGACCCAAGATTACCTCCCTAACCCTGGGTTAAGACGTGCGGGACCCAACACAAGAGAGATTTACTCGAAATCCCACTTGAGCCAGGATAACTCTTTTCTTCATAACCTAATTCAAATCATCCAAACGGTGCCGGAATAGACCTCAAACCGGAGATTATCCCGTTTCCCACATTTGGATCTCAAATGTGCCATTTAAAGAACCTAGGGGTTCTAATAATATTTGTGACTGCACCCGAATCCCGGTTAGGCTGCCTACGTACCCTGTATTCAGGGATCAAGCCACACGTAGCTCTTGTTCTAATTAACACCCTAACCGGGCGAAACCCGTTATTCTATTTAACGGTCACTTTATAATTAAGAATAGCATACACCTAACGCATATCCTAAGTTAACCTCGCAAATGAGGTATCCACCGACCAACAATCTCTCGGGTTAACCCGAACATTCTACCATTCATATCAATAACATCCACACACTGAAAGACGGATAATAAAGGCAATCACACGATTATAAACAACCAACACACATAACTATAAATATAAAACATAGTGGCATCCACGTAAATAAACCAAACAACCATGGGCATGTAAGATAGTTCCTCCTACTTGGCATCTCTGAAAATAACTATAATTATCAGGGGTATTTAAGGAATTACCACCTCAATGGCATTCCTGTAATTAGCCCAAAACTGTCAGGGGCAACATGGACATTCTAGCCTTAATGGTAGTTTCGTAATTAATCTGAACTATCAGGGGTCTTTTAAGAATTTCAGCCTTAGTGGCAGCCCCCTGTAAGTAAACAAAACAGTTAGGGGTAGTATTGGAATTCCAGCTCTAGTGGCAGTCCGGTAATAAACTTAACCTACCAGGGGTATTACTGGGATTTAACCACGATGGCACCCCTGTAATTACCCTAGACTGCCAGGGGCAGTTCTGTCATTTTACCTCCACGGTAACTCGGTAAAAACCTGGATCTACCACAGTAAAAACCTGAAAATTTATCCCATTTCACCCTATCTTAAACCGGTCAACTGGTTTGGCCGGAGATCCGAGATTTCCCGGCCAATCTCCCTATCCTAACCCATTCAACAACATCACACATAAACAGTAACAACAACAATGTTACACAACAATTCGAAACATAAATCCTAGAGGACAGAATTTACCCTCTGCCTCTACTCCGATTTCGAAGACAGCAGCCCCAATTCTCCTCCAGCTTGACCTCCTTTGCCACCCACAACCTCGCCACCGTCTCTTACACCCTAGAGCATGACCATTGGAGGCTCACCGGAGTGTTCGTCCAACCCAATACTCAGATAGTGACACAGTAGAATGAGGAACTCTGATTAGGCTTCAATCCAACAAACAAAACACACAGGAAGGAAGCAAAAGAGACGAGAAGGAGATCCTTACCTTCCACGCGCCCTAACACCACATGGTTTGTCAGAAACCAGCAAAACACAGCCGCTTTCCTCCTCCCTCGATCTCCAGCCACAGTGATTGTTTAGAAGTTTGGAGGGCTGGGTTAGGTAGAGGAGAAAGAGGGGAAGAAGATGGGAGTGGTCCGCCGTCCTGGGGCGGCCGGAGTCGCCGGCGCCGGGCGGAGCACAGTGTAACAGCGAGAAAGAGAGAGAGAGATATCGAAGGAGGAGAAAGAATCCCCCTCCGGTCAACTGCCCCCCTTATAAAAATAAACCGACGGCCCAGATTTGATTTCACAAATCCAACGGTCCAGATTTGTCAATAAATAGTTACTGTGAATAGTAAAAAAATATTTTTCTATTTACTTTTACCGCACGGTAACAACACTTTATCCTGCGTAACTTTCACCTACGAACTCCGATTAATTCCTAGGGCATACCCACGAGTTCGTATTAACGTCCTCTACATCTTTCCCGAAGGAAACTTCCTCAAATTCTCAACTTAACGCAAATCCCCTTTTTCTACGGTAAAGTAACTTAACATTTGTTACATCCGTAAATTGGATAATTCGTAACTAACAACTCGTAGCTCCGGAAAATCTTCCGGACATACCAGGAAACTCGTATTAACATAATCTACCCCTCGAGACATTAATTCTAATTTCCTCCAGAACCGAGAATATCTCGATATTAATTCGGGGAAAATTAACAGTGCAGTTACCATTCTCTGTAACTCGCCTAATCCCGGTAAAAATGTTAATTTTGGGACGAGGTGTTACACGTGCTCCGGTGGGGTATACTCATGTACATCTTCAGCCATTGAAACAGTGCCGTTTGCATAACGACCGGTTCCTACACCACAATAATACAAAGTCAGTCAAGACTCGTATCACTATCTCCGGTACCCCAAGCACTCTTGGTCCATGACCCGGTGGCTTGTTGCCACTTCCAACATGTTTTTTAAATTTCGAAACCATAAACCTTTAGCTACAAATCAAAACGCTCACTTGATCTGTAACCGAACTCCAACACAGCCAACCTGGAGACCCCTCCACAGGTGTACTAATTAAAATACTTTGACCACAGGTGGATAACTCACCTTATTGTTGACATGACCCCCAAGATCTGGTGACACAATTTAATTTCTGCCTTCACGATGTATAGCCTAATGACCATTGTCACCAACAATTTAAATCACGCTTGGACTCACTAACAATTCAAATCTTTCTAGTACCCCAATCATGAGTGGCTGGAGCAAAGAAGATCTGGTCGTAGCTGATAGCAGCATTATCAGCACCAAAGGTGACCCAAGCCACTAATTCCAGTGGCTGTCCCATAAAGCATCAAGTGACCAATCAAACTATCACTTACTTAATGTCTTTAATTAAGTCACACTCGGGACTCGTCACTAGATCAAGACCATTGACCACAAAATGACTACACTCAATTTCCTTGAGTCATTCTACTTTCATATGTCTGTTGGTTTCTCAAACCACACTAAAGACGAACATCAACAAAATCTTGGCAATCGTCAAATCTTAATATTCATCTTCTCTGAATAATCGCGCTAAGCGACTTCAACTCCTTTTTTCATCGCAGGATGCAACCTCTTTCATTAACTCTTACGACTCTTCACTTCTAAGAGTCTCATAACTCGAACACCAAGGCCTCGCCTCAGGTCTCTACACATCCCTGCCAACAAACATGACAGCCTTCTAGGCGTGAATTAATTGTTTCACCACCGAGCACTTACACAAATGCTCAAGCACGTTAAACAACTTGAGTTTCCAGCTCGATCCCCAACTCAAATCTCAATTCTCAAATACTCATTGGGGAACTCATAAAAGTAAAATACATAACGAGCTTACCTTGTTCCTTACAGGAACTCTCGGTAAGGTCGGCGTACTGAGGCATAGTCTCGAAGATTCAAATGCTTATAGGACCACTCGGTCCATAAATCAACCAGGAAGTACTAACTCATATCCCTACTAAACACTAAGCGTCCAAAGCATAAAATGTCGATGGATCCGCCGCGGTCGGACTATCACTTTATAGACGCTAAGTGCTACCAAGTACATGAGGTAGTAACAGGAAACGATAACCTAATGCTCTGATACCAACTGTCAGGACCCACCCCGAGTTAAACCCCTTTAACCCGACCCTGCTCCCTAACCTGCTACTATCCGGGAGGGTCATACTGACCAGCTACCACCGAAGAGGGTCCCGACCAGCTACTATCCAGAGAGGGTACCAACTCCATCTGGAGAGGGTCCATACTAGCATGCAATACATATATTCATATCCTTTAAAAATCCTTTAAAACCTCGTGGGAAAAATAATCCGAAAACCAAGTCAAATCTCTTATGACTTTACCCCAAATACATTGGATTTAAAAACCTTTCCAGGAACCCAAAACCGGTTCTCTGCCTTTATTTTAAAACCCTTTAAATCCAAGAGCCAAGTTTCCCCTTTTTAAAACATCCCCCTCCACAATCCCAAAACGGTGATAACAATAACACAAATCCCGAAAAAATCCTTTATACAAATTGCCATTTATTGATGCATTGTTTAGCAAATTGTCAATTTTGAATAAATAGTGGATTTATACAAATTTGGTTAGGGGTGAATTGCCACCCCATAAATTATTTTGCTCATCTCACGTTCTCTTCACACTCTGTTTATATATTTTTAGTTGTAAGTGTACTTTGTTCACCTATTTACAGAATCTAAAAATATCATTTTTTCAATTCTACTTTGTTCACCCATTTACAATATCTAATATACACTTTTGTTTACCCCATTATCTTTTTCATTACTCCATAATTCTGAGTTTTTTAACTGATCTATACGGTGTTTATAAATACGGTACATTTTTTTATGAGAATTTACATACAAAATCAACATGAAAAATAATGAGTAAAAGGATAGATGAATCATCAACAAAGAAAAAAGAGAGAGAGAAAAAAAAGAAATACAAACAGTTCACCTCATATTCAGGTTGAATGCTTACGTTTTCAAACTTCATAAAACGACCGAATATGATAAATTTAGATTAGAATTTATGAAGTATTTACGTATTTATCTAAAACAAAAAAAAATTACAATAAAAAAGAAATTTGTTACAACTTATTGTCCATTTTTGTAATTTTATATTAGTTTATTTTGGTATTTGAACAAATGTGTGAGGTGAGCAAAATTATTTGAGTGAAAATAGACGCATGGTATGTATGTGGATTGATGATGGGTCATGCATGCATGTATGATGACTCAACATTGAGGGCTGTTGGGCAAGTGGCAAAATATCAATGACACGTATACAGCAATCTAATGTGAGAGCAAGCCTAAGGCCTCCTAAAGATCTCCTCTCTCATTTTCTCTCTCTGCTGTACCAAACTAAGCCAAACCACAGCCTCTTGAAAATTATTCCCCCTCTCTCTCTCCTCCCACAGATTAACTCAATTTTACAGTGTCATTTTTTCTCGCTTATCAAGGAATCACTGAAGCACAAAGGTCCTGCTATTTTTCTTTTTCTTTTTGGGATTTTTGTTTTGGTTTCCTTTGAAATGGAGAATTGTAATTCTATTTTCTTCTTCTATACATATATATATATATATATATTTTTTTTTCTATATATGTCTGATTTTAGGTTGTGCGGTGGTTTTGCAGAGATCGAACGGCAGTCGTTGTTGTGTAATGAACAAGTTTTGGGAAGAAGGAAGAAGCACAGACTTGAAGTCTTGACTAACAGAGGGTTGTAGATTGATCATTTCTTCATTGTTTTGTGGGTAGCTAGCGCTAGTGTTTTGGCTTAATTTGTGGGATATTAAACTACAAACTTTTAATTCTTGATTGGTAGCGAACTGAAGAGAAAGCTTGTGGAATTACTTGTGTTCTGTCGTTGTTTTGGTTGCAAAGTTGTGAATTGGTGTTTCGAGTTTCTTCTATGGCTTTTTCATCAGAAAGATGGATTGATCGATTGCAATTCTCCTCATTGTTTGGGCCTCCCCCTCAGGATGCTCCACGCCGAAAGGTAAAGCAATTTGTAGTTTTTACTTGTGTCATTGTGTGTCGGTTCATGCTTGTACTGATAGTTGAAGCTGGCATTAGAGTATTAGTTTTCAAGAGGTCTGCAGAATGAAACATCATAGGATCGTAATTTCTTTGGTATGAATGTCAGTGAATTGAAACTACGCAACATATAATGGGTTATTGATTAAGTGGATTCCACAATAGTTTGTTGATAGAAGATAAAGTAGGCAAACTCAAATGTTCAACTAAACATGCCCTTCAAGTTCATTGAGATCTTCTAGACAGCTTTTGTGGTAGTTATGATCGGATTTTGTATTCTAGTTTAATTTATAAGTGACTAGAATCTAAGACAACAAAGTCTATCTTATATTGAGCAATTAGGGGAGCCACATCTCTGATTTTTTCACTCATCACCCGTGCCTATTCATTTAGTACAGTTAAAGAGCCAAAATCTATGAGTTCCCCTTCACTGAAATAATGCCGGTTGTTCATGATTTGATATCAGGAGGGTCTTAGCCAAACCTATAACGCCGTAGCCTGGTTGTTTCTTTAGTGTGTGAAGCCATTGCTAATTTTAGCGGAGTCGACTTAAGAAATTAACTGAAACATTTTCTCATAAATCAACAAATATTGTCTGAATCCAACATTTCTTACTACCTAGATGTTGATATCCATGAGGCATGGACGGTGCAACCGTTTAAGAGCCTTAAGAATAGGATATGAAACTGTTTTACGTATGAATATATGTACATTCCTATGTCAATATTCATTATTATTTTGCTAAAAGTTTATCGTAATCATCAAGGCCCATTTTCTTTTGTTTGATAGATTTTAGAAATTGGGAGTCTATTCTTATGCTATCTTAAGTTAAATATAACTAAGTATACTGTACCAAGCTTGATTTATTTCAGTTTCTAGTCTTGATCGATTCCTTACGGGAACTGATAAGCATGCTTGCCTTTTCTCTTTTCTCCCTGTTTGTAGGCTCAAATCACAGCCTATGTGGAGTACTTTGGTCAGTTTACATCAGAACAATTTCCGGAGGATATTTCTGAGGTGCGCCCCTTGTGTTTTTTATCTGACTCATGAGCTCAGTCTTATCCTGCATAGTTGTACATGAGAGGATTTATACTAATATATATACTAATATATCTTGTATTCTGGCAGCTGATCCGTAATCGCTACCCTTCGGAGGTGAGGCGTCTCTTTGATGATGTGTTAGGTATATTTAATTTAACCCTGTTCTTTTTATGCAATGATTGATTAGACTTGGTAATTTCATGTCGTGTTTCTGATTATTGTTTATTGACTACTTTATCTACTTGGATGGGTTCCAGCTATGTTTGTCCTTCATCATCCTGAGCATGGGCATGCTGTCGTCCTTCCCATTATTTCAGGCATCATTGATGGTACTCTGCGCTATGAAAGGACTAGTCCTCCATTTGCTTCTTTCATATCATTAGTCTGCCCAAGCAGCGAGGTGATTGATTGACTGGCCATTAAATATGTTTGCTATCCTTTTTATTTATGCATATATTGAGATTGTTTTTTAATGTGCTTCAAATTTAACTTCAATTTGACCTTGTAGTGTGTTTTAATTGGTTATTTGTTTAGGTGTTAAAAATATCTTCCGTATTCTATTATAGTTGTTTTACTTTTGTTTATTTTAGTATATTTATGAAAAGCAGAGATCTCCGGCCAAACAAACACATCAAACTAGAACTCCCCGCCTATATCCCTGTTCCAAGTATTCTGTACTCTTTAGAAGCTCTACTCAAGTCATCCATAAGAACTATGGTGACTTGAGGTGGAGGTTTTGTAAAAAACAAAAAAGAGTACAGAACGATCGGTATAGAGGCTGCCCTTAGTAAGGAAAACTGCAACTATGTTCAGTTCACTGTGACAGAAAATGTATTGTCCTTTTATGTGTTGTCAAAAAAGTGAAGGGATATTTTATGTATGTTAATTATTATCTTTGAACCTTCACAGGAGTATTCTGAGCAGTGGGCTTTGGCATGTGGGGAGATTTTACGAATATTAACTCATTACAATCGCCCAATATACAAGGTTGAACAACAGAATAGTGAGACAGAAAGAAGCAGTAGTGGAAGCCATGCTACAACAAGTGATTCTGTTGATGGTGAATCCAGCCATGTACCATTAGTACAGCAAGAGAGGAAACCTATACGTCCTTTATCTCCCTGGATTACTGATATATTGCTTGCTGCACCTCTGGGTATCAGAAGTGATTATTTCCGCTGGTGAGTGCAGTGGATTGAGATTGTTCATCATATATTGTAAAACCAGCACTTAAAAAAAGAAAAAATGAAAAAAAGGAGTTGAATTGAAATTTAACTTTCACAATAAATTATAAGTGGCTTAATGTTTGTTTCCATCAGGAACTGATTAAATAGGTCTTTAACTAACCAGGCATATAACACTTCAAAATTTTATAGATTTTATCGTGTATATTATGTTAGCATTGCCTGTCGGCTGTCTGTCAGCAGTCTGTTTGTCAATATTCTACATTCATCCTTATAGTTTAAATTAAAAGGTTTTTGGCTGAGAACCATCAAATTCAATGCTGGTTTGTCCAGGTAAAGGTATTCTTATGAGTTAAACCAGTTCTGTGCCTGAAGAAAGGAAAAAGGGTGGCTAAGATATAATGGATTGTTTGAAGGCTATTATCTTGTAGTAAATGTTTATCATAAAGCAGAGATTTTCATATTTCTGGTTATTCACTTATGCGTTCTAATGTAATATCAACTTCTTTGCATACTTTAACAGGTGCAGTGGAGTTATGGGGAAATATGCTGCGGGAGAACTGAAGCCTCCGTCAACTGGTTAGTTAAACTTCCTTAACGAGTTTAATGTAATCTTGCTTGCTGTATATACCTTTTTTTAACAATGCTTCTCTCGGGTACATATTTCAGCTACTGTAATGGATTATATTCAATCTGTAATGGATCATATTCAATGCATGGTTCTTGAAAATAGTAAATTAATCAGAGTTTGTGTACCAAGTTTAGACCACATGATGTGGTACACAACTGTGGTCTGGTTGGATTATATATGCAGGCTCTGCGAACTGCTATTTTATGCCTTTTATTTTCCATGAGTCTTGCATGTTGATTAACTCATTGTTAACGTGTGTAGACTTTTTAATCTTCCATACAGAATTCTAATTCAGATCACTTCAGTGATGGACTTCCTAACTGTGGTGAAGTGATTATGATTTGCTGATTTGAATATTTTATGTTTGGCCTTTTGCTTTTTGTTCTGTTTGGGAAGTGGTATGATCATCTACTACTATATCTCTAGAAAAAAGCGATCCTTTCTTTCAGAAATGAGAAATAAATTAACTTCACTTTTGAATTTGAATTTTTATCATCATCCTTTGATATTTGTGTTTGTACAAATATTTTGATTGATCTGTACTTCTCATGGTTCAGATGGAATTTACCTCTAGGGCAAAAACATTTGTAAATAACCTTTGTTCTTCTTTTTCCTCCCAACACTCAGCTTCTTCTCGTGGATCTGGAAAACATCCTCAACTGATGCCATCCACTCCAAGGTGGGCTGTTGCAAATGGTGCTGGAGTTATATTAAGTGTTTGTGATGAGGAAGTTTCTCGTTATGAAACTGCTACATTAACAGCAGTAGCTGTCCCTGCACTTCTACTTCCTCCTCCAACGACAGCTTTAGATGAGCATCTAGTGGCAGGGCTACCAGCTCTCGAGCCATATGCACGTTTATTTCACAGGTACATCTTGAACCTTCATCTCAGGTCACCAAAAAGTCAACAACGGACATGTATTTTCTCAATAACTATTATTTTCTACCTTTGGTAATAGGTATTATGCTATTGCTACTCCAAGTGCTACCCAAAGACTTCTTCTTGGACTTCTAGAAGCACCGCCATCATGGGCACCCGATGCACTTGATGCAGCTGTACAGCTTGTGGAGCTTCTTCGTGCTGCTGAAGATTATGCATCTGGAGTACGGGTAAGCTGGAAATACTGATTGAACATTGAACTTATTGAAGCTGAATAACTGTAATCTGACACTTTATTGGTGAACATCAAACTTATTGGTATCATATTCTCAGCTTAAGCCTTTTGGAGCTATTATTCTCGCATCCTGCACCTTTGCATACTTCAAGATATTGGTTTATGTTCTATGTAAATTATACAGTTTAAGTGAGAGAATCACTAATAAATATTTTAAATACATATCTTATTCTGTAGACAATAATGGAATTAAAGTTGAACTTCTAAATTAATTGTTCTGAATCTGAGCTTTCCATGGCGATGGGTTGGCTTATCTTTTCAGATGATGATCTTCCTTCTTCCCTTCCGCCCTTTTGTGATAGATGTATAGTGGTTCTGGAAGTTGATGAATATAGCACCTTTGTTAAGTACATTTTCTTCTTTGTCAATGTAGCTTCCAAGGAACTGGATGCATTTGCATTTCTTGCGAGCAATTGGGACTGCAATGTCCATGAGAGCCGGTATAGCAGCTGATGCTGCAGCCGCTTTACTTTTCCGGATACTCTCTCAACCTGCATTGCTTTTTCCTCCACTAAGACAAGTCGAGGGAGTTGAAGTTCAACATGAGCCAATGGGTAACCATGTCTCAAGCTACAGGAAGCAGGTACGAGTGACCAACTTTCAAGTTTCAGGTTTTAATTCTTCAGCTAAAAATAATTTTGTTTTAGTTTCTTCCCCTTTTTCTTTAATTGGAAACCTTTTCTGCTCTCAGTAGAGTAATTATTAATTGAATATCTACAATCTTGAAATTCCTTAACCAGATAGAAGTTCCTGTGGCTGAAGCAACAATTGAAGCTACTGCGCAAGGGATTGCTTCTATGCTCTGTGCCCATGGACCTGAGGTTGAATGGAGAATCTGTACCATATGGGAAGCCGCCTATGGTCTAATTCCTTTAAGTTCCTCGGCAGTTGACCTTCCTGAGATAATTGTTGCCACTCCATTGCAGTCTCCAATATTATCCTGGAATCTGTATATACCCCTACTTAAGGTCTTGGAATATCTTCCTCGTGGAAGTCCATCTGAAGCATGTCTTATGAAGATATTTGTTGCCACAGTTGAAGCGATCCTTCAAAGGACATTTCCACCTGAGTCCTCGAGAGAGCAGAACAGAAAAACAAGATACCTTTTTGGCATAGGGTCTGCCTCAAAAAACCTGGCTGTGGCAGAGCTTCGGACAATGGTTCATTCGCTGTTCTTAGAATCATGTGCATCTGTAGAGCTTGCTTCACGCCTATTGTTTGTCGTGTTAACTGTATGCGTTAGTCATGAAGCTCAGTCCAGCGGGAGTAAGAAAGCACGAGTTGAAGAAAGCTACTCACTTGATGAATGTGTTGAGGAATCACCAGAAATGTCTGAAAAGCTGGGAGACAGAAAAAAAACCAAAAAGCAAGGACCCGTAGCAGCATTTGACTCGTATGTTCTAGCCGCTGTTTGTGCTCTTTCCTTTGAGCTTCAATTGTTCCCTTTGGTTTCAAGGGGGAGCAACCAATCACACTCAAAAGATGCTAAAAATATTGCAAAGCCTGCAAAACCAATTGGGTCCGCCAATTCTTACAAACAAATAAATGGATCTTCTCACGAGTTTCAAAGTAGCGTGGATTCAGCAATTTGCCACACGCGCAGAATATTGGTCATTTTGGAGGCACTGTTTATGTTGAAGCCATCTTCTGTTGGCACCTCCTGGAGTTACAGTTCAAATGAGATTGTTGCAGCAGCTATGGTTGCCGCTCATGTATCTGAATTATTTAGATGGTCAAAGGCTTGCATGCATGCACTCTGTGTCTTAATGCGCTGCAAGTGGGATACTGAAATTTCCTCTAGAGCATCATCACTGTATAACCTCATTGATATTCACAGCAAGGCTGTTGCATCAATTGCTAACAAGGCTGAGCCACTGGAAGCGCACCTGATGCAAGTGCCAGTTTGGAGGGATTCTTTAGCGTGTTCTGAAGGTAGAAAGCTAAGTCGATGTGAAAAGAGTAAATGCATTAATGTTGGACAGTCATCTGTCTCACAATACGAGGGTTCAGCATATTCAGAAACAAGAGTCAAATCTAAGACTGCCTCGCATTCTAATGGGGGCTCTGGAACATTTGGTAAAGGTCTTGCAAATTTTCCATTGGATGCCTCAGAATTGGCCAACTTCTGTACTATGGACAGGCATATAGGATTCAGTTGCAGCGCACAGGTTCTTCTAAGAACGGTACTGACAGAGAAACAAGAGCTATGTTTCTCAGTTGTCTCACTGTTGTGGCACAAATTAATTGTGTCTCCTGAAACCCAACCTACTGCAGAAAGCACTTCTGCTCAACAAGGGTGGCGGCAGGTAAATCTCATATTAATCGTCTCTTGCATCATCATCTTTGCTGTTATTAATTAAAATATAGTTATACTTTATCATCTCTTGCCCATTACTCGCACATGATTGGACTTCACATGAATTGTTTTTAAAAGCGAACCCCTATCTCCATATTCAAAGTTAAATGTTACTTCATTTGAGGCAAGAATAATTGTGGAATAGACCTTGTGATGCAACTGAGAAAGGAAGAAGCACCAGTATTTTTGATATTCAAAGGAAGTATTCTGCTCTCAATCTGGATTCTTATATTTCTATTCAGGATTAAGATTATGTACAAATTTAGTTACAAGGCTACACAGTTGTTATATTTCTTTATCTGTTGACACTGGCTAACAAATTCCATCATTAGAGGAATGCTTAGCAGCAGCATGTGCTCAAAGTATTATTAAACCACCATTTATATCAGATGTTATAGGTATATAATAGTACATTTCTCCAGACTTATCGTTTTTCTGTTTCTTATTAGAAGAGAAGGAAAAAAGGTGAAATAATATGCTGCTTGTGACAGTGAAATTTTCGAATACATTCATACAGTATTCTGGATGCACTTTTGTTTCCAATATTCCAGTAAAAAAAAGTATAATGTTTGATATGTAGCTCTTTATGTTCAGGTCGTTGACGCATTATGCAATGTTGTATCTGCAACACCAACTAAAGCAGCCACAGCAATTGTTCTTCAGGTCTAAATTATGTCCCATTTTCACACTGCCATATATATGAGATTTTTCTTAACTTCGTTGGCTACTGACTTGAACATGACCTGATTTTTCTTGTGGAGAAGTAATTTTTTTGTTTTATCCTTAATCAAAGCAGTTCTTCTAATATAATAAGAGACCCTGATTCATTGTTAACTTCTTTTTTATATGACCTGTGATTTTGGTAGAGATATTCCAGGGAATGTCCAAATCAGTGGCTTTCTTAGTTGTTTCTATTTATATTTACTGCAGTTCTACTGCACATTTGTAGTAAGGTTATTGACCTTGTGCTCTTGCAGGCGGAGAAGGAATTGCAGCCTTGGATTGCCAAAGATGATGATCAAGGTCAGAAGATGTGGAGAATCAACCAGAGGATTGTGAAATTGATTGTAGAGTTGATGAGAATTCATGATAGCCCAGAATCATTGGTAATTTTGTCTAGCGCGTCAGATCTACTTCTACGTGCCACTGATGGGATGCTTGTTGATGGAGAAGCTTGCACTTTACCGCAGCTGGAGGTAACAGTTCACTACATTAGTGTGCCTTATGACCTATGACTTGTCCGTTAAACTAAGATATGAATCTATATTTTATTTTGTATGCCAGGTGACCTACATCGCATGTCCACTAAACTAAGACATGAATCTTCGCCAATGCTTAAAACCATCTAGATTGGGAACACCATGCATCTATACTTGAATCTATACTTCCTTTCTTGGATGCTTAGGAATACCATCTAGATTTGAAGGGAGCTGAATTTTACCGTCATGCATTACTTCCATTGGGAGTTTCAATATTTCTATCCAAACGCATTGAATTGCTCATAGCTCTAGACATTGTAACAAGAAAATTATACTGCTTGATACTCTTAACACTTCCACTGTATCCCAAGGAAATAGGGCAGCAGGCCAAGCAAATTTCTTCGTGGTTTTCCACAATTTGTTGCGTTCAATCTTTCTCATCGTTAGCCATGCATGAGCCCTTTGGTTATTTATTATAACACTTTATAAGTTGATATTACTGTGCAACATAGCACCTGATGAAATACTTCCACATCTATCTTCATTCGCCGAGAATTACCTACGTTTTAAATTGACATAGTAACTCAAATCCTTGTCCTATCTCCTATGAAGTTGTCACTTGTCCAGTTTTGATTGTCGTTCACGCTATATTAATGAAATGTATTATTTTTCCTGTCCTCTTTGTACTTCTTTCCTGTTGAGGACAGAGTGAATATAAATCGATTTTGAAATGTAAATCTTGAAAGGTTCTGATTCATCTGTATATACATGTGCAGCTACTGGAAGCGACTGCGAGAGCAGTTAAGCCTGTGCTGGAGTGGGGAGAATCTGGGTTTGCAGTTGCAGATGGTCTTTCAAACCTTTTAAAGGTATATGCCTCGTTGATACATTTACTTGGTAGGATCGTAGGCTCAATGATAATATGAGTAACACACAGCAGAGGTGAAGTGATGTATAAATAAAAATAATTTTTTATTTTATTTTTATTTTGTTTTACTTTGTTTTATTGCAAAGCCGTTATTGATGTCTATCTGCTTCACTTGATGATATGCAGTGTCGTCTGTCAGCTACCATCCGATGCCTTTCTCATCCTAGTGCTCATGTTCGCGCTTTGAGCGTATCAGTTCTTCGTGATATTTTGCAAACCAGTTCAGTTAGACCTAACCCTAATCCAGTGCAAATAAATGGTATCCATGGTCCTTCTTGCAAGTATTTTAACTTATATGTTATTGATTGGCAAGCTGATATTGAAAAGTGCTTGACATGGGAAGCTCACAGCCGACTTGCAACTGGAATGCCTATTAAATTTCTGGATACTGCTGCCAAGGAATTGGGTTGTATTATCTCTGTAATGTAAAACTAGCATCAGGTGGATCATTTTTCATGTGAGATTTACCAACAGATATGCATCTTTTATTGCCTTGAAAGATTTGGGTTCCCTGGGGTACAAGTAAATGTACTTCTTTCTTTACCCTTATGGGACTACAAGGTGCATGTTGTCAAATTATTCTTTTCAGGTGGGACGTGACAGCAACTCAATTAAGGGATGATTTGTGTAAAATGAGAGGTTAGACAATCGATGATATTCATTGCTCTGATGAAACCCTGATGAGGCATTGTGTTGTGGTCTTCAATTGTTATTAAAACCATGTTTAGATCTGTATCATGTTCATATTGGTTTCATGCCAGCCTGGTTGGTGGTATATTAGACCTTAAATTGGATTCTCTTGCGCAAAATTGAAGCAAAATTATCCAAATTTAACAACGGTCCACAAAGTTTAGTTCGGTAATGTATGGCAATGCCCTTGATTTCTATCTCTAGAGCTTTACAAGTGTGTTAAAACCAGACTTGAACCGGTACAGTAGCTAATGTTGCTGCAAACTTGGCAACACAGTTGGTGTCAGACTGAGTCAACTTCCCCGGTTTTCAGTCTGATGCAGTAGTCTCCTCGGTAGCTTTTCTTTCAGTTTTTGGCTTCCTCTTTTGTTGTGTCAGTACGTTCTATTGTCTCCAAGAAAAGAAAATTAGGTGCTTGTTTATCAGGCTCAATTACGATGTCACAGATGACAGCAACGCACTGGAAACAATGAGGAAACAGAGTTCGTAGTAGTGATGAAATCACCAAAATTTCGAGAAGAGTTTCGCTTTAGAACGAGTCTCAGCTCAACGGCTGAGTTGTGACAACCATTGCTAACTGAGCAGTGTGACGATTCATCAGGGAAAACAAGGATATTGAATTAAGGACGAGAAGCGTCATTGGTGTGATAAGAATGTCTGCACAAAGATTAGCTGAAGAACAAACCCAAGGTTTCTGGTTACCACACTAATGTCTGCATTAGCTTTTTTTGGAAATAAAATGTCTGCAACTCTGCATTAACCTGGTTGTAGTGCATATTAGATGCCAAAGTGCATGCCTCTTGCAATGTAAATGGCCTTCATGATCACTGCCGAGTGTGCATATTATGCATGTTAATAGTTGTACTCGTTAATCAAAATGAAATATTTCGTTCATTTATTTCTAACATGTTCTATTTTGATTGTTGTAAGTATAATATCATTTATATCCATCACCACCATAAATTGTAATTCTTTCTTTAATTGTATAATATAACTAATCATAATTGTTGAAGGAATAATGTTTGATATGCGCATTTGTCAAAGTAACTGATGAATAATTAATTAGAAAGATATTGATTAACAGATATAACGACTCAATCAGTTATCAACTAGTCATTATTATTATTATGCATGATGTAATTACTTTTGTAATATTACATCTATATAAAAAGAGTATCAATGAAATGATTAGACCTATTCCAATTGTCATTTTACTTTTATCCATTATCAACACTTTGCTCTAGCCTCATGTTATTAGTCAAGAAAAAAATGCCTCAGCTTCCCACCTTCGAGAGCTGCACGGCTGCACCATTAGGTTATGGCTGTCACTGAATCAAGAGATAAGTTTTTGTTTGTCTTTTTATTTCTTATCATGATCAGTTGTGTAGCTATTTTACAATTGGTAATCAATTTATTTGTTTCAAGAGGGATGTCTGATGAGTTTAAAAATATTACAAACATGATGAGATTACACATACTAGCTGCAAACGCCTGTAAGGTTAACAGTCTATAATAAGGGGCACATCGTCACAGATAGAGGCCACACAACCATACTTAGTGGAGGTATGGTTGAGGTCGTGGCTCCCTAAGGGAAGAGGGGGAGGCCATTTGGTCCGATTAGTACTTATCTAAAGGATTTGGGCAAATTAGGCACAACCTCATCAATGAAAAGAATCTCTCTTATGAGATTGTCTTTGATAGCAATTATGTCTATGAATCAATACGGGAGGAAGCTTCGATGTTTAAAATGATTTCAGAGACAACATCTCAACGGATTTCAAGAGTACATACACATTGATAATTCACACTATTGCTCAACGAATCATAGAACACGAAGGTATCGAACCACGCTTTGTTGAATAATATCAACAAAGAGCATATTGGCCTATATAAAGTAATCCAGGAAGAGCTAAACTCTCTCGCAAAGAGACATGTATTTGGTTTGGTAGGATTTTGTGCTAGCGAGGCTAGTGATATGCCGACCCCTTATGCTAGAAAAGCTAATGATATGTCGTCCCCGAGTGGAGAAGCTTACAGTATCTCCAACAGCTTCTTCAAAATTTCTTCAAAATGGGAAGCAAAAGCTAAATTCTCTAAAAAAAATTGGTCTAGCTCCAACAGCTTCTCTATTTTAGAGATTTCAACATTTAATGGAACAATACAATATGTGTTCTAGAATATTTTGTTATGTGTGTCTTGACTTTATGCAATTAGAATAAAGAATTTATATTCCGTATAGAGATAAGTTTACTAGTTATTTAAGGATATGTCATATGTAATTCTCTTTAAATAGAGGCACCTATCTATGAATAAAGTATATCTCTTTCACGATTCTCTATTCGCATTATTCTCATACTTCATCACGTTATCAGCAGCTCTTAAGTTGATAGCAACCATAAACCTTAAAACGTAAAACAAAAATCCTTCAAGTCCCCTCGGCTCCTCCTCGGATTCCTTCTTTTTGACTCCTCTACCCGCCGTTGCTCCGCTGCCGCCGACATCGCACATGGGACCAACACCATGCATGCCACTGTGTCCTTGGTTATGCCGAGATTCCTAACAATATGTTAGTAGATTTCGCCGACGCAAGATACTTATCAGATCCACATAAGGGACGTTCTCAAACTGGTTATGTATTTACCATTGGAAATACAACAATATCTTGGAGATCTACTAAAAAACCTCTTGTGACAACATCCTCAAATCATGCAGAGATCATTGCTCTACATGAAGTTGTTCGTGAATGTGTATGGTTGAGATCAATCATTGGACACATTAGAGGAACTAGTGGATTAAGATCTACAACTGGTAAGTCTACATGTATGTAAAGGTGGCAAACGGACCGGCCCACGTCTTAACGGACTCAGGCTTAGGCCGGCCCATTTACTCAAATCTAAGGCCCAGCCCGGCCCACTGCCCAAGCCCATAACATGTTGGGCCGTGCTCGGGCCGGGACAGGCCAGGCCCTTTTGTAGTTAAAAATAGAAATTAGTCAAAAATTGATATCATAGTATACCAAAAAAATGAAAAAATAACTCACATTTTCTATCGATCATTTGTTTTCTTTGTCAATAAACTAAAGAAATATATGATATATGAATCATATGATCATTATTTATACTTGGTAATGTTTTAGCAAAACTTTTTATAGGTCTAAGAGAATCAAAATGAATAATTATTAGTATTTATAAGTTATTGTTCACACTTAAAACAAATTTTATAGTATTTATAAATATATAATCTTCATATTATAAAGAATATATATTAAAACGGGCCGAGCCGTGGGCCTTAACTTATCGTGCTTGGGCCGGGCGGAGCCCGTGTGCTCATTTTTCTAGGCCCAGCCCGACCCATTAAGATAACGTTCTTGGGTCATGTCGGCTCACTTTTAAATATGCCGTGCTCGTGCTGTGTCCATGCTTTACGGCTCGTTTGCCACCTCTACATGCATGTATGAAGACAATGCAGCCAGCATTGCATAGACATGCGTCGACTATCAACCCTTTCTGAGTAATGTACACATCAGGAGGAGTTCACATGATTGGTGTGTTGCACTCTTTTCTCCTACGATCAAGGTTCAATTTTCTCAAAGAGTTTTTGTTACTTGACAAAGTTTTTAACGAGGGAACATCTAAAACATCACCAGCATAACGACACGTGACACAAGGGGGGGTGTTCTAGAATATTTTGTTATATGTGTCTTGGCCTTATGCAATTAGGATAAGGAATCCATATTTCGTATAGAGATAGGTTTACTAGTTATTTAAGGATATGTCCTATGCAATCCTCTATAAATATAAACACCTATCTATGAATAAAGTACATCTCTTTCACAATTCTCTATTCACATTATTTTCATACTTCATCAATATGCTATTTTAATATTAAATATAACAAAAAAATATTTTATGTTTTATTATATCTATGAAACACCTAATAAAATATTCTAAATATATTTATTTCTCATTGGAGCACGTGAAGAATTAAATTTTGGAGAAGGTTAGCTTTGTTACAAATTTAGAGAATGAATGCTTCTTTTTCTTCTTCATCCCTATTTTAGATAATGAAATGAGGAAGCTGCTGGACCACAAAACACACCAAAATTCTCCAAAACTGAGAATTTCAAGAAAATGAGGAAGATGTGGAGATACTCTTACAACCTTATTTTTTCTTGACTTGTTTCGTGCCACACATCATCATGATTTATTATTTCCTACTTTCGTGACATTGCTTAGCAACTTTAGATGCATTGAAATGGTGCAAAGATAAGCATAAGAGCTTAAGAAAAGTATCGAATATATATTTAAAGAAGGATAACGAAAATTTCACTTTGAATAATATAAGATTGATTTGAGTAAAAGCCACTTTAGTACTAATTTGAAAGGGTTTTAGCCCATTTCAATTAAACCTAAATTCATTTGCCTATTCTAATTATTTATGCTGAAAAAACAAATTTGCGCAAAATATAAACAAACCCTACACTATCGCAACCTTTAATTTTCTTAGTTTCTCTCTGTCTCTCTCATCTTCCATCCCACAAGACGGACCCAACGTCGACGAGGCTCAGCCAATCTCCGTTCTTTTATCTCTGGCCACATCCGACAATCAATCGGAGCTTGGAAAATGCAGAAGCTTGGATCAGCTCAAGTCCCTCTCGAAATCGACCTCGAAGACCTTCGCTTAATCTTTGAGTTTGCCGGAGTCGACCTCATCGGGAAGCTTTAAGAAATTGAAGCACCACCGCGGTTCGGATTGATAAGAACTCTTCTGTTGTCTAGTTGATTTCGTCGGTAATTTTGAATTTGTGACGATTTCGTGTTCGTCAGAGCAAGCTTTTCTGAAAGATCTGGAAATGGCGGTACTCTCTCTCCTGCAGTCAGATCTCAACGACTCTCACGCTGTCTCTCCCTCTCCTCAAGTTTCACCGCCTCTCCACGCAGTCCTCTAGTTGATTTGTTATTTTCATATCCTTGTTAAATCCATATTAAGTTCCTAATCTAAAATTGTCGATCTTCATTTCATATATTGACTTGTGATTCGATTTGCATATGTGTTCAGCTTGTGGCTTTAGTCAAAAATTATTCATTCATCCTTAATTTATAAGTATTGGATCTTGAGAATCCGATGCTTTCAAAATTTGGCGTCTGGAGATATTTTTTTTCAAGTTTACTACCCCATTAAAGTTTATTAGGGATAGTAAACTTTAGTTTTTCGCATATATATTGATTTTTATCCCGTAAGTCAAACCCTTAAATTGTATTGACTGTAACTATCGACACCGAGACTTTACCGGAATTACGTGATTTTTCAACCGTAGACGTATTTCATCATTCCGGTCATATCTTATTTCACGACTTTTTTACGTTTGAAGTTTCTACATAAAGTTTGTTTTTGAAACGGAACATTTATTTAAAGCTTAGTAAACAAGTTATACAATATTAGTAGGCATGATGTGATTCCGATGATCAAAGTTGAGAAACAAAAATCCGACCGTCTGATATGATCATTATGTTGAAATATGTCAATAGAAAAAAATTCAACTTGATCCGACAACATTAAGGGATCGATCCTTACGGTAAATCCTGTAAGTCAAACCTTTTAACACACGGAAACGGTCAATTGACCATCTAAATTACGTATTTTTCTCGGACCTTTAACTGAAAATAGTTTCAAATCAATGAGACTCAATCAGTGGTATAAAAATTTTATGAAAAATAACCACCGGAGATAGGGCTACCTCTAGGGAGAAAGAATGGAAAATTACGTTAACCGTAACTATCGGCACCGAGACTTAACCAGAATTACATGATTTTTTAACCGTAGATGTATTTCACCATTCCAGTCATATCTTATTTCATGACTTTTTTTCGTTTGAAGCTTCTACGTATAAGGTTTAGGGTTTAGGGTTTTAGCCGATGAAATTAGGATAATTCGTCGGCTAAAGTTAAATAAATAAATAAATAAATATCTATAGCTGACGAATTAAATAAATAACTATAGTCGACGAAATTTTGTAATTCGTCTGCTAAAGTTAATTCAAAATTCAAAATTTTTGGCGGGGATTTTGAAAATTTTGAACTTTTTCTGATTAAAATTTTGAACTTTAACCGACGAAATTAGGGTATTTAGTCGGCAAAAGTTCAAAAATTTCTATATCTTTCATTTTTTTTTTCTTCTTCTTCTTCTTCTTCTTCTTCTCCTCCTCCTATTCCTTCTCCTTCGGCGACAACAACTCTTCATCCTCCTCCCCTCCTCTCTCTCCTCCTCCTAGCCTCCTCCTCTTCTTCTTCTTCTTCTTCTTCTTCTTCTTCTTCTTCTCCTCCTCCTTTACCACTGGTGTAAAAACTAAAAAGAAGAAAAAAATCAAAAATACAAGAAATAAAAATGAAAAAAATAAAATAAAATAACTCTAGATATAAAATTCATCGGCTAAAGTTAAATAAAAAAATTAAAAAAATAAAAATAAATAACTATAGCTGACGAATTTTAATAAAATTCGTCGGCTAAAGTTAAATAAATAAAAAAATAAAAATAATAATTATAGCCGACGAATTTTAATAAAATCCGTCTGCTAAAGTTAAATAAATTACTATAACCGACGAAATTTAATAAAATGTCGTCTGCTAAGGTCTAAATTTCATCGGCTAAAGTCGAGATTTTAAGCGACGAAAAATTTCTTCGTCGGCTAAATAAATGATTTTAGCTGACGATGAAAAGTAATTTCGTCGGCTAAAGTCTTGGCCGACGGTTTTTTCCCGACGGCGTTTCGTCGGCTAAGACTTTAGCTGACAAAATTTAGGGTTTAGCCGACGAAAAAATTTCTTTGGCGAAAGTAGTTGTTCTGGTAATGCTTTGTTTTCGGTTTGAGATTGTTTTCCAGATTTAAATGTTATCGTTGACATTTAACGATTTTTGAGATTTAAAGAGGATTTCTATTGATGAGATTTTCATAAATTCTCTAAACATGTTTAAGCCCATATAAATTTCAAATTTGAATTATTTTAACGTGTGAGACACGTGATGCGATTTTAATATTCTTTTTAGGCAAGTGGACCGGGAAAGTGGGCTCGTACCTTTCCCGTAACTTTATTGATTTCTTGAAATTTATTTATTAATATTGTTTTACATGTGGGACATGAGAAGGGGTTTATTCTTTACTGGAGATCCTTTGATTTTGGTCATTATATTTTATTGCGGTCAGGGAACCGTACATCATGCATGAGATGCATCATTATATTTTTTATTATGGGGACATGTTTTATGGTTTTTGGTTTTATTTGGTTTTCCTTCACCATAAAAGGTTGACATATATATGGAGATTATTGGAGATGATTGGAGATTGCTGGCTAGCCTTTATAGTGACCCTCATTGGATGAGTTGGTCGTCTAGCGTGGGATGCTCTAGAGCCTGTAATAGGATCCGACCCTAGCCTGGGAGACTCATAGTTATGGTGAAACAATTTTCCCCCACTTTTTGATTTATTTTTTTTTACCAATGAGATTGGTATTTGGCCTACTACCTCATTTATGATTATTTTGGAGAATTTTACGTTTTGCGTGCATAACTGTTTTATAATTAATTTTTGGGAGAGCATGGATAAAAGTTTTATAAAAATCTTTGGTATTTTGAGTTTACATTTTTGTCCACTTACTCTTACGTGTCGTTTTTAAATATGTTCTCCCCTGGGCCCTACGTTTTAAAAATGCCCAGATTGCAGGTCAGCTTAGGAGAGGTCGGGCGTACAAGAGACGGGGCATAGTTAATTAATCCGTTGTCGCTAATATGTTTATTTTAGGTATTGCTTCCATGTAGATTGCTCTGATTACCCCAGCTTAGTTAATTGTATTGATTGGTGAAGCGTAGAGGTGATTGGGGAGCAGGATGACTCCATGAGTTGGGGGTTGATTTAAATTATTAATGGAAGTGCTAAGTTGGTTTGTAGGAAGGGTTGTCCATTTCAAGGGGGTTTCAGTAAGAAGTTCCATTAAGGTGGTCCCCGCAGGATTTATTTCGGATTAAAAGGTTTAACTCGAGATGAGTCTTGACACTTCAAGGACGTTTCCAAGGTTGTTGTTTCAAGTTCTTGGGAGAAGGAGGAAGCAAAATCGGTAGCCCCTTTTGGTCTTTACCAAGTAGCTATTTCGAAGCTTTCTAGACTCTCTACCGTATCTCTCGTTGATCGCAATTTGGCTGATTGAAGGTTATTAAAGTGTAACATGTCTATTAAATGTTATTTACTTTTGTACTTTTTTGAGATTTGCTTGGTTGTTGAATTGAATTATGTTTCGAAACAGTGTCGTGGCTGAGAATTTAGGGGCCTGGTTCAAGAAATTTATCGAGGCCTTTCAATTCGTCTTCAAACATACAGTAATAGGTATTTTATATTCACAATGTACTAATAAAAATGATAAATTCGAAGCTAAAATTATAACAAATTTGAGAAAATATTATTGAATTCCCGCAAAGCATATTACGAAAAAAGTATTGATAACAAAAAATAATATGACAAAATGTTAAACCTCCAACATCCTAATAATATGTGACAATCTTAAAGTTTAAAGCTTCACTAGAAAATTTATTTTTTATTAATATTAATATTAATTATATTTTTTTAAATTTTGATAGGCACTACCGGTTCTAGTGCGCCATCAGAGGCGGGGCTGTGTCGGAAATGTACAACATAATCTAATGTGTTGGATGATGATTCAGAACTTATTTAAATGTAGCGTCTATTACTATTTGCTAAGTTGTTTGCGAAAGTGAAGTATGTTTTCCGTTTTCTTTTTTCGATGTGGAATGAAGTAATGTTGACGTGGGACGTATTGCCACGATAGTCTCTCCTCGTTCCTCGTCTAAAAAACCTTTGTGTTCCCCGATCAGCCCCAATTTCTCAAAATCAAGGGTTTCTTCTTCAATCAAACCCAATCGATCATCACCTTAAACCTTCCGGGGCGATGGGGAAGAAGAGAAAGTCGGTGGCCACCAGCCTCGACGAGGTGGATCGAAGCATGTACACCTCCTTCTGCAGCGCTGCCAATTCCCTCTCTCAGCTTTACACACAAGCCATGAACCATCAGAAGCTTTCCTTCCAAGCCGGTGAACGCCATGCCCTCGTGAGTCTCCCATTCAATTTTCAAATCAGGGTTACGCTTTTTTAAGACATTTTTGTTTGGTTTGGATTGGATTGTGTTTCGATTTTTGGTGTTGTGTGTGGTTGGTTTTTGAATTGGGATAATTGTAGTGGCTTATCAAAGTTTGAATTTTTATTGATTTTTGAGTGATGGTGAGGATGTTCTAGACTTCAGAAGTGATGAAAGGATTAGTGTGGAGTGTGGTGATAAGCGAAGAATGGTTTGAAAAAGTAGAACTAAACAATGCCAGTCTTAATTTCGAGGTTTGTTTATTCGAGTTCAGAGTGAATTGCATGTAGTGGATTCTTTGGTTTGGTGTTTTTCTGATGAGGAAGTTTGTTTATGCCATTTTGTATCGAAAGAAAGTCACTTTAGGCCGTTTATGGTTTTGGTAAACCTCGTGTACCTGTGCTTTATTGGCTCAAGAAATGCATGGGTTCCTTCCTCCTTTGTTTTATAACCATTTTGACCGTACGTGGTTGTTGACTGGAGTTCTGGTTTAGTGTCCACTGGTGTGTGATTAGTTCACTGAGGGATTAGGGGCTCTTGTACTTTCCGTTCACTTGTAGCCTTCAGGCAATCAGCCATTGGTTGTACAGAGCTTCGACATCTGCCTTTTTTCATTTTTTTCTACACACAGAATGCTCTGTTGATGTGTAAAGATGCTTTGAAATTGCACTATATATCTACATTCTATTGATCGAACTTTGGCAATATGAACTTTTCAATTATTTATCATTTGTTTATTTTTCAGGATAAAATATATCAGTGGATATGTAGACAACAAGAAGGAGGATCTAGAGTTGCAACAGGCGATATACTCAACTACCTCCAGGTTTGATGCTAAACATTTTTTGAACACAATAGTGTCATACTGAACCTGAATGTGCCTTGCCTGTGGATCATTGGTTTTTTTAAGAGAGAGAGGGGGGGGCATTGTTTGCATTGGTCTTACTAACTGTCATCATGTGAATTTCGTGCAACTTTGATATTTCTCGCATTACGACTTTATGAATGTGTTTTTATATTCTTGGATTGCATTACAATTTATACTAGAATAATTAAGAGGCTATTGTATTCGTTCCGTTCCAGGCTTAGGTTATCAGTGTGGCTGGATTTGGGACTTTTTGTAAAAACAAACTTCAAGTTATTGCTCATTTTCTCAGTAATCAGGCTATGTTATTGCGCTTCAGAAAAATATAGTACTACTTGGTACTGTGTTGGGTTAAGCTGTAGTTTGATGATTTTTTTAAAATTTTTGCCTTTCCAAATGTAGGTAATTAAATCCATGCCTTAATTTGGATATTTGCCACTGTTCAAAGTTTTGGACCCCCAAGTTTGGTTAAATCTTTAACCATCACATGGTTACCTTTTAATAACTAACAACGAAAAAGCCCTGATAATCTTTTATCATCTTTAATCATGTGGCAGTGTTTTGTTTACTCGGCTTTTTTCTTCTGATAACTAAGGGCAAGTCCAACCATAGTCCTATATTTTGAGTCTTATATCCATTTATAGGACCTCTTTGTACACTATTCATATAGGACTCATTTTCATATCTCCAACAATGAGTCTTATATGAGGTCCTATATTCATTATAGTTGATTAAAATAATTTGATTAGTATGTTTATGTATATTATATTAATAATATGTTAACATTATTAAGTTAATAAAACCTCATAATTTTTTTCGATCACACTTTTTTTTTTAATTTTTACCATTAAATTTAATTTTTGTAATATAATATAAATATACATATTAACATTTTCTTGTGTTGTGTCGGTATATACGACAAACAACCAAGTTTGGATGTGATATCGTCACCACGTGTCAAACATTGCTTGGCTATCTAGATTACGGGTTATATTTGTCCGACACGTGGCGTATCTTATCTGTTGGTTCATCTAACATTGTCCATAAATATGAGGTTATTGTCATCGACATTCTTCACAACTTCACAAACACTTCTCATATCTTAATCTCCATATTGTTTTCTTTAGATTTTGTCAAACTGTTTCTACAATGAACCTTTTGACAAAATGGTTCCTAAAAGATCAAGAAGAGGCCGTTAGGAGAAACCAACGAAGATCTGCAATGATGTCTGCTGCTGCCTTGCAAATCCAAGATTTGGAAGATGAGGATTCACAATGGGGTGGTTCTTCAGAAGGGCGGTCGTATACAGCTAGAAACAGAGAGCTCATGGATCAACGACTGAAAGCTCTATACTTCACAGATCCGTGCAGGTACGAACCAAATATATTTCGTCGGCGATACAGAATGCAACCTTGGGTCTTTGACAGGATGATGTGCGCCGTGGCCAACTACGATCCATACTTTGTTCAGAAAAGAGATGCGACTGGGAGAGTCGGTCTATCCACCGAACAAAAGTTGACATGCGCCATGAGACAACTCGCATATGGGATCACAGCTGACTTCTTCGATGATTACATGGATATTGCAAAATCCACTGCCATCGAGATTTTGGAACACTTCACCAGAGCAATCTGGAATGTGTACCATGAGCAATACCTTCGCCGACCAACACCGGCAGATTTGCAACGTCTTCTCAACAAGGCAGCAGAAAGAGGATTTCCAGGAATGATCGGGAGCCTTGATTGTATGCACTGGCAGTGGAGAAATTGTCCCACCGGATGGGGAGGGCAATATACTGGCTATAAGGGAAAACCAACAATCATCTTGGAGGCAGTGGCATCCTATGATACTTGGATTTGGCATGCCTTCTTCGGCCTTCCAGGTTCCCTAAACGATATTAATGTCCTTGGACAATCACCTTTATTTAGTGATGTGTTTCGTGGTGAAACTCCTCTTGTGAGCTACGAAGTACAAAATAGGCATTATGGGCAGTGTTATTACCTTGTTGATGGCATTTACCCAAAATGGGCTGCATTTGTTCAAGCAATCAAAAACCCGAGGACACCGCAGACAAAACATTTCACAAGGATGCAAGAAGCATACAGAAAGGACGTGGAGAGAGCTTTTGGCATTCTTCAAGCTCGTTGGGCGATCATAAGAGGGCCAGCTCGTGGGTGGAGTAAGGAGAATCTTCAGTTCATCATGATGACGTGCATTATCTTGCATAATATGATTGTCGAAGATGAGCATGATGAAGATGCAGCTGAGCCATTTGATCCGAATGACATCCCCACCAAACCAAAAAAGGCACATATATACAGCAGAACCCCTGATCAAGACACCTCTGTGGAGCGCAATCCGAACCGACTAAATCAATTCATGCATCGATATAGGGAGGTAAGATGTCCAGTGATGAATAAAAACCTCCAAGAAGATCTAGTTGATCACCTTTGGAGCATGAAGCTGCAAGCTGAGGAGAACGACCAGTGATGATCTTTAGATTTACTGTTTTCAATAAGTGGCTGGGTTATCATGGCTTTTTGCTTGTGTGGTGTGCTCTTGCTTTTGCTTTTATTTTTGCTTTAACTTTAAGAGTTGTGTGGTGTGCAATATTTTCCTATTCAATAAAAGTTAAAAATTTATTCAATAAAAACATAAACTTTTTATTCATAACTTCAAATATAAAGAAAACATAACAACATTTATTGAATACTTCCTAAATGACTAGAAACTCCTAATTGACGATTCTACTCCATCCATTGTGTCTCGTTAAGCGGAACATAATTGACCAAGTTCCGTTTAACTCCTTGGGTTGGTGCTTGCTCTTGGGTGGGGACTTGATCTTGATGGTTTACCGGGATGCTTGAGGAACCTTCCTCCCTATTCATTATCTCTTGTTGCCTTCTTCCCCAATACCTCTTTATTGGGCTATCCAACGTTGATAGATCAAGCATCATTACGCGATCATCCGAAGTGCGTTGTTGAAGTTGTTTAAGTTGCTCAAATTGTTGTTCCCTTTGTTGATATTCTCGCTCACTTTGCTCTTGGGCCTTTTGCATTTGAATGCGTAAGCCATCCGCATCTTGTTGTTTGCCTTTTTTTTTGCTAGCTTTTGAGCTTTTTGTCCTTGAGGTCGTGCTTGTGTTCTTGTAGTTGACACCGCTTCATCGGCATGTGCTTCATCTTCTTCCAAGTTGATAGGAGTAGGAATACGCGTGTTCATGGCTTCGGTGGAAGGCGTTTCCCCAAACTTGATAGTATTTTTCAAATACCGCCAACAATGATCAAAGACAAAATCCGTGCCGGTCTTTTCGTAGAAAATCGACCTAGCTTTCATGAGCTAGATACAAAATGAAGTAGTATATATTAGAATTCATGAGGTACACACATAATTAAGTAGTTTATATATTACGTACACTAAAATATATTGTTAAAGTATGAGTAAAATTAAGTGGTCATATGCTCATGGCTACACACATAGCAACTTAGCTACACATATAATTTTCTATAAATTAAATGACAAAGAATAAATAAACTTAACATAAGAATAATATACTTACATCGTCTTCCTTATTTTCGCCGCTTCGGTGCTCCGCTTCGGATTGAGTAAGAGATTCACGCCACTTCATACATAGCGGACTTAATATCTTCCAACGAGCCTTACAACTATCGGGTGATCTCTCTATGCAACTCGTCGGTTTTTGCTCATTGTACTCGGCCGATATACGCTCCCACATTGTATCCGCCGATTGATTTGTTCCGATGGCACCGTCGGTGGAGATGGTGATCCAAGCTTGGCAAAGAATAACTTCTTCATTGTGCCTCCATGAACTACTTCTTTTGCCCATTTTTCTCTTGAAAAAAAAATAAAATAAAATTGAAGAACAAGATGTAATGAAGAAATGAAAAGTTTGGAAGGAGAAAAGAATTTTGGTGTGAGAAATTTGTGTAGTTTTGGGTTGGTATTTATAGAATTCTTCAAAGAATTTGCCAACGGATCGGATCTATACACTGAAGCAAAAACAGCTGATTTCAAAAAAAAATTGGACCGTTGGACTTTGTGGTCGACAGACCGTTGATTTCAAAACTTTCAGTTCATCCAGGCCGTTGGTTTCTGTCCAGTTGGACCTCCTGCAACGGTCTTCTCCAACAGCCGCACATGGCTGGGGCCCAGACGCAGCAAAAACAGCTGAAGCAGCGCGCGTCACACGCGTATTCCTCACATCTTCGGCTGCAGCGCGCGTTTCCTTCTTTCACGCAAGAGGGCGCGTGACTTCTGCTTCCCCTATGGCCCAGCCCAAAACCCAGTCCTGGTCTTGGAATTGTCCCGAATTTGAGACTACAAATAAGACTTGGTCTTATATTTTCAAATCCAAACCCCTCCCAAATGGCCTGTTGAAGATGAAAACCCTTAATATAAGACCAAGACTAAGTTTTAGGGCCTCCGTTGGAGTTACCCTAAGATGAGTTTTTTAGGACTCGTGATGAGGATGCTTTGTGTAGTTTGTTTTGTGCTCATCAATTGATGTTTGGAAGTACTTAGTGAACTGGGGTTTGCTTTGCGAATATTTAGTTTTGCTCGTGTCAGATATCTAGTCGTTGAGTGGGGTGTGAAATAATTTCAGTGCCTAAAAGCTGCTGATCATTAAAACCTGTGCCTTTATGAAACAAAAATGTTTCAATTGCTTTTTGTTACCTGATTTAGCTACTGGATTTCTCTGTTTGATTTAGTTTCCTACCGATCCCTGTCTGAGTGCCTAGAACTACTTGCCAACCATAAAGCGTGTAATGTCCCTGTCTGTGTAGAGGTTTATTGAAAAACTTGGTATCTTTGTCTCTCTCTCTCTCTCTCTCATTTTAGAGTAATTAACTTTTGTGGGATAAAATAGTTACCTCCAACTGCAATTGCAGCTCTTACATTTGGATCTCCTTTTTCCTTTCTTTAATTTACAATGCACCATGTTAGCCTTTATATAGAAGATTTTACTTGTGATTAAAGAGCTCGAACTGGGTGGGGATTACTGATATTCCTTGTTGCTTTCCAGTCACAATTTATTTGCCACAAAACCCGAGTTGCGAATTGCCTTGGTCTAGTAGGGAAATTGTCATCTTAGTAGGCTGCTGCGTATATTTCTGGAGAATGTTGGTCTATGGGAATTTGTTCCTACTAGATCCGCCAAATTGTCATCTTAGTAGGCTGTTATGTATATTTCTGAAAATGTTCTCCATGAAATTATGTTCCTATAGACCCACCAATAATACAAGTCTTTTTACTCGATAAATCTTGGGACACTGAAGATATGCAACACAACAAAATTCTCCTGAAGCAACCCTTTCCAGAGCGCCAAGGCAATAGCAAAATAAAAGGAAAATCATTATCCTCAGCTCCAGTTTTATAAATAATTAGAATTATGACTTTTATGATTACCAACTCTTATTTAACTTTTATCTGATCATTATTGTAGACGGAATTCTTATGCTTATACCACTTTTTTTTCCCACATTGGAAGGGATTAAACCCTCATTTTGTCTAAACCCCCAGGGGCATCCTCATACCATAATTCCAAACTCTAGAAATCATCATATATCAATTCTTTGGTTTATTCAACTTTTTTCGTTGAAGCTTATTTATAAGTTATGACATACTTCCTGGTCTCCATTCAGAATGAGTTGGACTATTGTGGAGAGGAGCCATCAATGTCCCCTAGAGTGGCAGTGCAACATCAGCATACACCGTCCTCTCTGCATCTCCCAAACTCAGCATTCCCAATATCTTCTGGCTCATCTGCCGCAAATTCTGGACAAGGGATTCGTTCTGAACAGTGTGATCATCAGTCCAAGAATTCTGTCTTCTCAAATGCTCTGTCCATCCCTGTTCGCCAGAGTCTTCAGCACTATCACATTTCCTACCCGGGCGCTGGTCTGCCATCTGCCCGAAACAATGAACTCAACTTTCTTCAACCAAACAGGGATGTTAGTGCTCCGAGTTCCAACGACTCTTCAATGGACATGCATGCAGATAGTCCTGGTCACTACTGAGTGTGGTTTGACGGCCCATCCAAGTAGTAGCCTTTGCCATGTGGTGGTCAAAAGTCATGGAAGAAACATTAGAATATGAAGCTCTTCTGGTTTTTCCAGCAAGGGAAAAAGCACAACATGGAAGTGGTAATCCCATTAATTTAATTTACCTTTGCTTGTTGGAGATTAGTCTGGTTTTTTCCATCTTCTGTAAAGCATTATTTTGGTACCTATTGTCTTGTTTCAGTCTGTTTTACCAAATATTGTGTTTGTATTAGGAGCTACCTTCAATGTTGAAATATTTTGTCCGGTAAAGGTGTCGATTCTGCTTTATTTACTACTAAAAATGCTGCTTAATAATTTGTAGGTGATTATTTTGCATTGTTAAAATACGGCGGTGTTCTACTTTTCTTTTTTTGAAGAATAAATTTTGAAGAATAAATAAATAATTTTTATGATTAATGTGAAATGTGAAAAGTGAAAACTGAAAGTTGAGTCAGTTTGCTCTGAAAGCAGAGAGAACCAAAGTACTGGTATCATATTGCTTGCTTAAACTACAGGGAGCTCTTCTAGTCAAAAGTTCCCATCCTTTTGTTTGGCCCGTCTACTTATGATTGCAAAAAGCTTAAATAAAATTCATCTTTTATCGTGAAAGAATAGGACGCACTGTAAGCTCTTCCCCCTTCAGTTTGCTTCATCTTTTTTTATTGTGATATTTTACCTGCATCTTTAAACTTATTTCCTAGTTGTAATTGGGCAAGGAACGATCTACAACAGAAACCCCTGACGACCTAACTACTCTACAACGCAAACCCGTAAGGACCCAACCTAACTACTAACCCTTCAAAGCTTAATGGGGGCGACAATTAAACCAGAGAGGAAGATCTGAGGATAATGGAGATAGCTAGGTTAATAAAGCTGGCTTCCGTAAACCATAAACATGGATGTATTGTAATGTGGTATTTGTAATGTACTAGTTTTTGGCTGCGAGTTTTTACATGTTCAGCTACTTCTGATGATTATATAATAATTAACCATTTTGTAGTTAAGTACCATGTTGTTCCAATCTCTCCCTCATCATACCTTGCATAAAATGAAGTATATGCTAAATGAAACAAAATGAGCACAAATTATTTTTTCTCTGAGTTGCACACAGATTCTATGCTCCCAGCTTCCAGAATCAACTTCTTCGCACCTTTTGGTCT
Organism: Comarum palustre; assembly: GCA_951800085.1. Taxonomy (NCBI): domain Eukaryota; kingdom Viridiplantae; phylum Streptophyta; class Magnoliopsida; order Rosales; family Rosaceae; genus Comarum; species Comarum palustre. The sequence continues at coordinate 6,892,077 of OX637589.1, forward strand.
TTTTGCACCCAAAAAACCAAATATCATAACAGGTAAAAGTGTTAAAAGAAAGTGTTTCTTATATTCAAAATGATCTGTACGATCGTACCTGAAGATCAGTGACCTCAAAGAAGCTTGGAATCAACATGATGGTAATCCGCTAGCATCTAAAACCGAATAACAATTGAGATTAATGCATATTACCAATTGTTTATAACTTCCTTTTAAATATTAACTTGTTGACAATATGCTGACCGACTTTGCACTATCTGCTCTACAGATGAAAACAAAGAAGGCATCAGAATGTGACATTACCCTGCAACTTCAAGAAACATTTCATTTGGCTGAAACACTATTTTTTGAAAGTGAACACATACTTAAGTATACATATAGAAAAGACTACCAAACCATTTTCAGCAATAGATCTCACCCCTGCAGAAATTCACCAAAGGACTGAAGAGTTAAGCAATTTAACAGTAAACAACTTCATTGATTAAGTGCGGTGAAAAATAAAAAGTATCATTCAATACTTGATCTATTAATCCTCTTACTAAGAAACCACCACTTCACCCTTTTACTTCTTATCCAGTCTCACTAACTTAATATTATTTATTGTCAGTTCTCTATCCAAACTTAAACCCAAAACTATCTAAACGCATTCAAAGTAGGAAAAACAAACACCTATAGAATGAAACTCCAAACAGTGAAACAAAAAGAAAAAGGAGCAAAGAGACACACCCTTCAATCCTACCGTAAATCCTAAATTTGAGACAATAAGATAACTATTTGGCACCATCAAAACAAAAGTTAGAAATATTACCAATTCTTAATGTGCATGGTGTTATATGAAAGAAAACGAAACTTGTTGCGAATATGGACATTGAGAAGTATGATAGGCTTAATTGAGAGTGCACATCAGAGTGGATGTGTACGAATGATCATTAGATGACCATGGTACAGAAATTGCAGAAGTGGTCAATGCACATGTTGTATTAATGGCAATGTACTGCACTACTACTTTGACAAACTTTTGGACAGGTAAGGCAATGAAGCAACAAATAACTAAAATGGAACCAGTTATACCCTGCTAGATTTGTAATCAGGGAATCTTAATGTAGTTGTAGTCTATCTGCCTCAAAGGAACGTGTCACTTGCAATGAAGCACATTCTGCATTCAAATTACCCAAAACCCGAATCAAAACACCTGTATCAAGCAATTTTTCAATTTCAAAACTAAATTAAAGACCCGGGCAAACAAAGGTAAATACTTTCATCAGAATCGATTGTAAACAATAATCTAGAAAATAAAGTGATTTACAGAATACTGATAAAGAAAAAAAATTGCAGTTGTCGTGAAGCGAGTAGTAACTGAAATATACTGAACATGGATAAGCTGCTTACACATTCACAGAGAGTTGGAGAGAAGAAGATAAGCACTAATGGAAACTTGAATGATAGAGAAGTTTCAGCTTCAGCTGTATCTTCACCCACAAGTAATAACTGGTTATCTATAAGTATGAATTTGTTTAGGTAAAAGAGTGGTCATTTCTGTGTCATTGCGTGTTTGCTGCTTAATGGTCCTGCTGGGTTGTCTGGTCTAGACATGAGACTATGAAATGTGCTGGATTGTTTGATGCCTCTCGATCCGAGCTCTCTTCTACTACCATATCTCTTTGATGTCTCATCTCTTTCAAAAATCCAGAAAAAAGAACCAAAGACATGGAAAATCTATCATCGGCAAATCTGTTTCTCTCTTTCACTCTCTCCACATATGATCGCATATTCTCCAAACCAAACTGACAGGAAAGAAGAAGAAGAGGGAGAGAGACCCAGAGAGAAGAAGAAAAAGGATTCCCAATTTCTGAGGCTGCACTTACACGAATAACAGGTGATGGAGCTGTAGAAATATCCAAATCATCAAAAACTACCGACTGATTTCAAAGAAGGAAGAGCATAAGACAGGAAAAACTGAGAGAGAAAGAGAGAGGCTTGACCTCTGTCTAGTCTCTAAGAAGAAGTTTATTGGTGGCACAGGGTTGCACGATAAAAATGACACAGATGATCATATGCCCCTTAGCTACAGTACACCGACCAACTGAAAAATGTTATATAGTAAATATGCTACGTTACTACCACTAGTTTGACATCAACACTGTCCATTTTGCCGCAATTTCAAAATTTTCTTTGTACTCCCCGTTTCGTGGGCAGTCTCTAAGTGCCCGTTTGGTAGGGCTTTTTGTCTGCTTTGCTTCGAAGCAAAGCTGGTTCGCCCGTTTGGTAGACAGCTTCTGGCCTGCTTCGCTTATAAGCACGGCTGATTTCTGTCAAAAAGCCAAAGCTGGTCGAGGGGCGATCGATCGGGACTTTAGTTTTCTCTTCAGCTTTGGCGCTACCCAGTCTCTCACGGCGCTCCTCTTCTTCTTGTCCTTCTTCCTCCTTCTCAACGCCCTCGTCTTCCTCGCCGTACTTCACACACTCTCTCTGCCTCTCAGTCTCTACTACCGCTTCATCCATTCCCAGACTTCCGATTTCAATCGGAATGGCCGCGACGGCGTGAATCACCACGACTGAGAATCCAGAATGTTCGAGCGGCTCGTCACTCGGGTTCTTCACGGCTACCTAGGTCGCTACGTCAAGGATTTCCACAAGCACCAGCTCAAGATCACCATCTGGAATGGTGCGTTCAATTCACTCGCGGTTTTATTTTTTGTGTCATCTCAGCTTGAATTTGATTTTTCGTTGTTGAAAATTTCGTGATGGTTGAATTTGCAGAGGAAGTGTTCTTGGAGAAAGTGGAGCTTAGTCTCGAAGCCTTCGATTATCTCCAGTTGCCTTTCGCTCTCAAACAAGGTACTGCTGTCACTTGAGAGGTGTGTGTATGTGTTATGTATGGAGGTAAGGATATTTTGTATCTCTAGGTTTCAATGGATTCGCTGTGCTATTAATGTTGGTGATGATGATCCAGATGCTGTTGATGGTATCAACGGCACGATCATCACTTATGGACAGGTAACTTCTCCTCCTTGTGGTGGTGCCTCGTTTCTGAATTGATTCTAATTTGTGATTTTCTTCATCTAATGACAAACTGGGGCTGGGAAGACGTATAGTATGGAGGTAATGTTTTGATAGCATTATGCTCTAGAGTTGTTAGCTAATAGTTTTTAAGTTACTGAAGCTCACATATAGTGATGTTTATACTTTTAGAGCAGGGTCCTAGCATAATGGTAATCAATGAGCAGGAGAGAGGTTTAGTTCCGAGAGTAGTTGATGGACTGTTTGATTGCATTAAGTCTTCTGATGGGATAGTGAAGTACTCGATCAAATTGTCAATGGTATCGATATACTTACCTTTCACTGGAGTCTATCATTTGGTTGCAACGTCTTCATTTCTGTGATTTTCTTAATCTGTTTGTTTGTCTTACAGGTGGAGATCTACATGGAAAAAGTAAGTTATGTAGAACTGGAATGACTCGAATACATTATCCTTTGAGACATAGACAAAGTAAGCTGAATATGATGACACTACTATTAATTATCCTTCTTACACAGGGACCTCTTTGATTTGTCAAAAGACAACATACAGATCAAGGAGAGTAAAGCACAGGGCATAGTGCTAAATGGAGTGACAGAGGTCTGTTTATATTTGAGATTTCTAGTCTTGGAGGGTTATAAATTGGTTCATATTATGCTTGATCTAGATGTTTAGTTAATCTGCAATACATGTTGTAATATGCTGCCTCACTAAGAACTATTATCTTCTGTTTCCTTTCCTAGATGTCAGTTTCGGATCCTGCAGAAGCATTATAGACCCTATCTGTAAGATAAGTTTTCTTGCTTTTGTGGTTGGATAAATTGGAGTTGAGTGTGTTACTATGTATGTATACATTTGGATTCTTGCTTTTACCCAATTCTTCCTACCAAACGGGCTCTTTGAACCTGACATTGCTTTCAACTCTTTGGTTGTTTGTGGCAGCCAAATATAACTGTATTTTGAATTCTTGGGCTGTATATTACGTATAGGTTTATAGCTATCAAATACAATGTGAATGTATGCAAGAATAGAAGAGACAATGATGAGAATCTCCTGGGCTGTATATTACTCACCATTTTCATCACTGTCACATTTTACTGGCAGATCTATAGATGCTTGTGAGGTGCTGTACAATGCTGGCTATAGAAACCTTTTCTGGGTTCAGGGGGTCTAGAGGCTGCTGAAGAAGAGGTAATTATGGTTTTACTGTAATTTTGATGTTGTTGATTGTAATTACCATTCCCAGATCTCTATTCTCTTTTGGGTATGATGCTGTGAACCACTGAAACTCTAAATGTAGCGAGTCTCATCTTATTTGGGAGCAGGATATTGTCAGAGAAGGCCCTCAGCCATTTAAGATTGCATTACTGTTGTGTTTACATCAGTCAATGAAGTTGTATCTAAGAATGGCTCAGCAATTTTGTTTAAACACTTCTGTATATCCTTGTATGTTATCAACTCATTGTTAGTAATTTTTTTTGGCCAGATTTTTTGGTGTGGATATGCTGAGAATTTATCAATTTCATGATTAGGTCTTCTTCTATTCTACAATATCTTTGAGATGTGAATGGCTGGTTTGGTTATGAAAGCTTCTGATTTCTATCCTTGTCTTGGTTTTGAATGATTACTTGTTTCTGGTAAACTTGTCAAGTAATAGTGACATGATTAAAGAGAACAAGACTAAAGCAACTTCATTTGGAAAGATTGAAACTTTAAGTAGTGGGAAGGTTGAAGATAAGAGAAAGAATGAAGCTGATTAGTTCTTAAAGCACTTCCAAGATAAATTATTACAAACTTAAAGCACTTTTAAAAAGCTAGTTTACCAAACAGTTTACCCCTGCTTCTACCATTCACAGCACTTATAAAAAGCCAGTTTACCAAACACTCAGCAGCTTTGCTTGGCAGCTGCTTATTCTCAGAATAAGCCACAGCCAGTTTATTTTTGAAGCCACAGCCGTACCAAACAGGCCCTAAATCACCCGTCTTTTTATATTGCAGCTTTTCGTATCCAAATTACAACCATGTTCTGTTTGGGTCAAAATAATATCTTTCGACGAATGCCTTACAGAAGAGCCCATTAGACCGATTCTTACCGTCTACGTTATTATAATTTTTTTCCTTTTCAATTTAGGTCATGCTTGGCAAGGATTTGAAGTTGCTAAAAGATTATTTTCATGATCTTCAGAACATGGTTTAATATGTCTTGATCCGCAAATAAGAACAAATCCTAGTGTTCACTATATAAAAGGGCCAAGGTATATGGTTCAAGGACATCTCCAATCAATCAACAAACATGTCACACCCCGAACCTTTTGAAGTTAATAAAAGTTATCTTATGTGACATCCCGTACCCAAAAGTTACCTTTCACAGAGATTCACGAGTTACCGAGGATTTTTAATTGCGATCGGTAATTCGATAAGTTATTGCTCGAGTTAATTTTTGAGTTTTTAAAAGTACTCCAAATACCTGAATAGATGACTCGATGTGGTAGTACGTGTCAACACGAGTCTCCCGGTATTTCCGGAATATTTTTCGGAGCTTCCGGCTAATTTCTGTGAATTTCTGAAGTTTATGGTAACTTTTAATTATCCATCCGGTAAAAAGAAGAATTACCATTTAACCTTTTTACTTTTCACCTTCTTTGAATCTGAACCGTTGGATCGATTTCAGATTGAATCTGGACCGTTCAACTCGAGCTCCCCGAGCTCTCCTCCGGCTTCGGTAACCTCTGCTCGACGCCGGCGATTCCGGCCACCGTTCGCCGGCGGACAACCACCAATCTCTTCCCCTTCACATCATCTACAAAACTCCCTTACCAATTTCTTCAAGTATCCATTGTGGGAGAAGATCGGCCGACAAAGAACTCGACTGTGCTCCGATCGAGTTTTCCGATTTTAGTCACGACAGAGAGCGCGGGTGGTGGTGACAGCTTCGCCTCGTCATCCTTGTTCTCTCTGTGTCCTTAGTTTTCGAAGAAGAGGCCTGAGGAAGGAGATTCAAACGGACGAAGGTTTGAGTTTTCCCGGCCAGCGTTCTATGTCTTCCGGTCACCGGCGAAGACAATTGAGGTATGAAAGATCATCTACTCATGAAGCTCTACGTATCTGTATAATTGGAATTGGAGCTTGATAAGTTTTTAGAGAAGTTGGGTTTTGGCAGAGGGACACTGTGTGAGGGCTGCTGTGCTCGGCAGCGGAAGCGGCAAGGTAGTGGTGATGGTTGGGGTTTAGATTAGTAAATTTTGGATGCTGTTATTAGAGTTCTTGATAGTATTGGGTTTGATTGAGTTATGTCGATCTTGACAAGAGCTGTAGTTGGAGAAGTTGAGTAATTAGAGTGTTTAGTTGGCTTTGCTGAATGGTTGTGGAGTGGAAGAGCAGTACGGGTCTGGAAACAGAAGCATTGAGTTTTTCATTACTTCACCAAATTCTAATGTTGTCTAGTTGGCTGGGTTGTGATGATAAGGTGTTTGTCGTTTACAGCCATATGATTATAAAGGAGAAAATGTGGTCTAAGGGAGAAGATGGAGTTTAGTGTGTTACTTGATGATGATGATGATGATGATGATGATGATGAGTAAGTCATGGTTACCTATTATATACCTTGCTTATACTACGGTGATGGTGGTATTTTTACATTACTTTTGGTTTTGGTTTAATGTTAAGCGGAGTTGGCCGGAGCTGTTGATGGGATCGAGTCAAGGACTTCACTGGTGATTAAGGATGGGATGGGTGTTCGGATAGGTATTGTTACTTAGTATCGATCAAAGAAAGGATTTTGGTCAACTCTTTGTCAAATAGGATTTCCTGGTCAAATTAGGAAAAGACCAAGTCAACTGTAAAGACTAATATAATGGTTTGTTTGTACAGTCTCTGATTGAACGTGAGACGGACTCGACTACCCAGTTAGTTCGAGGGTTTCGCTTGAGGAGCTTTCCGAGCATGAAGAAGGTCGCGATGAGTACTGTGAGTGGACCTTTGTTTTAAATTAAATTGCATGCTATATACTTTAGTTGGTTTCTCCTGCATATATGATTTCCTCCATTTATATGTTTTACGGTGATTTGAGAAAATGAGATTTAAGGATTTTAAAGGCAAACAAACCGGGAAAGAGGTTCATACCCTTCCCGTGATTTTAAAGGATTTTCCCGGGATATGGTTTATTGATTATCACCGTTTTGGGATTATGGAGGGGGATGATTTTAAAAGGAGAAACTTGGCTCACGGATTTAAAGGGGTTTTCGATTTATTATTCCCACGAGGTTTTACAGGTTTTAAAAGGGATTTTAAAAAAGGAAAAGGATATAAGGATTGTATGCTAGCATGGACCCTCTCCGGTGGAGCTGGTCAGTAGACCTTCCCGGATAGAGCAGGTCGGGGACCCTCTTCGGTTGAGCTGGTCATTAGACCTTCCCGAATAGAGCAGGTCAGGGACCCTCTCTGGTGGAGCTGGTCACTAGACCTTCCCAGATAGAGCAGGTCGGGGACCCTCTCCGGTGGAGCTGGTCATTAGACCTTCCCGGATAGAGCAGGTCGGGTTTTCTCGTGGATGAGGTTAACACCCCACATATTTGTTTATATTTGAGCCAAGGCATTGTTTATGATTTACTTGCATGCGGATTTTCCTGAGAAAACTTAGAGGGAGAACATTCAAGGAATTAGAGCTTTTATACTTTATTTTTGTCCACTCACCCTGACGGTTTTCAATGTTTCTCCCCTGGGCCCTTCGTTTTCAAATGCCCAGTGGTGCAGGGTTCTTGAGAGGAGGTCGAGCGCGTACAAGAGTCGAGGCATAGTCGATCAATCCGTTGCTGCTCGCAAATCCTTTAGGGTAGCTTCTGTGTAGACTGCTCTAACTAACCCAGTTTAGCTAGTTAAGTAGGTTAGGGAGCAGGAGGCCTCTATGAGTTAGGGTTTGTTTTTAAATACTCATGGATGAGCGGTGTTGGTATATAGGAAGGGTTGTCCATTTCTAGGGGGTTTCGGTAAGAAATTTCCTTGAGGTGGTCCCCGCAGGATTTACTTCGGGTTAAAGGGATTTAACTCGGGGTGGGTCCTGACAATTGGTATCAGAGCATTAGGTTATCGTTTCCTGTTACTACCTCATGTACTTGGTATCACTTAGCGTCTATAGAGTGATGGTCCGACCGCGGCGGATCCATCGGCATTTTATGCTTTGGACGCTTAGTGTTTATTAAGGACATAAGTTAGTACTTCCTGGTTGAGTTATGGACCGAGTGGTCCTATAAACATTGGAATCTTCAAGACTATGCCTCAGTACGCCGACCTCGCAATGAACTCCTGTAAGGAACAAGGTAAGCTCGTTACGTATTTATGATTATGAGTTCCCCATTGATTAATTGAGATTTGAGTTGGGGATCGAGCTGGAAACTCACGTTGTTTAACGTTTGAGCATTATGTGTAAGTACTCGGTGGTGAAACAGTTAATTCACACCTGGAAGGCTGTCATGGTTGTTGACAGGGATGTGGTAGAAACCTGAGGCGGAGCCTTGGTGTTCGGGTTTTGAGACTCTCAGCAGTGAAGAGTCGTAAGAGTTATGAAAGAGATTGCATCCTGCCATGGAAAAAAAAAGAGCTGAAGTCGCCTAGCGCGATTTGTCAGTGAGGATGAATATTTAGTTTTGACGATTGCCACGACTTTGTTGAGGTTCGTCATTAGTGTGGTTTTGGAGAAACCAACGGACATATGAAAGTGGAATGACTTAAGGAATATGAGTGTAGTCATTTTGGGATCAATGGACTTGTTTCTGGTGACGAGTCCATGATGTGTCACTACTGGAGAATGTTAAGGAAGTAAAGGCTAGTTTGGTCACTCGATGCTTTATGGGACAGCCACTGAAACAAATGGTTTGGGTCACCTTGGTGCTGAAATTGTTGTCGTCAGCTACGACCAGATCCTCTTTGCTCCAGCCACCCATGATTGGGGTACTAGGAAGATTTGATTTGTTGGTGAGTCCAATCGTGATTTGAATTGTTGGTGACAAGGGTCATCGGGCCATTTATCGTGGAAGCAGAAATTAAATCGTGTCACCAGATTTTGGGACTCATGTCAACCATAAGGTGAGTTATCCATCTATGGTCAAAGTATTTCAGTTAGTACACCTGTGGAGGGGTCTCCAGGTTGGCTGTGATAGAGTTCGATTTTTCAGATCGAGCGAGTGTTACCAGTGGTAGCTAAAGGTTTGTGGTTTCAGAATTTAAGGAACATGTTGGAAGTGGCAACAGGCCACCGGGTCATGGACCAAGAGTGCTCGGGGTACCGGAGATAGTGATACGAGTCTTGACTGACGTTGTATTATTGTGGAGTAGGAACCAGTCGTGCAAACGACACTGTTTCAACGGTCGAAGTTGTAAATAGGTGTATCTCACATGAGCACGTGTACTCTCCTGTGTAGGGAAGTGGTAAAGCGAAATTTGGGTAGCACATGCTGGTAAGGCGTGATTGTTGTGTGCAGCTGTGTGTGGTCAGAGTGACACGTTCTTATGTTTCGAGGATGTATCGTGAGAATTCTATATTTTTAGAACGGAGATTAAGGACGTTTGGTTAGAAGTTTCTGTGCAAAACGTCGATTAAATGGCCTAACCATTTAAGTACAGGTCGGAAGTGGGTCTTTGGTAGTCGCCCCGACTTTTATGATGGTTAGCGAGATTATTTAATGTCGTTAGTAGGTGGAAGGATGTTTTCTGAGATAAATGCACGGAATTGGTGAAGTGACAGCAGTGGGGCAAGATTACTGAATCGTTGAATAAGAGTGAGAATGTCTGTGGATGCTCAAGCTTCAACCTGCAACCAAAGATGTCTGTTATGACACTTGGTTTCCTCGAGGGTGATTAACTAAGCTTGATGGCATGGGAATGTGTGCACTCACTGGCTGTGGTTTAATCAAGTATTGTAACTGAAGGTGTACTTAGTCGTGTTTGGGGTTCATAAGTTACACCCACTGCAGTGACAGGAAACATTCTCAATTTGATCTGTGGAATGAGGATTAGATCTGGGAAATTGAATTTTGGTGTATATAATAAATCCTGAGTGGATTAAGGAATTGTTGGTATTGCTATGGTCATTGGTCATTTGAGTAGTGACCCTACTTGTTAGGAATTGTTGACCTAGCGGCAATTCTTGGCGCCACGAGTGTAGAGTAGTAGCAAGAAAGATCATTGGAGGTGACTCTCGAAATTGTCAACATTTCAGTGAGTATGAATTGTGGTGGAACTAGGAAAGGTTTTCCTTGAGGACTCAAAATTGTTACGAGTCTAAGTTTGGTAATAAGTGTTACTAAGATTGGTAAGGTATGTTGCTAAGTTGAGCAACACTCCATTGGAAATCGTGGAGTGATTAAGCCATGTTCAGATTAAGTTATGATCTGAGAGGATGTTAACGTGTGGCAGTGGATCTTGTAATCTAGGATCTGAAGTGGTATTGTGATTTCATGTGTACGCAGTTATATTCCTCTTCAATTAGAATGGTAAGTGATTGGGAATCTTGAATCCTACCAAATAGAGGATGCGGTGGATGGTGTACTTGCAGAGCATGGGGGTTTTGTTGAAACTGTGTGGTTGTACGAGTTGACTTTGTGATGTTTACGCGCCCAGTGCGGCGATGGTATTCGATGAATTGTGCCTTGATAACTGGATGCTCGGTGATCAATATGGCTAAGTTCGGTGTGAAATTAATTCCCGATGCTTTGATCAGGGGTTCCTTTGGGTGTGCACCAGTGGCACTAAATTTTATGTAGATGATCGATCTGGTTAAATGTCCAATTTGTCGGTTATTACCAGACGATTTGGTAATGGACGCATCTATGAAGGAAATATACTTGTTGAGCGGGTAAGGCTCTGGAATTCTTTTAATGGTAAGTCTATTCCAGATTGACATGCAGATAATGTTTAATAGACGCATGGTGGGTTGAAGTGCAAGTTCTGCACTATGCGTCATTCCAGGTTAAGGTAGGAGATAGGGAGGTCGGTGGCACCTCACCTATGAGTAGTACGGATATGTATTACCAGTTGTAAAGTACGCTGTAACCCCACAAGGTGATAATTGAGTTAGCGATTCTAACGATCGGCTGGTTGGTAAAGTCAAGTTTTATCCGGTCAGAATAGCTTTGTAGGCAGTGTGAAGCATAACAATTTGTCTTCATGCGAGGAGTAAGTATTGTTGGATCTCGATGTCTGGAGTTTTTAGATCTCCCTGATTTAAAGGCTATGGTTGTGGATTTACGCTAAAATTCATGGCAACTCATGTCCTGTGTGTGCAAGTGGTTTGAGTAAGGATAGATCAAGGGAAGACAATTACTCTACAACAGGACAACTTGACAGGATAATTTATAGAAAGCGTAAACCAGATCAGGGAGTCTGATTCAATGAGGTGATGGTTTGTGTAACGCAAGTCGTCATGGTTTTCTCGTGGGCTTGTTGTCATGGGTGTTGACCCCACGTTGTATGTTGCTATCGGAGGATTACAGATGGTGAATCAGTTAATCAATGATTCAAGAGGAAATCATTGTGACCCACGGTAAGACTTTAGATGTTTTAGTTTTGACCCGAGAAGAGTGGTCGGGTGTCAGAAAATGAGGGAGTTTTGGAGGTTATCATCCACGTAGGAAGGAGTGCTACGTGGTTAAATGTGACATGTGACAAGGTTACATGAGTTTGAGGAATGTGTTGGGTATCCTTGGGGTTATAATGGATGCCTAGTGTCACGTATGTCCATGTTACGTAAATAAGCTTATTTCCTTACACCCTATCTGTTTAGTCTTCTGGTTAGTACGGGAAATTGGCTTATAAGAAGGATCAGTAAGGATGTTGATCGTAAGGGGCAGGTGTTTAGGGTTTTGACAATGCTATTCGTAAGGCGTCTCAGAAGAGTTTTCAGAAGGAAGTTGATATTGGAGAATAATATCATTATTTAAGTGGTACTATTCCCCACTGTGTTGGACTTCGAGTATAGAAATTTCGAGGACGAAATTTTTATAAGGTGGGGAGAATTGTCACACCCCGAACCTTTTGAAGTTAATAAAAGTTATCTTATGTGACATCCCGTACCCAAAAGTTACCTTTCACAGAGATTCACGAGTTACCGAGGATTTTTAATTGCGATCGGTAATTCGATAAGTTATTGCTCGAGTTAATTTTCGAGTTTTTAAAAGTACTCCAAATACCTGAATTGATGACTCGATGTGGTAGTACGTGTCAACACGAGTCTCCCGGTATTTCCGGAATATTTTTCGGAGCTTCCGGCTAATTTCTGTGAATTTCTGAAGTTTATGGTAACTTTTAATTATCCATCCGGTAAAAAGAAGAATTACCATTTAACCTTTTTACTTTTCACCTTCTTTGAATCTGAACCGTTGGATCGATTTCAGATTGAATCTGGACCGTTCAACTCGAGCTCCCCGAGCTCTCCTCCGGCTTCGGTAACCTCTGCTCGACGCCGGCGATTCCGGCCACCGTTCGCCGGCGGACAACCACCAATCTCTTCCCCTTCACATCATCTACAAAACCCCCTTACCAATTTCTTCAAGTATCCATTGTGGGAGAAGATCGGCCGACGAAGAACTCGACTGTGCTCCGATCGAGTTTTCCGATTTTAGTCACGACAGAGAGCGCGGGTGGTGGTGACAGCTTCGCCTCGTCATCCTTGTTCTCTCTGTGTCCTTAGTTTTCGAAGAAGAGGCCTGAGGAAGGAGATTCAAACGGACGAAGGTTTGAGCTTTCCCGGCCAGCGTTCTATGTCTTCCGGTCACCGGCGAAGACAATTGAGGTATGAAAGATCATCTACTCATGAAGCCCTACGTATCTGTATAATTGGAATTGGAGCTTGATAAGTTTTTAGAGAAGTTGGGTTTTGGCAGAGGGACACTGTGTGAGGGCTGCTGTGCTCGGCAGCGGAAGCGGCAAGGTAGTGGTGATGGTTGGGGTTTAGATTAGTAAATTTTGGATGCTGTTATTAGAGTTCTTGATAGTATTGGGTTTGATTGAGTTATGTCGATCTTGACAAGAGCTGTAGTTGGAGAAGTTGAGTAATTAGAGTGTTTAGTTGGCTTTGCTGAATGGTTGTGGAGTGGAAGAGCAGTACGGGTCTGGAAACAGAAGCATTGAGTTTTTCATTACTTCACCAAATTCTAATGTTGTCTAGTTGGCTGGGTTGTGATGATAAGGTGTTTGTCGTTTACAGCCATATGATTATAAAGGAGAAAATGTGGTCTAAGGGAGAAGATGGAGTTTAGTGTGTTACTTGATGATGATGATGATGATGATGATGATGAGTAAGTCATGGTTACCTATTATATACCTTGCTTATACTACGGTGATGGTGGTATTTTTACATTACTTTTGGTTTTGGTTTAATGTTAAGCGGAGTTGGCCGGAGCTGTTGATAGGATCGAGTCAAGGACTTCACTAGTGATTAAGGATGGGTGTTCGGATAGGTATTGTTACTTAGTATCGATCAAAGAAAGGATTTTGGTCAACTCTTTGTCAAATAGGATTTCCTGGTCAAATTAGGAAAAGACCAAGTCAACTGTAAAGACTAATATAATGGTTTGTTTGTACAGTCTCTGATTGAACGTGAGACGGACTCGACTACCCAGTTAGTTCGAGGGTTTCGCTCGAGGAGCTTTCCGAGCAGGAAGAAGGTCGCGATGAGTATTGTGAGTGGACCTTTGTTTTAAATTAAATTGCATGCTATATACTTTAATTGGTTTCTCCTTCATATATGATTTCCTCCATTTATATGTTTTACGGTGATTTGGGAAAATGGGATTTAAGGATTTTAAAGGCAAACAAACCGGGAAAGAGGTTCATACCCTTCCCGTGATTTTAAAGGATTTTCCCGGGATATGGTTTATTGATTATCACCGTTTTGGGATTATGGAGGGGGATGATTTTAAAAGGAGAAACTTGGCTCACGGATTTAAAGGGGTTTTCGATTTATTATTCCCACGAGGTTTTACAGGTTTTAAAAGGGATTTTAAAAAAGGAAAAGGATATAAGGATTGTATGCTAGCATGGACCCTCTCCGGTGGAGCTGGTCAGTAGACCTTCCCGGATAGAGCAGGTCGGGGACCCTCTTCGGTTGAGCTGGTCATTAGACCTTCCCGAATAGAGCAGGTCAGGGATCCTCTCTGGTGGAGCTGGTCACTAGACCTTCCCAGATAGAGCAGGTCGGGGACCCTCTCCGGTGGAGCTGGTCATTAGACCTTCCCGGATAGAGCAGGTCGGGTTTTCTCGTGGATGAGGTTAACACCCCACATATTTGTTTATATTTGAGCCAAGACATTGTTTATGATTTACTTGCATGTGGATTTTCCTGAGAAAACTTAGAGGGAGAACATTCAAGGAATTAGAGCTTTTATACTTTATTTTTGTCCACTCACCCTGACGGTTTTCAATGTTTCTCCCCTGGGCCCTTCGTTTTCAAATGCCCAGTGGTGCAGGGTTCTTGAGAGGAGGTCGAGCGCGTACAAGAGTCGAGGCATAGTCGATCAATCCGTTGCTGCTCGCAAATCCTTTAGGGTAGCTTCTGTGTAGACTGCTCTGACTAACCCAGTTTAGCTAGTTAAGTAGGTTAGGGAGCAGGAGGCCTCCATGAGTTAGGGTTTGTTTTTAAATACTCATGGATGAGCGGTGTTGGTATATAGGAAGGGTTGTCCATTTCTAGGGGGTTTCGGTAAGAAATTTCCTTGAGGTGGTCCCCGCAGGATTTACTTCGGGTTAAAGGGATTTAACTCGGGGTGGGTCCTGACAAACAACTTTTGCACACTGCAAAACAAGCCTCCCTCGGAACACTTCTATCAAAAACATTCTTTGAATCTTTTTGTCCACCAAAGCCCTATCTGTAGGCATTCCCCGCTGCTACTCACCAAAGCCCGATCCGTCGGCAGTTCCTGCTTCTACCTCACCAAAGCCATATCTGTAGGCATTACCCGCTTCTACTCACCAAGCCTCATCCGTGAGCGAACAGTCCACCACCGCTTCATAAAGACCGATCTGTCGGCGAATACCCGCAAAACCATTGTTATGGTGAATAACCTTAGCAAATATCTCTGGTTTGTCAAAGAACTCTTTGGCGAACGACCTGCAATCCTTGTTTATAGCTCTGCTCAACCACATCGGTTTGAGTAAGATATGTTCGCTTCGCGAGAGGAGGAGAAAAATCCTAGTTGTTCTTCAGCTAGGTCTATGGAACCTAAGTGCAAGCTTGACCAGTGCCTGTATGACAGTTGTTTGAAGAGAAGTCAGAAGGCGAACAAGCATCGAAGATCAAGGTTGTACCTAACCCATAGGTACTAGCATGCCTCAAGCTTGGATGTTCGAGAAAAGCTATTTTCACACTGAACATTTGGCGCGCCCAGTGGGACAGACGTGCTAAGGATTACGGGTGTCAACGAATATTCGAAGTTGTACCCATCATGCAATAAACCATAGCATTCGCGGATTAATCCACATAATTCAGCGAACTGCAGAGGTTTGATAGTTAAGGAAACGATCTTACGTTTTGGTTTATTACCAGGAGAACCAACAGAGTCTACTAGCTATAGTAGAGCTATCATGGGCGAAGAATCAAAATGACTAATAGCAGATCTTGTTGCCAAGATGACAGTTCTCTCCGAGAAGATGGATCGAGTGGAGATGACTATACAACAGTTTGGACAGACTCAAATGCAGCATGACCAAGAGATTAAGGCGGCAAGCCAAAACATAAAAAGCTACAGAATTCTTCCATCCAGGACGACGCTGAAACTGATGACAAGATTGATAGGCAGTTTGAACGCCTTCGAGAGGTGGAGAAAGTCCTGGGAATAGAAAGAAGTCGTGAGGCTCAACGGGCTGCTAGGGCAAAAGGAAAGCTCGAAGAAGAGCTAGAGCAGCAGAGTTTTGAAGAGGTGACGAACCCATCGTCATCTGTCAAAACTATGACTATTAAGGCAACTGGACCATTCGTATTGGTTCGAACAGATACAAGAGCCAGTAGCCAGGACGCCTGCCAGGTAGGAGATGAGTATGAGGCGTCAAAGGAATCAGGATCTACCTAGAGGTCTTGAACCATGAGTGGCGATTCCTCATGAGGTGGCGAATGGCCAGGTATACACATCAGATTAGGTGATGCAGATGATCCAAGAAACTGTGAGGACAATGTAGGGTTAGCCAGCCGTCAATTTAAATTATTCTAATCCATATCCAGACGAAGTGACATGCATACCATGGCCTGAGCATTATAGGCAACTTCGATTTACAACTTTTTATATATTTTTAAAGGTTGTGTAATTTGCTATATCTTTTTAAAACGTATTTCTTTCATCTTCAACAATGTTTTATAATTTTTATCAATTGATAATTTCAATGCCCTTTCGACTTTCAATACTATTAATAAAAAAGATTATTAATATGTCAAATGATACAATAAAGACAGGTACTACATGTATTGATTAAAAAAATATTAAACTATTGCTTATAAAAGAATTAAACGCACGTGGTAGCGCGACCCTTTCGCACAGGTAGTAGATAATTGAGAAAACAAACTTCTCTAAAAAATTCTATTTAAAATTTCATTGTTTTTCTTTAAATTTTCATAATTTTTTATTGCAATCAATATTTTTTTTTTAAAATTTCATCATAATATCAATTTTTTTGAATGGATATATCCGTAATCTTCTAAATTTAAGATTAGAGATCACTATCCTATTTTACGTTTCCTTAAATAATACCAACCATAAAAGAAAGTGTGAAACTCCTTTTTCTTTTTTTCCCAATTTCTTTTGTCCGATTCGTTTCCGATTCTTTTCAGTCCGCGCCACCATCCATCGACCAAGCCACCTCCTCCTTCCCTGAGATCTCTACTTGCCTACTTCTCCAGCTCCAGTCAGGTATTTGATCTGCAAATGGAAAAATTTTCAGTGCTGCTTTTCGAAAAAGGAAAACGATTCCTAAACTTGATTCGATCTTTTCTTTCGATCACAAATTGATCGGGTTAGAGAGTTCTAGTGTGAAACGGAGTTGATTTAGGTCCACGCTAGCTGTTTTTACTATTTGAAATTCAAAGAATTGTGATTGTTGATATTCTTATTTACATGCATGTGATATTGTGTATTTGTGATTTACAACTTTTCCTTGTAAATTGCATATCTTGGTTGAACATGTTCTATCCAAATTGAGTTCATATTAGAATTCGCTAGATTTAGTGCTTTGGCCAATGTTGTTATTTTCGAGTCTGACAGTGAGTTGTGAATGGTAGTAGGGTGGTGCTGGTTCTTGTTAGGAGAGTGGTGAACTGAATTGAAAGCTTATCTTGGTGCACAGATGAGCAGAACTGATGTTATTTGCAGTAGAAGGAGGAGGGTTCTTCTCGTCTTCAGCTTCTGGGTATAGCAAAGGTCTGGCCCTTCTTCTCTTGGGTCACAAGGACGACGATAAACCCATGAGAGTTTCACCGTGGAATCAGTACCAGTTGGTGAACCAAGAATCTGATACTCACCTCCAGCTGGCTTCCACGAAGACCCGACTTTCCAGGGGTTGCGCCTCCTTTGTCTGCTTTGGCCGCGCTTCTGCCAGGCTTGACACTCCGTCGCCTCTTAAAGTAGGCCCTACCCAACAGCAGGATGTCTTGCATGAGTCTGTTGCTTCTGACAAAGGCGACCCTGAGGAGTTTCATACTGCAAAAAAAGTTGTTCTCAAAAGTAGCTTGAAGAAGCCATCAAAACGGTTACCAGTTCCTGTCGAGAGTTCTAATGAGCGTGAATTAGCTAATGATACAAATAGTCACATTCTAGGCAATGAAGAAAAGAGGAAAGTGCAGTGGACTGATACATGTGGGAGTGAGCTCGTTGATATCAGAGAATTTGAGCCCAGGTACTTCATATTCTTCATAAACTATTATGAGTCGCAGTTATGTTAATATTTTTTTTATATAAGAACAATCATGAAATGACAGTGGCATGCTCTCCAGAAAACTTTCCTCTGGTTTCTAGTTGTTATTGGGTGTTTTATCACAAGTGCGGGTGACTTTCTCAGCTTCTCTTAATGAACTTTGATACGTCTGGAGTTGAATCTCATAGTTAGGGGTATACAAATGCCGTGGGAAATACTAGATGGTTTAGAGAGGCCTTTAAGGAGCATGAAACAAGAAGGGTTGTGATTTGTAGTGGTTGAGATAAATCATCTGGGAATACTAGAAAATTAATTGAGGATCATTTGATAAACGTCTAGTTTAACAATCGGTTGTGGATGCTTGTACTAAATTTCTGATACTGCCTGTTTTATTATTCTGTGTGAAATGTTTAAGAAACCATAAATTCTAAAGATCAGGCTTGATGAGTTTACACCTGCCTTATTGTTAGCAGGTGTCCCATCGAAATAGTTAACTCAAATCTTTTCTGGTAGTAATTAGCTATGAGAAAAAGTATACCATACATGGTACAAGGGCATTTGTGTTATCATATTGGTTTTGACGGTAATGAAAATTCCCACCTCTTCCTTCCAATTCTGAGTTTTCTTTACTTTAGCTTGCAGTCTGATTCTTTGATGATAATACTGGATTGAGGTAAAAAAGAATGCAGATTATTGGCAAGAAAAAATTGGTACCTCCCAGTATCCTTTTTAGTCTTCTCTGGTGAGGGGGATATCTGTCTATCGGTCCTGGTAGAAATTTATTCTTGTGAAAGATTGGGGAAAAAGTGACAAAAAGATTCATTCTCTAGAAGATATGTGCTTATTGGGTGGAATTTGGTTCAATTTGTTTTGATTAGTATTACTACCTATCTCATCTGACTTTAAATTTTGGCAAGCGGAGTTGGGTGACTACAATTTAAGGAAATATGTGAGAGGTTTTTTATGTGGGTATTGATAAGCGGAAGAGATCATCTACTTTCTTGGGACCAAGTCTGGGATAAAACGGTTTATCCACTAGAAACATGTTAAAACAGAATATAGTTTTGTTAGGAAGTTATTGTGGTAGATCCCTTTCTAGAAATAGTCTTTATGATATGCAATCTAATTGGTGAGTATCCCAAGTAATTGCAAGATGTTGGCTCCTTGGGAATGTAACTTTCAGGGTTTCTTTCTCTTTGTTCTGTATATTATTTTTAGCGAGTGGTGATAAACTTGGTTATGGCTTGAGAATCTAACATACAGTATGGTGAATCATCTTTCCAAACTCTCTTCCTTCTGTGTATTACTTTTCTTTCTCTTGCTTCCTTTTTGCCTTCTCTGTTCTTGAACGACTATTGAGGAATACAGATGCTTCATAATTTCAGATTTCTTGTAATTTTTAAATAATTTGTTTCCAAATCTTTGTGTCATGCTTATGGAACTATTACTTGTAAATTTTTCAGGGTCTTGCAACTGATTGCTAATATGTTTATTTTTTCTTTTTCTTTTTTCATTTTCTGATCCACCTTGATGGACATCTTGTCAAGCCATTTCTTGTGATTAATCTTTTGTTTAATTTGAGAAAATTATGTTTCCTATAAAGGTCTTGATATTGGTGCATATTTAAGTGTCAGGGTCTCCTTCCAGTATTTGTTATCTAAAGTAAACAACCACTAATCAATTTTTGAGGTATTGAAAGAGAAAAAAAACAACTAGCGAGAGGATTGGCTATGAATCTGCTCTTGTTGAATAACTATTAACTACACCTGTCTGATTGGTTGAGAGCACAAGTTTTAGATTATAATCAATAATCTATGTTCTTTCTATGGTGTTCCCTTGCAGCCTGTGTGATGCAGGTAGATTATGCTTTTTTGTTCTTTTATTATGTATTTTTCTCATCACTTTTTATAACTTTTCTGACTGAAAATATCATCCAATTGGCAGTGAAGTGGATGGATCGGATGATGAATTCAACAATGGGAATGAAAGAAGCTGTTCATGTGTGGTTATGTAGATTGGGTTGTACCTGATGATGATTTGGGCTTGATTTCTTTTCAGATGCAACAGTGCAGCAAGTAACACACCGCTAACCGTGCTTTTTTAGTTCAATAATTATTTCTGGAAGTGAAGCTGTTTTGAGTTGATGCGGAATACCACCATAGCAAGGAGTATTTTCCGGGCTATGCTCATCACACTGACTAGTTCTGTCTATAATGGGTTTGCTGTGGTTTTCAATTTTGTCACTCCAGGTTTGGGGACAGCGTTTTGTTTATTATTCTCCATGTGTGACTCCATTTTTCATTATTTATCGTAATTAATGTATTTCTTTTCTTCTCATAATTTGGTTTAATTAATGAAATTTTATTCATTTCTCTGCTCCTAAAATTTTCAAAACCTAGATGAAATGTGAGATTTTGGTGGGATCTTGGGGTCATTATAATAAAATCCACAAATGGCTCATTGTGCCTGACGGATGTTATGCCCTGTAATCTAAAGCACTCCGATATTAGTTTGCAAAAAAAAGCTGCTAAATGTCTCTGGTTGTTTGTGCAAATACGTTGTGTTTGTTTTGGCGAGAGCTCTTTGCCGTTCAGCTCCTATTTTGTGAACTTCTTGTTCACTTTTCCCTTGTTGCACCTCTTCTATTTTGTTTCACTTGCATTTGTTTGTTTGTTCATTTCAAAGTGTTTGCTTTTGTTTTTATTTTTATTTTTTTGAAGGAAAGCAATACATTTCGATGATGTTTATGTACAAGTGCTGGGAAGAAAGGGGGAAAACTATGACATGTTGAAGTGAAACGAGCATACTAGAATTTTTTTGAGATAGATAATTTCATTACTTATCTGTAGCCTGAGGACACTTACATTAGAAAGCGGCTAGAAACCGGACCCAAACTAGACTTAAAGCTATCAACTAACTAACGGTTACTCTCATTGTTAGCAACTTAGCGTGTAGAAGCATAACAACAGAAGCTAAGAACCAACTCCCTAATACTCTTTTAAAGAAAATCAAGTCGCCTAGAGACTGCAATTGGTGTATAACAAGATTTACTAAAGCATTAAGATCCTAGAACCTAACTTATGTCGCTAGCAAAGAGGCAGAGAGCTTACATCTTCCCCTTGCCTTTGTCTGAAGGGCAATGCAAAACACCACTAGTAACCGACAGAGGGATACGAACCTGAGCCTCTGCCGTCTTCTTTTCCGCCTTAGGGTTCCTGTTCTTGCTCCCCAAAGCACGGCCTGCCTTCCTCTTGTAGATAACCGGCTGCCCCACCTCCAAACCGAGAGTCCGGCTGAAAAGTGAGGATCTTTCCTCCCAGACTATTCTTGAGTTTCTTAGGTGAAGGTGTAGAACCATCCTCCCTACCTTTCTTCCTGATTAGAGTGGAAGAGGCATCATCTCCTTGTGGTAATGACAAGGAGTTAAAAATCAAAATTTTCGGCGAAATTTCGCTGAAATTTAGTTATTTTTGGTCAACAATAATTTTTCTGCCCGAAATTATCGATATTTTCAATTGGAGAATTAGGGTTTTTCGATTTGGTGATCAAATCAAACATCAAGAGGCAAGGGAAGGAACAAGAAGAAGAAGAGGGGAGAAAGAATATACCGGTCACGCGCCCTAACGCCGCCTGGATTGCCGGAAAATGGTCTTTGACTGCCACGTCTCTTCTCGGTCGATCTCCCTCCACGGTGGACGTCTGAGTGATCCGAGGACTGGGCTAGATAGAGGAGAAAGAAGGGAAGAGAATGGTGGTAGTCCGCTGGCCAGTGGTGGCCGGAATCGCCGGCATCGAGCGGAGGTCGCCGGAGCAGGAGGAGAGCTCGGGAGCTCGGGGTCGAGTAGGAGATCTGACCCAAGTCAACGGGTCTCCTCCTTAAATACAAGAGTGGACGGCCCTGATCAAGTGGAATCAAAAATGAACGGTCCAGATTTAAAGAAGGTAAAAAGATAAATTGTAAAATGGTAAAACTCTTTTACCGGAATGATAATTAAAAATTATCAGAAACTTCGGAAATTCGTAGAAAATAGACGGAAACTCCGAAAAATATTCTGAAAATACCGGGAGACTCGTGTCGACACATACTACAACACCGAGTCCTTAAATGAGGAATTTGAAGAATTTAGAAAAACTCGAAAATGAACGTGGTAACTCGCAAAGTTACCGAGTGCGACTTAAAGCTCAGTAACTCGTCGTTAACCACGGTAAAAACATACGAGATCTTACAACTATTCTTCATAATACACTGAAGAATCTACGCAAAAAGATGATGAAGACAACGCCCATTTTGTACCTCACAGATCTTCGACATGGTTTTAAAGTACTCATTTAATTCCATGTAAAATGTATAATATGTATATAAGGCATGATGACCTAGCCTCACTTTAGGTTTCCAGCCATAAAAAAAGATGAAATAAAAGTATTATTTACGGTTCAACGCTTACATTTTCACCTTAAACTAGCATAACTCAATATGAATTAATGTTTTTTTTCAAGTTTTATTTTCAAATATAATACATTATATTGGAAACAAACATCCTCTAAAGTTTCATTTGAAATTTCCATGCTTTTTTTTTTCAAATTTCAGTCAATTTCCGTTATTTTTTTACCGTAATCGATATTTCCAGATATTTCCGTCGAAATTTCCAATTTTCGGACCATCGAAATTTCCTCAAAATGGTGCTTGAGTCTCATGTTACAAGTAGGAGAGCAGACTGAATAATATCGGATGTCTCACTAATATTAGTCTAAAAATAGATAATTTGTAAACAAGTTAATGCTCAAGATAAGACTCACTAAGACTCGGTCCAATCGGTTCAGTTTTAGGACAAAAACTGAGAATCAGACCGCATTTCTCGGTTACATATTTCTCAAAACGAAACTGCAAAGTACATATAAGAAACCACACCCGTCGGTTAACCGAAATTCGGTGCGGTTTCGGTTACAAAACCTATTTTTTTTCGAAATAACTTTCACATATGGTACATGAAAGAAAGAAAGAAAAAGATTAGGATGCATGAAGTTATGGAAACATAGAAATACAAACTTTGTGAACCAACTCTACATAGGAAGTAAAATTATCATGGAATAAAATGTGATCGAAATGGTGAAATATGTCTATGGTTGAAAGATCACGTAATTCAGGTAACATCTCAATGCCTATAATAACGGTCAACCCTATTTACCACTATTATTCCCTATAAAAGCGGTCAATCAAGAGGTAAATGTCCCAAAATTTATAACTTATAACCAATAAAAACATGACACGTAATGTAAAATTACTTTTTAATAAGTAAATATATGCGGTTTCGTTCGGTTTAATCTGTTTTTAAGAAGCAAGGAACTGGAAACCGAAACCGCACTCCTCGGTTTATGTGATTTCTGAAACCGATTGTCTCGGTTTCTTTCAGTTTCGGTTAATTGGTGTCGGTTCGGTACGGTTCTGACCAGTTTCAATTTTTTCGATGTCTAAAAGACCACCCCTAGTCGAAGAGAGTTTTTATTCTTTATATTCTGGTTGAGAAAATAGATAATGTCATTAATTTATCTATAATTACTTGACACGACATCAAATGCTCTCTTTTTAACATCAAATGCTCTCTTGCAACCAAATATATTCGTAGCACAAAGTCTTTAAACTTAATAGATAACGGTCATTGATAATCTTACCATATATGACTTCTAACTATTTTTATCGAATCCATTAGAGTACGTTAGTTACACAAAGAACTATCGAACCAAGGCTTAGTTTGAGTCCAGGACTCTGTCTCATGTAACAGAAAATCATTGACAAAACTAGTGGGATGTGCGCGCGTGTGAGGCGCAAAAATTGAAGCAAGAGCAATGTTCTAAAAAAAGGTGCCCAAGGCCGCTTAGGTGGCGCTGGGAGGCAGGTTCATCTTTCTGATTTCACTCGAAAATGTCAAGTTAGGCGTCGGACCGAAAATTGGCCGGTTAGGCAGGCTAGGCTACTTGATTATTTTTTTTGAATTATGAAAAAAATATCAAAGTTTATCTAATAATGAGTACAATCAAACATGAAAAACACAATATTCTACTTTAAAGTCTAAACAAAGGATAAAATATTTTTTTTATTATTTCTAAAACATTGTGATTTTATTTTATTTACTTTTAAAGTATTTTTACTATTTTAGAACATAATAATATTTTTTTTATAAATTTTATTTATATAATCTTTTTACTAAATGAATAAAACTATTTTTTAAAGTTGCAAGAGAGGCGAAGAGTGACTTGTTTCCAACAACTATCCTATTTAGTCTGCAAGAAACTTGGCCACACCTTATCCACAAAACCAATGAACTCTTCCAACACCATCATCTTCTTCTGTTTGATGATATATCACACACATCACAACCCAAAACACCCTCTTCCAACTCAGATTAAACCCACCATCAAAAAATGTCAGTGGCATCTTCCTTCCCCTGCATCAAAATCTCAACCTGCTCATCATCCCCATCTTGTTCATATTCTTCTTCCTCCTCTAGTAATTCTTTTATGTTCTCTTCTTCAACTAAGCCCTGTTATGTAAAGACCACCGCTATCAGGAGTTCCCAGACTGAAGGCCCTATCAGAAGACCTGCTGCTCCTTCAGTCAGAGAACCCTCCCCACCTACTCTCAAGCCCCCAACGCCTCCCTCCAAGTCACCTTCGCCGCCGCAGCCTCAGCCGCTGGCTCCGGTTTCCGGGGCGACAATGGTGGAGGACAAGAATGTGGTGACTCTTGAGTTTCAGAGGCAGAAGGCTAAGGAGATTCAGGACTATTTCAAGCAGAAGAAGCTTGAGGAAGCGAATCAGGGTCCCTTCTTTGGCTTTGTTGGCAAGAATGAGATTAGCAATGGAAGGTAAAGATTTGTAATTTGGACAAATGGTCTATCTGGGTCTATCTAGTTTGTTATGATTTTGTGTGTATTAGCTTGTTGAAATTAGACTGAATTTTATAGGGTGAGAAATTTTCTTAGATAAACGGGAATAAACATATTATTTGGAGGGCAAGGAATCGTAGATGCATATGGTGATGACTCGTTGCTCTAGCAACCTAAGAGTTGTCATTCCATCAAAAAATAGGAAACTAGGAAGTAGGAACCGATTGTTTCAGGGTTCTGAATCCTAATTGTTCGAGCTAGAATAGGTCAATTTTGGAATGACTCATGTATTTAGGATATATATAAGGGAGGCTTTATTAGTTTTCCTTTTGCCTCATGCACTATGGTAATGATGGTTTCTAGAACTTGGTTCTTGACTGATCATTTCAGGAAAATTATTACAGGTGATATCTGAAGGATGTATCTCTATACATTCTAGAAATGAAACAAGTCATGTGTAAATCAAACAGCTATCATCACTCGAGGCATTTCTAGATAAGGTGTTAATCCACTTCCAAAAGAAAGGAAAAAGATTTCCAGTTGTAGAAGTTCTTTTTTTTCCTCTTTTACTAATAATGTTTGATCTCATAAGCCAAGAGCCTACACTATAATAATGAAGTACCTGTTAAACATTCTTATGGAACTTCCCCTCAACTCTAGATGTTAGTATTCCAAACCCCTTTGTGCCTCCAACTTGCTTTCCCTCACTTGGAACTCAGTTTTCCTTAGTGTTTGGCTTATTTTGACTAATTTTTCACTGTGTTTTGAATAAGTACTTAAGTTATATATGAGAATACTCGTTTGACATAATATGGTTTCTGATCTGGGATCCTGTTTTTTTTTGTGGATTTGGGATTTTGGCTTCACAGATGGGCAATGTTTGGTTTTGCTGTTGGGATGCTAACAGAATATGCAACTGGCTCAGACTTTGTTGATCAAGTAAAGATCCTTCTCTCCAATTTTGGGATTGTTGATCTGGAATGATGCACTGGCTTGATGTTAAGTGTCATCAAATAGTTTCATGTTGCTGGAGCTGCTGTAGATTTGTTCATGTTTCACTTGCAACTTTGTTGAGTAATTTGTTTAAATTCCATTTCCGAAAATACACGACTATCATAAGCTGTAATTTTACTATATTGTTTACCATGATTTCAAGTATAGAAAAAGTTCATTGGGCGCTCGTTTGATAGCATTTTTGGTTTTGTTTTGTGTTATAGTTAAAGTTAGGAAAAACATATGGGAAGAAAGAGGTGATAAGGTAGATTAACTGTGGAAGAGACTAAACCAAAACAGTTCAAAATCGATGCTAGTTTCTGTTCTATAAGTGTTATGGATACTATCAGATATCCTTCACTTGCATCATCTTCCTTCCTGTTATTCTTATTTCCTCAATCTTTTACTGAAAAAAAAAATTGAATCAATCAAGATTGAAAAAGTTATCACACGAGTGCTCATTTGCCAAACCAGTTTCTTTGAGAATACCTATTGTTAGGAAACTGGTGGAAACTAAAATGTGAGTCTAATATGCAATTACATCTTCGTAGTGATGGAATTTGCATGCTTTGTTATATTACTTGTATTAGTTAAGGCCACGAAATTTCCAATAGTCACGACAAATTCAAGCTGTTTCTCACAGTTTAGGATTTATATTTCCAGAAAGTTCATTCTGAAGCACAGATGGCTGGTTCCAGTACAATATTCACGAGAAATACAATTCATTTCATGGGGATCTCAAAACATACCCAGAAATAGTGCTTTTCTAGGAAGCATTGGAAAAGGCACAAAATTGTAAATAAGTCATTAAATCAGTGATTCGGGAAAGTGGAAGTGTTCTCTTCCTCTCATGCAAGTAAAGAATTGAAAATGGAGTATCAACAGAACAAGTTAGGGACCCGTTAACAGGGTCTAGTGACTAAGCACCTCAAAAAACACTTGCATCGATTGCAAGTCAGAGATGCTATCATATCCATAATTCTTTATACAGGACTATCAAGGGCAAAGGGAGGATGGTGATGAACACTCAATTTGAATCAGATTGACTGGACTTGTAATCCAGTTGAGCTCGAAAAAGAAAACTTGCATCTACTTGTTCTAGTTTATGCCAACTCTATATATAGCTGTAATTGAGACTCAGCAAAATTGTAACTATGTTCAGGTTTCTTTGATCAGTTTTGGCTTGTCTGACTCAAAACATCGAGTTCCACCATTTTCCAAGTCAAAGAGTTCTATAGCATCAATAGAAAATATGCATATTCCATATTTCACAGCCTCATTACTTGCTACTGCAGTTCATAGATGCATCAGAATTCTAACAGAAATGAGAGCATATAGCATGTTCAGCAAATCATTCCCTTACCATCTACTTCCATATTGCATACACAAGAGTGACCAGAAACAGCACATAAACAACACGCACTCCTTTTTGTAGATATAACATCCTTGCCTCAAGTCTCTCCACCCTAGTCTCCACTCGTGTCATCCGCTCTTCCAAATTTGCCACTCACAGCCAACCTAGTCCCTGTAACATCTATGCCATCTGGAGTGCTTTGTATAAAATCTTCACTCTGTAGGGAATCATCTTCCCACGCTTGATACCGACACATTTCACCAAACAAAAAACCTTGTGACAAAAGTCCAGAAAATAAATAGGTTGCAAAAGAACAGTCTGTAAAGCACAGATAGCTGATCAAGATAGTGAAAGCAATCAATAACAGAGATTCCGCTAGATGATGATGTTTAGCTCTAGAAGAAAGACAAGGTGTTCAGCTCTAGAAGGGAAAATGGAACGAAGGTTGGGGAAGAGAATTCAGTCACCAAGCCTCTTCATAAAACTAGTCCTTCATTCCAATCTGATTTGGGATTTACAATAAGTAGCCAAATTTATAGGCTTTAAAATATATTCCAAGGTGATGATCTGGATCCAAAAATACATAAACCCTAAACACCCTTAAATACTTGAAATCATTGTACTCGCCCTAAATCGACTCCTAAACGCACAAAACTTGTATACACTCTTCATGAAACCGAGAAACCACTCTCGCAAGACCCTTAAAGTACCACGGAGACGTTACTTTGGACCGAAAAAAAGGCTGAGTTAGTTATGGCTTTCTAAAAAAGACATTTATTTTTTAACCAGGTTGTGGCTGCTGCATTATGGCTTCTTATCTATATACTCTTGTGAAATCATCATATCCCAGGTGAGTTAAGGATCACTATTTAGAGGCCAATCCAGTTAGCTGTTGCGAAATTTACATGTCAGATAGTGCTTGCAGGGCTGAGGAATTTTCACCACTCCAGACACTCAAACCTAAACAGGAGAACAGTTTTGGTACTTAATTACATATACGATCAAGAAATTTCACATCCATCCTGCAGTTTATAAATTACTTGAGCCGTACAAGAGATTACCAACGAAGATTAGATAGCTAAAATCACAAATGCAATCATGAGAATTTCATTTAAGATTAAACGAAAAAATAACTGGAACCCATATTTGGCAATGGCTGAAATTCATAAGAATAAAAATGCAGTGTCTACCAGACTACAACCCAGTGAAAGTTCAACTTGTATTGTTTCATAACTTGTATGGTTCTATGATTCTATCTCCTCAAATTTCAGTCAAGGGTGTAGCATGCTCCATTTAGTTTCAATTTTCTGGGTTTCTCAGATTTTATCATCTGCCATAAGTAGACTAATAAACTAGGTCATACCTTTGAAGAGAGCCAACAAGTTATGTGGGATTTTCCGGCTAGAGCTGAGAACCCAGTGTGGCCTGGATGTCAGGGGCATCTTGCGAGTTGGAGATTCAGGATCCAATACAGCCTTTTTGGTAGAGAGCCTCCGAGTCCGCAGTCGGGCAAATTAGCCGTGAGCCGAGTCATCCGTCCACAAATCTTTTTTTATCTAACCAAATTTCATTCAATCAAACTACAATTACAAAGCAATCATAGTACCTAGTAAAAAATTACAACTACTATCAAATACTACTAGTTTCAACCCACATATCCTCTTCCCGAACATAAGAGACTGTGTGTCAATAAATCCAATAAGCGTCGAATTGGACAACCGGTTGAGTTAATTTGACCAATATGAATAACAATTACTAGGGCATGTACGTTGTCCCAGGATCTCCACAGCCCGGATCTCCCTGTAATTTCAACACAGGCTAATATAATGCTCGACCAAAGACCGGCAAAATTCTGGATTCTTGTAACAACAAACCAGCTACCCGAAATCAGCACTATCTGAATCTATGACATACTTCCAACAAACTCGACAAAGTAATAACTTATTTAGAATCTGAAAACTAGATCCAAAAACTACATCAAATAAAACTAAACACAAAACACTAAAGTAGATTAGGCCTAGAGCCAAACACTACCAGAATAAGTATCATAGCCGACGAAAAAAAATTAACAGGCCGACGAAAAAAAATTTCGTCGCCTAAGTGAAATTTTCGTCGGCTAAATGGACTTTTAGCCGACGAAATGTTGTGTCGTCGGCTAAAATAGTTTTTTTCGTCGGCTATAGTCTGTGAACTATAGCCGACGAAATTTTAAAACTTTAGCCGACGATATATATAATTTCGTCGGCTAAAAGTCTTTATATTTCCAGATCTAGACAGTAGCTGATTTGAAAGAAAAAACGGGAGAAAAAGTTTTGGGGTTGGCGAAATTGTTGGGTGTTGTCGAAATCTGTCCGAAATTAGTTTGTGGCGCTATATATAGGTACGTATATGTGTATATATCTTGTTTTTGAGTTGATTTAAGAGTTTTATTTTCGTTATGCATTGATTTTGAGTTTTAATTATAGTTGATTATATTGTGTGATTGAGTTGATCGATTTGGGTTTGATAATATATATGAAGTTGTTGTTATATATATATATATATATATATTAATTTGATTATATTAATTTGTAATTATTATTTATATGCATGTATATATATATATATTAATTAATTGTACGTTAACTGCAGATATAATATAAATTGAATGATTCGTAAATTTAATTAATTAGCGTTTATACATATATATTATGTTATCTTCTCAGGATATGGATAAGAGTTGGATTTCGCTTCCAAAATGGGACAAAAGATATGTTAAAGGAGTTGTTAGTTTTATTGAATATGTGATGAATAATGCTAAAGGGAATACAATTTTCTATTGTCCGTGCACTAAATGTCAGTGTCGCAGCGATATGTATCGATTTCCAATTGACAAGGTTTGGCAGCACCTTAAAAGTAATGGGTTTTGGGAGAAGTACACATGTTGGATATATCACGGTGAAACATCATCAAGGGGTCCGCATGATCATGGGCAATTTTTTGAGACGGGCAGTACATCCAACGATCCAACAACGGCCTTCATCAACGATATGTTTCCTTATGAGAGGGGTGTATGCTCTGAAGGACCGTATATGTCTGAGCCGGTGCAGCCCTTCCCTAGAGTTGTCAACACTGCTGGTATTGACAGGTACAACAAACTACTTGCTTTCCAACAGACCCCTGTGTACCCCGGTTGTCAGAAAACGGTTCTTGAAAGTGTGATGGACGTTATGAAGATTAAAGTTGAGACAAAATCGACTGTGAAGGCTGTTGATGAGTATCTACAGTACACTGCTTCGATGCTGTCGCATCCCGGGGACTATTCTCGGCCCCGGAACACGACGGTAACCGCCGTAATCCCGATCAGGCGAGTAATCAATACGTCTTTCGACGTATTGATGACCCTCCGGACCGAAACCACAAGACGTATTGATGACCCTCCGGACCGAAACCACAAGGCTATGAATGAAATAAACAACACATGAATAATAATATGAATGTCAAATACGGAATGACAAATACACAAAGTAGCATACAAATGTTTTACAAGCAGAAGATAATGGAAAAATACCCGAGACAGAAATAGTACAAGAAAAAGTCTCTAAACAATGAGCCCGAAAAGTGTCTCAAAGTATCCAACAGAATAACAATATCAGAAATACGGATATCAAGAAACATGGAAACCACACCAGAATGGGAGTCCTCGAAATCGGAAGTGCACGATAACCGTCGACGCTCCGCGATCTAGTCCAGCTCCTCTAGTGATGGGTGCTGTAGACCTGAAAAGATGTAGAGGTGAACAACTCGTCCTCGCTAACCCAAATGGGGCCAAAGCCATCCAAGTCGGGGTTTAAAACCCATGAGAAAACATTTCGTATATATATATGTAGGTACTCGTAAGTACGAAAGAGCATGTGGAAAAGTAAATGCACGCCACGCACACAAAGCTCGGTAAAACATGGGACCACACATGAAGGAACTTTCTGGATCTGAGTGGCCGAAATCCCGGGTTTGTCTTCACTGCAAACCGGGGCCAACTATCTAAGCGTCCGAGTGCGCAGAATAGCGATAGCGTCCATTTCCAGCTAACGCCCAACAAATAGCAGGCCACACTTACGTCACGTTTTACTCTGTACGAGACGAGCGTAAGCGGGATAAATGAATAAAATAAACAGGGCATAGCCCCTCCGGAGGTTTACGGTCATCGACACCGCAGGAGTGCTAGAATACTAGGTCCCGTCGCTCTCAGGCCAAGCACCGGAAATCAGGACAACGGTACTACTTTTCGATCCAAAACTCACACACACACACCAAGTGCTATAAGAAGCGTGTGGTCAAGCTTAAAACAATGCAACAGTATTTTATAGATAAAAAGTGAAAGAGCCGCCGACCCAAGAGGGTTTCGGCTCACCCATTGGGCGTGCTCCCCCTACTACCTGGTATGACGGTACAGCTGGCTGCGCTCCAACTCCTGGTCCTCTTGAAGCCTGCGTAGACGAGCTCCTGAGTCTGTGGGTGAGAAAACAATGATAGTCAGGTATAAGTAATTCGAGGATCTACTATCTACGACTAAGACTTGATAAACATTCTTTGTTTATCTTTCTGACACTAGGGTTTGACTTGTTTGACACTCCGATTCTCGAACCAGCGAGAAGTCAGGATTATTTCTTATTCAGTACTTACGTCGTTTTTGCCACGTTGATAAACTAAAAGTCTTTAAAACGTTTAACCATAGTGTTTGAAAACGTAAAATAGGTGTTCTACGGTATAAGTTAAAAGTCAACTTTGAAATAGTAAAAGTCAACGGTCAATAGTAAAGTCAACGATCAAAAAGTCAACGGTCAAAAGTCAACGGTCAAAAGTCAACCGGTCAAAGTCAAAAAGTCAACCGGTCGAAGTCAACCGGTCAAAGTCAACAGTAAAAAATAAAACTGTAAAAGTAAATCTGTAACAGTAAAAGTAAATAGTAAAACAGTAAAAGTAAACAGTAAAACAGTAACTGTAATTATTTCAAACAGTCAGGGGCAGATTGGTAACTCTACCCCTGGGTAAATGGTAAAAGTAAAACTGACACGGTAAAAACCAAAGTTTTTACCGTGTCGGTCTCCGATCAACTGTGCCGCCGGATTTGGCCGGTTTTCCGGCTAAATCGAGTCTTCTGATCTCTTCTAACACCTTCTACACAACCTAAGCTACCCAACAAAGCTTCAAACATCAGAAAAGATCAAGATCTATACCTCTCATTGCCTCCACTGTGTTCTCCGGTGAAACTCCTCCGGCGGAGCTCCGCTGGTCCTCTCCTTCCTCCTCCTTGCTCCTGGGCGGCTCCTGGTGGCGCCTGGGAGCTTCCTAGCTCCTCAAATCTCCTGGTAAGCCTCGATCTGTCTTGCACAGTGCAACCGGAAGTTCTCCTCGTTGCTGGGCGGCGCTGGCGTCGCTGGTGGTCCGGTTGAGGTCGCCGGGGCGAGGCGAAGCTGATGGGAGCGGCGGTGAGGCACGACGCGCTGCCGGCGTTGGTGCAGCTGTGGCTGCTGTCGAGAGGAAGGAGAGAGAAACTCTCTTTCTGTTTCGGGAGAGACGAAAGAGGAAAGAGAAGAAAAGGAAAGAGAGAAGAAGGAAAGTGGAGAGAAAAGAGAAAGAGATAGGGTTTTAAAGAAAAACGAGTGGCCACGATTCGTCGATCGAATCAACGGCCACGATTCAATCCCAATTCCCAAAATAATTTCAAAACCAAAACCATTTTCGAAAATTCATTTCAAATAACCAAACGTCAAATTTAAACGTAAAAGTTGTACGAAAAGTACGTGAAGTGCCGGAAAATATTCCGTAAATACTTTCACGCATGTGGCGACATGTGTCTTAACGTAAAAACGTTAGACGAAATTGACGACGTACTGAAAAGTAATCGGAATTAAACCCTAAGCGTGTCGGAAAATTAAATTAAAATTTCAGGGTCTCACAGATGCTGCCCCACGGTCATCGTCTTCCTACCACTCATCATAAGGTCCGATGTATACTGAAAGATCTTGGGCTTTCCTACATCAAGATCCATGTATGCAGATATGATTGTGTTCTCTTCTGGGGTAAAGATCCAGAAGGGAATGACCTTGGTGACCTTGACACATGTCCAGTATGTCAGAGTGACAGGTATAAGTTGACTCCTACAGGCAATAGGAAACCTATGAAGGTACTTTGGTATTTCCCGTTGAGGGATAGGCTGGAACGGTTGTACATGTCATCACACACGGCCAAATCTATGAGATAACACGCTGATAGGGAATTGCAAGGCGAAGATACCCTTATACACCCTGCTGACGGGGAGGCCTGGAAGCATATAGACAGGGAGTTTCCTCATTTTGCGTCTGAGGTCCGAAATGTGAGGCTCGGGCTCTCATCCTACGGGTTCAATCCTTTTGGCAACATGAGTCTTCAATACAGTGTATGGCCGGTGATTTTGGTACCATACAATCTTCCTCCATGGATGTGCATGAAGAAAGAATACAATATGTTGAGTTTGTTGATTCCGGGACCCGGTTATCCAGGGAAGTGTCTCGATGTGTATTTAAGACCCTTGATTGAAGAGCTTAAGTTTTTTTGGGACGTTGGTCATCCCACTTATGATAAGTTCATGCACGAGATGTTCCAGATGCATGCTATGGTTGTTGGTACCATTAGTGATTTTCCTGCTCGTGGGATGTTGTCGGGCAACGTTGTTAGGGGATACAAGGCTTGTCCAGAGTGCCTAAGCGATGAGGGGAGCAGTAGTCATTGCAACAAGATATGTAGATTAGGTCACCGTACTCTACTTCCGCATGATCACGAATGGCGGTTCGATGACAAGGCATTTGATGGGACTGTAGAACTTGGTGTGCCTCCTAGAAGATGGACAGGGGAAGAAATTTTAGCAGTGCTTAATGAGTATGATTTTGGGCAGCTCAGCAATCATCCCAATATAGTGGCAGCAATACCTGACAGACCCGACAGGTATAAATTTTGGACACATAAGAGCATATTCTGGGAACTCCCATACTGGAGTAAGTTGTTGATCAGACACTACCTAGATGTGATGCACATAGAAAAGAATGTGTGTGACAGTGTGGTGGGAACCGTGCTGAACTTGGAGGGAAAGACGAAAGACGGTCCGAAGGCACGCATTGATCTTAAAAAAATGGAGATACGAAGACATTTGTGGTTGAAAGAAGGGAAGAAAAAAATGCCTCAAGCTCCGTACACCGTGAAGCCTGAACAGAAGAACGTAATTTTCAGGTGGTTGAGTTCTGTGAAGTATCCTTCAGGCTACGCAGGAAATATAGCCCGGTGTGTAAACATTCGGGACAATAAAATGTACGGGTTAAAGAGTCATGACTGTCATATTCTGCTACAATGTCTTTTCCCTATTTTCATTCGACCGTTCCTTCCCCGTCAGGTAGTGGAGCCGTTAGTAGCGTTGTCAAGATTCTTCCAGAAGTTATACACAAGGGAAGTGACAAAATCTGATCTTCGGGAAATGCAACAGGACATTATTTATATCATGTGTAAATTTGAGAGAATATTTCCTCCAAATTTTTTTGACATCATGCCGCACCTGATGATCCATCTTCCCGAGCAATTGTTGCTTACCGGTCCAGTACACTATACTTGGATGTATCCTATGGAAAGGTATGTTTTTTACACCTAATGTTTTTATTGTACATGTTCATTGTATAATCATAACATATGACAACAAATTTATTTATTTACAGACAACTTGGAGACTACAAAGCTTATGTGGCTAACAAATCCGCGCCTGAAGGATGTATAGCAGAAGCATATATTGCGCACGAGTGTGTCACCTACATGAAGTTGTATCTAGGAGCATTGAAGGAAACTCCACAAACCATACCGGTTGATGAACCGAAGTTTAACCTTTCCATAGTCTCAAATGATGTTGAAGTTTATGGAATTTTACCAGAGTCTTACAAGTTGCAACCCCATGAGCTTGTCATAGCCCATTGGTGGGTATTGATTAACTGTCAAGAAGTTGAATACTGGAAAGACATCCATCTACACTGTCCAGACATTCAAGGTGATCTCGACTACCACAACAAGGAGTTCGCGAACTATTTTGACGATTGGGTATGTAATTCTTTAATTCTGTTCATGGCTCATTGATTGCATAATTATTCATATTTACAATACATTGAATCTTTGGTTGCAGATGAACCATATTCAATTTGATGGTCACCCAAATTGGTCTCACGAACTAAGACTTCTAGCTATGAAGCCGATAATGTCAAGAGTTTACCCGATGTGCAAGGTCAATGGCGTGCAATTTATATGTGAACAGAGAGACAACAGACGAAGAACACAGAATTCTGGGGTTATGGCGCATGGTGGCCGGAATGAAGTTGATTATTATGGTGTTCTTGATTCAGTGGTGGAACTCGTTTATGGGCAAGGCATGACCGTGCACCTGTTCAAGTGTAGATGGTTTGATACTAGAAGCTCGCAGAGCATGAAGATTGATCAGTACGGGATTTTATCGGTGAACACTGGTACAAGCTGTTACGAAGATGACCCGTTTGTTTTTGCGACATCGGTGAAACAAGTGTTTTATCTTGATGACCTTGTTAAGGGTGACTCGTGGAAAGTCGTCAATCTTGTGCACCCTCGAAACATTTACCGGGCGGCTACACTTGGAGAGGCCGAAGACGAGGAAGAAAATGTTGCGTATCAAGAACACAGTGCAATAGGTATTCCTGACTCCTCTACAATTCGCCTTAATAATTTTAAACCGGGTCGTTCAGTTCGAATTCGTGATTTAGACGCTCGCCTTATTGATGTGGATCCAAATCAAGAAACAGACGACGACTCTTGTGATGTAGAAATGCATAGATTACCAGAAATTAATTCTGACACCGAAGAAGACTTATCGGATGATTCTGATTACGAGCCTTCTTAGTTATTTAAATTTGTAATACAATTTGATGTGTTTTATATGGTACAAGCTCTACAATTCATAATGTATCTTAACGTTGGTTATATATGCAGGAAATTGTTATGGGTACGGTTAAACCAACTGTTTTTTTATCTATTTGACAGTTTTAGCCGACGAAATACGACATGTTTCCTCAGCTAAGATACTTTTAGCCGACGAAATATGTTTGTTTCGTCGGCTAAAAGTATCTTAGCCGACGAAACATGTTGTATTTCGTCGGCTAAAACTGTCTTAGCCGACGAATACCCTAATTTTCCGTAGGCTAAACCCTAAACCCTAACCCCTAAACCCTAAAATATAGCCGACGAATACCCAAATTATTCGTCGGCTAAAGTTAAATGAATAAAATAATAATTTATACCGCTAGTTGCGTCTCCTCGATATGAAACTATTTGTAGTTGAAGGTCCGGACAGAATACGTAATTTAGGTGGCCAAATCACCGTTTGTTTGTGTTTAGGGGTTTGACTAACGGGATTGACTGTGCGGATCGAGCCCTTACTTGTGTCCGATGATGCTGAAATTTTACCCTCACACATGTTTCAATATAATGATGATATCTGACGGTCGGTTTTTCGTTTCACAAGATGGATTGTCACAATCAAAATATGCCTACTAATGTTGTATAACTAATTTACTAAGTGTTAAGTAAATGTTTCGTTTTAAAAACAAACTATACGTAGATGCTTCAAACGAAAAAAAGTCGTGAGATAAGATATGACCGGAACGATGAAATATGTCTACGGTTGAAATTTCACGTAATTTCGATAAGTTTCGGTGCCAATACTTGCGGTCATTGCATTTTTTCTATTCGTTCACCATAGAGGACGCCATATCTCCGACGGTTATTTTTCTTATAACTTTTATACCGCTAGTTGCATCTCCTCGATATGAAACTATTTGTAGTTGAAGGTCCGGACAGAATACATAATTTAGGTGGCCAAATCACCGTTTGTTTGTGTTTAGGGGTTTGACTAACGGGATTGACCGTGCGGATCGAGCCCTTACGTTTGTCCGATGATGCTGAAATTTTACCCTCACACATGTTTCAACATAATGATGATATCTGACGGTCGGTTTTTCGTTTCACAAGATAAAACATATAAATTGTGCATGAACTTACTAAATAATTATAAAATGTACTTTAGCCGACGAAATTACTAAACATTCGTAGTAATTTCATCGGGTAAAAGTTGGACTTTAGCCGACGAATTTAGGGTTTTGTCGTCGGCTAAAGTAGGACTATAGCCGATGAATTTTTTATTTCGTCGGCTATAATTCTTCCTATAAATTCGAACCCAGCGACAGAACCCTATTTTCTCCTCTTCCTCCTTCTTGGCCGGACGGTTTCTCCCTCTCCTCTCGATTTTCTTTCACTATTTTCGACGAATTCCGGCCTCCACTCCTCCTCCCTCATCTCCCAAACAAATAAGGTATGCAATTTCATGTTTATATTGTATTATAGAACTAATTTCATTTGTTTTTTCAATATATTGCATTATATGATAATTAAGGATTTGGGTGTATTTGGGTGTATTTACTGAATTTGGTATATTTAGTAAACCGGGTGTATTTGGTATATTTAGAAAATTGGGTGTATTAAGTAAATTGGAAATTTTTAATATGGTTGGGTATATTAAAATATTGAATGGTATATTTAATATATTTGGGTATATTACAATATTAATTGGTATATAAAAATATATTTTTGATAATGTTGTTCATTTTTTATAATTTTATATATTTAACAAAATATTAATTATATTATTTAGGATGAAAGGATTATTTAGTAAATCGAAGAGTTCGAAGGGCCAAAGGGGTGAATCGTCTGAGGGAACGTCTAGCAACCCTCGGGGTTCGTTTCAGGGCCCAATGACGGCCCGACGGGCGTCTCATCTGGAGCCGACACATTCCTCCAGGCAGCCAGATGCCCCTCCCGCCTCCAGGCAGCCTAGCGCCCCTCGCTCCTCCAGGCAGCCTAGCGTACCTCGCTCCTCCAGGCAGCCCAGCGTCCCTCACTCCTTGAGGCAGCTGTGGCCTCCGACTCAGGCGGAGGTGTCTGCACCACGTATGCCTGAGATACATAGGGCACCGGCACCGGGCCCTACTGCAACCGAGGGTGGGTCTTCCGGGGTACAGATGCCGCCGCCACTTCTCTACCTTCCGCGCTTGATACCGGCAATACCTGCAGTCGATGACTCAGGGGCGCCGATTTATCCACTACCCCCGCAGGTGACCCCATCAGCGGTTTATCTGTTCGTGCCGTTTGATACAAATTTAATTTCTGCGAGGGTATCATCGTCGGCGACAGAGTCGGAGTCCGTCGCATCCGCCCCAACGCTCTCAGGTAATGATTATATAAGTAATTTGTTATGTTATAATGTTATAATAAAATTAATTTACTAATCATCAATTTATGATAGGCACCGTCAGAGCCAAGCCGTCAAGGAAGAAGAGAGGTCCGGTCACGGGGAAAGCTCTCGAGAAGACGGTGAGTACCTCGGGAAGGATCGTCATTGATACTGACGGGGATGGGAACGTAGTATCGGGCGGCAAGACGAGGATGTACTCTGGCCGCGTGGGAGCGCTTATTAGGGATAGAGTCCCTATGTTGTGGTCAGACTGGGGCGAGGTCCCACAGGAGGTTAAGGACATGGTCCGCAACGCCATGTCGGTAAGTATAACAAAATTCACATTTAACATTATTTATTACATTGTAGATTTATGAACGTCTAAACTAATAAATGTTTAAAGAGAAAAATGCACTAATAGTGTCTGAAAACTTGGTGGACTTTCAATATGATACCCAGACTTTTAAATGTATCAGAAAGGTACCTGAACTTGTATTTTTGTATTGACGTCGTACCTATAGATGTTTTCCGTCACCTCTCCGTCAGTTCATGTCACAAGTGAAGCACGTGACCAAGAGAGGGAGGTTGCTGACGATATCGACTAGCGAAGCCTCCAACATATTTGAAAACCTTTCCTCTGCTAGCACTGCTGAAGCACCAGGTACCAACACTGAAACGCTTAATGGCGCAAGTAATCTGACAGGAACAGAGCTTCAGGTCCTCAAATGGCCAATGTGGCTTATGGGCCCATCTTTTCACCTCCTCACTGGCATGTTGCCAACACTGTGGCTACCGATATCTTCTGTATTTCTTGGCCCCAACATAGCAAGTCTGCTTTCTTTGGTCGGACTCGATTGCATTTTTAATCTTGGTGTAACCCTTTTCCTCCTCATGGCTGATTCAATTGCCCGGCCTAAACGTGCAGCACAAGCCTGTAGAAGCAAGCCTCCCTTTAGCTACAAGTTTTGGAATATAGTCGCAACTGTGATTGGATTTGTCATTCCCCTGATGATGGCTTGTGGATCCCAACAGGGTTTCCTCCAACCCCAGTTGCCTCCCATCTCATTTGCAGTTCTATTGGGTCCCTATCTTCTGCTTATTGCAGTACAGATTCTGACTGAGATGCTGACTTGGCATTGGCAGTCACCAGTTTGGCTTGTAACCCCTGTCGTTTATGAAGGTTACCGTTTGTTGCAGCTGATGAGAGGATTGAAGCTTGGAACTGAAATCATGGCTCCAGCATGGATGATGCATACAATTAGAGGACTGGTATCTTGGTGGGTTCTGATTCTTGGTATGCAGTTGATGAGGGTTGCTTGGTTTGCAGGCTTCGCTAGTCGATATCGTCAGCAACCTCCCTCTCTTGGTCACGTGCTTCACTTGTGACATGAACTGACGGAGAGGTGACGGAAAACATCCATAGGTACGACGTCAATACAAAAATACAAGTTCAGGTACCTTTCTGATACATTTAAAAGTCTGGGTATCATATTGAAAGTCCACCAAGTCTTCAGACACTATTAGTGCATTTTTCTCATGTTTAAATGCAGGTGTGGTTTGACGTTCCCCAGTACCTGAGGAACACCTGGGCGGACGTTGTGCACGGGGGAAGGTACGTTGCAAAGTTAAGGACAAAAGAAAATTATGTATAATTAATAATATTTATATTTTTTTGGCGTATTACAGGTACAAGGAGTGGAAGAACGAGTTACAGACCCACTGGACTACGCATGAGAACGAACGTTCTGGCACCCCCCTTGAGTTCCAGTTCAGGGAGTACGAGTGGCGTTGGCTTCTGATATCGGAATTCAACAACCCACATAAACAGGTAATTAAAAATAATTTTTTATTATGTTGAATTATATTTAATATGTTTTAAAATATTTTACTAATTTGATTCCTTTGTAGGCCGTTTCCTGGGTGAACGCTCAAAACCGGCAACGCAACATGAGGAACCATCATGCCGGTTCTAGACCGTTCGCATCGTTGATGGAGGAGGCGGCCAGGGAACATCCAGAGGTCAACCGGTACGTCTATACGTACGAGAAGGCATATCCTGACGCCCAGGAGGATATTGTAAGTCGTTTTACGTTTTAAAATTTAGTAAATTATATGTATATATATATATATTTTAAAATGTTAATTAATTTTTTTTCCTATCAAATTAGGCGAGGGTGAGGCAGGCTAGTGACGAGGTGATGGCTGCTATAGTCAGGGAGACATGGCCTGACACGCAAGAGGAAGACATGTCCGAAGCCATGTCCCGGATCGACAGTTCGGATCTCAGCGTTGGGGCCAGGATCATGGGCACAGCATTCCCACCACGAGGAAATAACTTCTACTGTCGGGGTCTGGGAAAGAAGGGCGAGGGGGTACTGAAGACCACTCCCGGGTTTCAGAAAAAAGGAGCCTCGACCAGCAGCAGAACGACTCAGCTTGAGGCGGAAGTTCAGATGTTACGGGAATAGCAAGCCTCCCAAGCAGCATATACTGCCGCGAGAGAGGCCGCCCAGACAGCATATACTGCCGCCCAGACAGCATATACTGCCGCTTTACAGGAGTACAATGCAGCAGTCTATGCCACCCAGCAGGCACAGCAGCAGCAGATGTTCCAGTACATGCAAGATTTTTCAGCTGCACAGCTTCAGGGACTTCCGCTTCCGCCCATGTCCACGCCTATTCCCTTACCTCAACCGTCGCAACCTCCCTAACCTCCCCAGCAACCTCATCCTGGCGCAAATATTGATTTAGACGATATCGACTTCATTTAGTTTTTTAGGTTTATGAACAATTATTTATTTAGTTTTTTAGGTTTATGAACAATTATTTATTTACTTTTTAGGTTTATGAACAATTTATGAATTGAAAATTTAATGCAAAATGTTTATGTTACTTTTGATGGTGTGTTGTTGTTGGTTATGAAATTGTTTCTGTAATTTGCAGCTTGCTTGG
This sequence comes from Comarum palustre, assembly GCA_951800085.1. NCBI lineage: Eukaryota > Viridiplantae > Streptophyta > Magnoliopsida > Rosales > Rosaceae > Comarum > Comarum palustre. The sequence goes on from OX637589.1 coordinate 6,933,464, forward strand.
ATGATAATTTATAAATTTTGTTTGGGTTTCTAGTATAAAAAGTACTATAGCCGACAAAATTTACCATATTTCGTCGGCTATACTAGTTTTTTTATAACAACAACCTTTAGCCGACGAAATATGGTAAAGTTCGTCGGCTATAAGTATCATAGCCGACGAAATATTGTAAATTTCGTCTGCTTTTCTCTATTTAATTTTTAATTTTTAAAATACTTTAGCCGACGAATGAACTATATTTCGTCGGCTTTTCTCTATTTCATTTTTAATTTTTAAAAATACTTTAGCCGATGAAATATTAATATTTCGTCGGCCAAAGTCATACGTATAAACTGACGAAATATTGATATTTCGTCGGCTAAATGTTGGATTATAGCCGACGAATTTTTTATATTATATCGTCGGCTAAGTGTTGGATTATAGCCGACGACGGATTTTATTTCGTCGGCTATAACTTTAACCGACGAATTATGGCCGACGACTTCTTAGCCGACGACACGTTGTCGGCTATAGCCTTAGCCGACGAATCTGGTGAACAGGCCGACGAAAAATTTTCGTCGGCTAAGATGCTTATCCTGGTAGTGAAAACCAAGACCCATTTACTAGCAAGCCAAGCCCTAGATACAGCTTGTAGAGACACCGTGCGTAGCTGCTATACTCCTCTGCCATGGCACGAACGACAGCAGCGCCACCATCTCCTAACCCCCACTCGATAGAGCCGTCGACCCTTCCCAGCCAAAATCCAGAACACCCAGACCAAGATCCAGAACACCCAGAGGTACCCAGCAAACTAACCACGCAAGCCGCACCGCTGAACAACAACCAAACCATGCAAACAGGCCATCGGTGCCCCTCCCTTGAGATCGACGACACCAGCCTTGCCCTCCCACCTTCGATTCGCTTCTGCCCTCCCCTGACAGAGTCTTTCCTCACCCACAACAACAGCACCGTCACCCCACAAGCCTTCCTCCTGTTGGGCCGCACATTAGAGGACATAATGTCCTTTCTCGCCCGTCCGAAGACGCCACCGTGAGGGCACGCCGTCGGACCGGGCATGTAGGCAGAAGAGAAAACCAGTCGCTATGGTTCAGACGCCGCAATCTGATTCTTTTCTTTGCTTTTTCTATTATTGTAAATATTATATATATATATTGGTTGGCAATAATTCATTAGTTATATTTTTATGATGTAATTCATACTCCTGTATAAAAGAGTCCAATGACAATAAATGATAGACTTCTTCCTTCTCCCACACATTCTATGTCTCTTTATTATCTCTATATTCTCTCTAATTTATAAAACGTTTTTAGCACGTCTTGCTTTTACTTTCTCTAAACTTCATGATGATCTACATGTCTTATAGTGCAACACAATTGTATATTACTAAGGCTAATGATCTAGAGTTTATCTGTATTACTTGATTATTTCATACGATCGTATATTTGTTATATAATTGTTGTTTTTCTTTGTTTATATACGACATTAAGAACCATTGTTTCAATAGTCAAGACTTAAGTCCTTTGACAGAGTAGGCATATAGCCTTATACACATCTCACGAATGTTTTCCTCGTGTTTTCCCTATGAGAATATGTGATCCATTGTTCATATTCATGAACACATCGAAACTATGTTTTTCGACTGATATCGAACATCTTGCACAAACATTTGAGACATAGCTTGGTAGGACGTCAAAGAAAACAAAGACAAAGCGGCATCTTTCACTGCATATTTTCTGGCAACATTTAGGATTATTTAACTTTCTTTGTTTCGTTAGGATTTAAGTTTTCTTCAGAATTAATGATTCATAGTTCTAGTATGAATAAGTTTATTTCTATGTCTATATAAGACCCTTGTCAGATTGTATTTTCATTCAAGTTATCAATAAGAAAACCCTTAAAATTAGAGTAGTAATTCTTGTGTTTTGGCTTGTGCCTGTGTTTCGCTAGTTGATTATAGCTCAAATATTTCTTTAAGGTTTCGACACTTGACGAAATTTTGCCGTCTATTGTGATTACGCTTCTGGCACATAAGTTGGTACTAGTGCCGGAAATTGCCCACTCAATGGGAGACGATTTTGGGGTTGAAATCACCTTCACCACCTCGTCCAAGCTGGTCATGCAATTAAAATCATTAAGAAGGATTTATGGGATTATTGAAAAAGTATAGTTGATCAATTCGATTTTTTTAAAAGCAGACACAAGATATGGTGAAAGAATCTGTACAAGATGCAACGGAGGAGGTTCGACAGTTAATTTTAGAGATGAACGCAAATTGAGCAGGAGATGCTCATTGTGCCATCGAATTTGCTAGAGGTCGTGGACATCACTGAGAACAATGCTACATGGAAAATGATGATCAACGAGCTATGAGATTTGCGAGTAGACGTGTCCATCAACAAGGAGGTTGACGTATCAAAGGGTTTGAAGACCAAGACTTTGAAGAAGCCGCACAACCAGAACTCATAGAATTTGCCAACTTCAATGAAAGGGAACCTCTTTACCTACGACATCAAGGGGGCAAACATTTCAAGATTAAGGCTGATATCCCCAACTTTAATGGAAATTTAAATGTTGATGAGTTCTTAGATTGACTTACTGAAGTTGAGAGGTTCTTTGAGCTAATGGGAATCCTTGCAAACAGGCAGGCGAAGTATGCAACCTATAAATTAAAAGGGATTGCAAGGTATTTGTGGAAACAAATACAAGAAGAGCGATTTGAGTCAAGTCAGGCTTGGCTCCAATTTTAAAATGGGACATTATGATGATGCTCTTAGAGTAAAGATTCCTGCCTGATGACTAAAAACACCTTATTTGACAGAACCAAGAGTGTTCTTAAGATAACAGATCAGTCCAGGACTTCACAAATGATTTTTATTGACTTTCAGAATGCAACGAATTGAAGGAGACTAAAGCTCAACAAGTTACAAGGTATTTAGGGGGATTAAAACCTCAAATTTGGGAGAAAGATTGGGTTGAATACATTCAAGCTATGTTGCATGGACATGCCAAAACTCTGAGTGTCGGAGTGTCCGACACACCGGGAGACGCCAACACGCCTCCGACACGTCACGTGTCGTGTCTGAAAATTTTGACTTTCTAGACACGTTGACGACACGCCAGAAAAACAACTATGGTTTCGAAGGGGTCTTTCCTAGCACTACCAGAAAAACAAGTATAGCCGACGAAAAATTTTCATCGGCATGTTACTTAATTTCATCGGCTAAAGTCGTAGCCGTTGAGAATTCGTTGGCTAAGGAGTCGTCGGAAAAAGGTCGTCGGCCAAACTTTAGCCGACGAAATAAATATAAATCGTCGCCTAAAGTCTAAACTTTAGGCGGCAAATTTTGGACATTAGGCTACGATATTTCGTCGTCGGAATCTTCCCCTATTGGTCAAAATGGTTGACCGAGTAAAATTTAGAAGACGAAATTTCGTCGGCTAAAGTTTGAATTTTGTCGCCTAAAGTTTGCAACTCGTCGGCTAAAGTTAGAATTTCATCCTCAAAACTTTAAAATAATTATATATTTTTTATTTCTTTTACTTTCGATTCATTTTTTTCTTTAAGTTAGAGGAGGAGTGAGCGGCGATGAGGAGTTGCCACCGGCTAAGTGCTTGGAGGAGGAGGAGCATGAGGAGTTGCGGCCGGGAGGATGAGGACGAGGTGCTGTGAGGAGTTGGACGAGTTGCCGCCGAGAAGAGGAGGAGACGCAATGAGGAGGAGGATGAGACACAGCGAGTTGGAGGAGGAGGAGGAGGGAGAGAAAGAGATGAAAGATAGAGAATGGACCAGAAAAAAAAAATTCAAATTTTTTGGAGGAAATTTTTCCGTCTATACTTTAACCGACAACACGTGGTATTTTGTCGGCTAAAGTACCATTTACCGACAAAATTTCCACATGTGTCGTTGCCTATTCATGTGATTCTGATGACTAAAATTAACAAACGAAAATCCGACCGTCTGATATGATCATTACGTCAAAATATGTCTATGGTAAAAAATGTAACTAGATCCGACAATGATAAGGGCACGATCGAAGCTGTCAACACTACTCTTATAACCACTAAACACACGGAAATGCCCATATATGGTATTTTAGTCGAACCTTTAACACAACATACTCTTACCATGATGAGATGCAATTGCCCATTTAAAAATTTTGGGACATTTATCTCTCCACGATAGGGCTCTCCATAGGGATAAATAATAGTAAATAAGGTTGACCGCTACTATCGGCACTGAGACGTTACCCGTATTACGTGATTTTTCAACCATAGACGTATTTCACCATTTTGGTCACATCTTATTTCACGATATTTTTGAGGTTTTCGGTTCTATGTAGAGTTAGTTTTCAAAGTGCATTTTCTTAAAACATAGTAAACAAGTTATATAACATTAATAGACATATTGTGATTCCGATGATCAAAATTTACACACACAAATCCGACCATCTGATATGATAATTATGTCGATAGATGTCTATGGTAAAAAATTCAACTCGATCCGACAATGATAAAGGCTCGATCGAAACGGTCAACTCTAATTTTATAACCACTAAACACACGGAAAAGCTCATGTCTGCATCTAAATTAGGTATCTTGGTCAAACCTTTAACACAACATACTCTCACATTAATGAGATGCAACCACCCATTTAAAAATTTTGAGACATTTACCCCTCCAAGATAGGGCTCCCTATAGGGCTAAATAATGGTAAATAGGGTTGGCCACTACTATCAACACTAGGACGTTACCCGAATTACGTGATTTTTCAACCATAGACGTATTTCACCATTTCCGTCACATCTTATTTCATAATATTTTTTAGATTTTCGGTTCTATGTAGAGTTGGTTTTCAAAATTGTGCATTTACTTAAAACTTAGTAAATAAGTTATACAACATCAGTATACATGTTGTGATTCTGATGATAAAAATGCACAAACGAAAATCCAACCGTCTAATATGATCATTATGTCGAAAGATGTCTATGGTAAAAAATTCAACTCGATCTGACGAAGTTAAGGGTCCGATCGGGACGGTCAACCCTAATGTTATAACCACTTAACACACAGAAACACTCATATCTGCATCTATATTAGATATTTTGGTCGAACCTTCAACACAACAATCTCTCACCATGATGAGGCACAACCGGTCTAGGTTTTGACCTAAAACTTGATCACTTTAGTCTATGAATACCCTAAGTTGTCGGCTAAGTGTGAAAATTCATAAAAATTACTTTAGGCGACGAAAAATGTCAAATTCTTTGGCTAAAGTACTTTAGGTGACGAAAATGTAAATTCTTCTGCTAATGTCTAAAAAATTTTCGTCGCCTAAAGTTTAAAATTTCGTCGCCTACTCGCCTATAGTATATACTTTGCACAAAGAAATTTTGAATTTTAGCCGATGAGGTGATTTGTGTCGTCGGCTAAAATATTTTAGGGGACGAAAAATTTCATCGCCTATGGTCTCTACTTTAGCCGACGAAAATTTCAAACTTTAGGCGACGATTTTTTTTTCGTCGTCTAAAGTTTTTTACCCGACGATGAAAATATTTAGCTGACGAGGAGAAATTCGACGAAAATTTTGCCTCGTCGGCATGTTTTTTTTTATCGTCTAAAGTTGTTTATCTGGTAGTGTAGTCTGCTCACTAGGAAACTATTCTATCTCTGCCTCTAACTCGAGGCTAGCATCTTCTGCTGTTGCATTCTCAACCAAAACTGGAGCCATGGATTTAAATACCTCTGAAACTTCACTATCCTTCTACCTGTTACGACTACTTTGAGGGCGATCACTCTTTTTTAGGGACTTTACAGTCCTCCAAATTCTAATCACCCTGTGTCATGAACTAAAAAGCCAATCTCTTATGGATTCAAGGGAAGAGTAACTAGGGCCATTGCGTGCTTAGGTTATTTTCCAAGACAAAAATCTTCTTCTCTTCCTCTCCTCACACTAGTAATTTTGGAAGGACATAAAATTCAGGGATCTCTCTGATATGCACAACCATTTTCTCTTTCAGAAAAGAGACAAGGGATGGAAAGTGAGGTCGGTAGAGGAGGAAAGGTAGGAAACACCATTGTTGGTGGTGTTGATGATGAAAGAGTCGCCTCTGAGTCTGCTTCAAGCTCTCTAGGGCATCTAATATCACCATGGTTTATCATCATTTAGACTCTGCATCTCCCACAAGACATTCATACTTGAACTTGATCTAAAAAATATCCAAAGGAGAAACCCTAATTCTCCTATCCCATCTGATCGGCGAAATCAAGGGGAAAGTGATGCGGACTCACACCACTTTGCGGTTAATGCTAGGTTGATCAATCTACATAACAGGTCTAATGGTTTCACCCACAAGTCTGGTCGTGGTTGCCGTAATCCCTTGAATCTCTACCCAAATCCACACAAAATCCAATGGGACCGTTGTGATATCCGAGAATCTATCACAGTCATTCAGTAAGATTATTGCTCACTAATAACACCAAGGGCCCCCTCGTTTAACCTGATTCACATCCTTTGCCCTGGTAAGCCATAAAGGCAAACAGAAAGAGGACACCTCTCGCTTGGACCTCCATCTAGGTAGGAAGTCTCCACATAGTACGCACAATGCCACAGCTGTTACGGTGTTGAGGCGACCGATGAGGTAAAAAATTTGTGCCACAATACCCTTTGAGGGACACCAGAGATCTTTGGGATCCACTAGTTCTTCTTGCTTGCTAAGAGAAAGTTTAGAAGCCAAGCTTGCAATCATTGCTGCCACAGAAGCCGCCATTGAAGGAGAACGCCACAAAACTGAGCACCAACAAAAAAAGACTAAACCATAGCATGCGGTAGAGAGAGAGAACAATATGGGAGAATCACAATATTGTTACTGTGTGCTTATATTACTTGGTCGTTTTATTTAACGCCCACTCAGAATTTAGCACAAGGCCGTGAATTCTCAGAACCGGTCTTGGATGGTACAAATACAATTGTGGAGATATCTCTCCAAACCGTGACCTCGGTGATGTAATTCTCAAAAAATGGCGGCTGAGTGAGCTACCACTCCGTGTCGTAGAGAGGTTAAATTTTGGCTCTCCTCATACAGATTTTTTACACTTGCAGATGATCGAACTAGTGACCTCCTTACTACTAGGAGTATCACTGTAACATTCGTCCAACATGGTAGACATAGCCTCTTCCACTAGACCAAAACCACATGGGTGGTGATGTAATTCTCAAGTTATCAATAAGGATTTTAGGAAGATACTTGCGTCCAACCTTGTATGTACGCATGCGTCCGATCTCTTTTTTATTTACATACTTTTGTCAATGTAAATCATAATCTTAACTGTCCAAAAGTTGAATTAACCAATAAAGACTATCTCTGCAAAAAATCAATGCAAAAAAGATTGTTTGTTCAGCCGGAATGTATTAATTAAATAGACGCTTGTTCATGAGGCTGCTAATTTTCACCAAAACTATCTATTTGATTGATGCATTCGACTGAGCAAACGATGTTTTCTTACATTGATTTTTTTTACAGATGTGATCTATATTGGTTAATTCAACTTTTAAATGGTTAATATTATGATTTACATTAACAAAAGTATGTAAATAAGAGAGATATCGAACGCACGTGCAAATACTAAGTTAGACACAAATATTATTTAAGATTTTATTATAAAGAAAATATAAACAGATACAAATATGAACATAAATACAAACTAGAAACACATACAAATACTAATTAGTGAAAGAAATAGGAGCAACAAAAACGTAAAAAATGCATGGGCAAAATAACTAAATGAGTTGGAGAGTAGCCTGAGAAATAATGGTAGCCGGTAGAGAAAACGAAAAAACAAACACAGCCAACGTGCGATGCACAGAAAAAAAAAAAAAAAAAAAGAAGTGCCAGAAAGCCAAGAAAAGAAAAGGACCTCTACTCTCCAATGCTTAGGTTATTAATTACTCTCCATATTTTATATTTTGTTGAAAGCTAAATCATTGGAAAATCATCTCTTCAATGTTTGTTTTCTCTCTTTTGCTTATAACTTATCATTGAGTACAGATCTTTTTTGTTTTTATTTTCTTAATTAATGTTATTATTATAAAGCTATTATAGAATAATATTAAGGGAATGAATTCTCCTTATCTTATTGATAGAATGAAGCCCCTTTATATAGGGAAATACATAGGCCTCTTGGGCTATTACATTGGTCAATGGGCCTATTACATGAATATGTGTAAAATCCTATTACAACATGGATTACTACTACATAAAGTCTGTATACAAGGCATGAACCAAGACACACATACATATCAAATATCCTATAACGCTCCCATTTGTGTCGCGTGTCTTCATGCCGGTATGGTGCTTACGGTGTTGCCTCATCAAAACCTTGCCAAGTAACAAAAACCCTGTGGGAAAACTAAACCTTAGTCGAAGGAAAAAGAGTACAACGCACCAACTACTTCATTGAGAACTCGCAATGTGATGCTCCCCCTGGTGTGTACTTCAATCGGATTTTCCTGATGAATGGTGCATTCCAACATGCTTCTCAAGAGTAGATGTGAACCAAGACTTGAACAAGTCTGCCATGATCAACCACAAATGAGGATCAATGGTCTTAGCGGTGCATACAATGTTACCTCGTTAAAAACCTTGTCAAGCAAAACCCAGTGGGACAAAAAAGCTGTGACTAAGGGAAAAAGAGTGCAACATGGTTGACACAAACAACCACACCCTTCACATTTGATCATGACATGTATATGCTAGACTTTCTTTCATATCTGCATCTGCCCCTGATCTTAAGATCATTCATAGGGCGCTTTCGGATCCTTAGTGACCACGGAGCTGTCTTGACAACCTGGCATCTGTATGCTCTTTCAACATGTCCCAAATGTGGCATTACTCAGTGCCAGCAGCTATTTGCACGGTGCCTATGACATGCCATAAGTTGACATGCCATAAGTTGACCTGTGCAATTTAAAAAACCCTATCATTGTAGCTTTAGTAAGTAGGGATCGTTCTAACCGGGGACACTAGGGAAGGATTTATATTCTGCAAAACAAATCGTTAGTACTTTCAAAAGAATACAACTATAAACATATACACAAAATATTATGGGGGATTTAAAGATGGTTTGAAACATATAAAGAAAATAAAGACACTTATTTACAAAACATGGTCAATCAATACTCAAGCATAAAACAACTTAGCACCGTGAAGAAAGACATGTCACAAATTTCGCAAGTTTAAGAAGTCGTATTTACGTTTTCACAACTTGTAATTAATTCCAACTATTTAGACTTCTCATGTAAACTTAGTGCCTACAATCGCCTGACACTAAGTTTGTATATGTGTCATCCTGTTCAATGCCTACAATCGCCTGACATTGAGACAAAATACACTGATCGAACGAGAGTCATTGAAAACATGATCCTAGGTATGGCGTCACTCATCCTATTCATCATGCAAATCTCTCACCCTAGCAACCCTTGGTAGTGACTAAGAATCAAGACCTACAATCGCCTGATCTCAACCCTTAGAACATTACGGCATATGAAACTCCCCCCTAATAGCTAACTTGTCATGATTCAAGCTAACCTAGAGTTCGATTACGTGTACAGGTGAGGATTAATCAATTCAAGTTATTACTTACGTGAACACAAACAACTTAATCTAAATCGTCATCCTAACATGCAATTCTACACGTTACAATCATAAACACAATAACATGAAAATCACCAAGAAGAACAAGCAAACATGTTTATAACGTAAAACCGAAAACCAATACAAACATATATATAAATAACCATCATCCATACAGTAGATACGCACATAAACCTTGAATGAATTCATACCTAAACCTACCCTAAGAGTCGGCAAGTATTGAAGAATGGATTGGTGGCGGCAAGGCTATGCAGTCGGTAGCAAAAGATGCAATCGGCAGCAGGGTTTTGGCGGCGGCAAGGCTATGGTGTTCTTGTGTAGGGAGGGTTTTTAAGTAGAGCTAGGCTATTCTAAGGCTTAGAGCAATTGAGAGACACGAAATTTGATGTACATAGGTCCTATTTATACAGAAAATTTCGAAGAGAAACCCTAGAGAATTCGGGAGCTTCAAGGAGACACAAGCTTTATTGGACTTGGAATCCTTCTTGGATTTGGTTTTCTCCTTTCATCTTTGGACAAGGATTTCGACTTGGACCTTGGATTTCTGATTCATTGGACTCCTCTACATGTTATTGGATCCATGTAGGCCTCTTACACAAGTTTTTGGGCTCATAGGCAGCCGAAATCATTGGCAAACTCGGCAAGGACAGACTTTCCCGGTTTGACCGGGAAAGCTCCATACTTAGTTGTTTCGGCTGCCATGATGACTTCTTCCAATCTCTTTCTTCAATGCTGATTCCCATGACTTCATTAAGCTCTTCTTAAGTCCTTTGACATGCTTGGGAAGAATTTTGGTGAAGAAACATCCTCCCAAACTCGTGTGACAACTTAGGCAGAAACTGCCCAGTTTTGCAGCTTGACCTCCGTCCATTGTTTTGATCATAACTCCTTCATATGAACTCGAAATACTGCGATTCAAGAAGATATGAAAACTAGACTTCCGTAGCTTTCCAATGATATATGGCTCATCCTCAGATTCCTCCTGGATCTTTAGATATTATTTTCCGAAGTTGATGTAGGGTTTCTGGAAATTTCTGCTCGCCACAGCTCATAGTGACTGACGCTCGCGCGAGTGACCTTCCTCCCGCGAGTGAAGTCTCTCCCGCGAGTGAAATCTCTCCCGCGAGTGAAATCCTTATGTTTTGGAGTTTCTTCTTTTTCATGGCATCTTTTGTTGCCCTCCGTGAGTTCAATCTTCATGATTCTTGTTCTTATATGCTCATTTACATGTCATCTACACATTAAACCAAATTTATCAAAATTGACAATGTAAAGTTATAACGAATCATAAGAGAAAATAACCCAAGTCTCTGTTTCAAATCGAATTTTCAACACTTAGCACAATTTTCTGTATAAATACACGTTTTAGCCATTGCTCTACAGAAAAACCCTTTTGACTCAATATAAGTAAAAACAACATTACTAAGGAATAAACAAGGTACAAATGAGGGTAAAAACATATTAAAAACATAGCGTAAAACGCACTTATCAGCCTAGTGATCTACGCATTTTACGCTTGATTATTAATGTCTTTCTCTCTACATTTAGCTTTGTTTTATGCTTAGTAAATATGTTTTAACTTATTTTATGTTTTTAGGTAGAAATAAAGGAGGAAACAATAAAGGAGGCGATTTGGAGCAAAGTGCGTGCTAAGGGAGACGTTCCTAATTCCGAAGAAGAACGGATGGTGATGTAATGGCTGACAAACATGGACCTTTAATTACATACTTATGGCTGAAACGGTTTTTGTATAATTGCATAGCATGAATGGATGGAGTGAATGGCTGAACGGTTACAAACGGACCTTTAATTACATACTTATGGCTGAAATTCATTGCATTCATGCCAATCATCTCCTATATAAAGAGAGCTTTGGAGGAAGAAGAGAGGATCACAAATCAAAGAGCCGAACCCCTGTCCTAGAGTCCTCTCAAGCCTCTCCAAAACGTCATAGTCTCCAAGGAAGCCGCACATCTTCACAAACCGCCTCCACCATCCTTCAAGGACCGAATACATAGCTTGGCAATCCCAAGGTGTCTTCATCCTCCATCCATCGAAGGAGCATCAAACACGGATTAGTATAGGGCAATTCCCTTACTCTAAAAGTGTAACCATGTCTTCTTCTCTTTATTCTTCTTCCTTGTGTAAATTTACGATTACTATGGATTGGTTTCTTGAAGTCTTTTGGTTAAATAATTTTAATTAGTTTTGTATGACTTGTTTGGTGTTCTTCGAAATTGGTTACTCATGCTTATTTGTTCCTAACGCTTAATTTGAATGCAGGGCAATTCCCGGTTTAGATTATGATGTGTTGAATATCGGGCAATTCCCGAGTTCGGCACTTAATTTTGAGATATGCATGTAAAACGTAGCTAATGACTTAGAGACCAAATAGGTTGCATGAAATTGGTTAGGTTATTAAAGGATAGGTAACTTGATGAGTTGATCTTGTAAATATTAGATATAGATTGATTTTCGACAACTATGCATGCTTAGGGTTTTTAGGGTTCTTGATTGTTTGCTTGTCTATGAGTGAAGCATGTTAGAATTCTAAGGTTCCTATTTGTGTATGGTTGCCACGTTTTGTTCTTATATTTCGTAGGAAATTAGTTAAACAAACCAACTTTGCACCCCCATTTAAATCTAGCATAGTTATGCATGCACCCTCAATCCCCGGTTAAGAACGATCCCTACTTATCAATGCTACATCTACAAAGAAGGGTTTTAATTGTTTTCGTGTTTGATTGAGTGTTTAAATTAAGTACTTGAAAAGATGTGAATCAATTTTGGCGCCGCTGCCGGGGATTGAGAATCAATTTTGTGTGATTATGCTCGTAAATATGTTTATAGTTTCTGTTTTTCGGAACTATGCACTGCCCGGTTTTGTGCAAATTATTTGACATAGCTAGAGGACTCACAAAAATCTGAAATTGTGCAGGAATGTTTGGTTATGTGTCTAGTTTGTGCCTGAAAAATTTCAGTCCAGTCGACCGAGCCAATAATTCTTAAAAAAAAAATTTCGACAAGCTGCTGTGTTCATGTTTGGCAGAATCTGGAATTGCATGTGTTCTTTGTAAAGTTGTGAAATTTTTGTGCATAAATACTTGTAAATCTTCGAGATAACTAACATTGTTCATATTGTTGTTTTTACAGCCATGTAACGTTAAAGGAAGCTTGGATTTGCATTGAGTACATGAGCTTGGTTGATTAAGTCGCACTCATTGTTGAATAGATGGCGCTTCTTTTCCATGTTTATCTCCTTAACCCCTCGTGATGTATGGATTTCATCACCATACACCCTAACCTAAGTGAAGTTATGGACATGAGGTTGAGGGCGGAGTCTACATTGGACTATGAGGGAGTTGTATATTTTCGAAAGATTGGTTGAATGTCGGACATGGTGTCTAGAAACGCGGGTTATGACTGGTGACAGGATTTGGATCTAAGAAAGACTTGCAACATTGGAGTATATACCAAAGACTCGGTTGGTGGATGAATACTTATCTTTTAGTAAGAAATTCTCAACGCAATGGTGTCTAGAAGGTGACGGTTTCTATGACAGGTTTTGGATCCGAGATCTCAAATCGGTCCTACCTCTCGTGGTCTCTCTCGCTAACTGGCCATTTTGTTGAGTTTGCCCAAAGAAGATAAGGACTAAATCTACTTTCCATAGTCGGTTAGCCTCGGGTTGCATTATTGAAATTAGTCCTGCCTCTCACATTACATCTATCCCCAACTGGCCATGTTTACGATTGAACCAAGACCATTCGATTGAAAGTGTACACTTTATCGCGCGGGTCGCACGTCCTTTGAACGACCTAAAGATCAAGCGAATGTACTCTCTTCAAATCTAAAGCGCAACTCAACAAACCATACATGTACATAAACCAACGGAATTGTGTTGTTGTGTCAAATGTGTAAAGGATTTAAACACTTGCATGTGTAGCTTGCATAACCCTCTGGCGGCTTTGTGATGTGTGGATTTCGTCACCACACACCCTAACCTAAGTGAAGTTAGGGGCATAAGGCCAAACGAGTGGTCACGTTGCATCATGTAATTAGCACGTAACTCTTGTGTTTTCTGCAGGTTTTCTAACGTTTTCTCTTATGCATTCACTCCATCTTTCACTTAGGTTCTTGCTTGATGCACTTTGAATGAAAGTTTGAATGAATTCTTGCATGAATTTCGTGGATTATGAGTGCTTGCATCTTTTGAGTGACAATTATGTATATATGATGTTTTACATAACTTTAACATTGTATATTTAACTAACCCCTGCAGGATACATGTACAAATGTACATAACTTGTTCTTAGTAACTTGCATTCATTTTAGGATAAACTTAGGGCTCTTGTATTTAATATTAGTGTCTTAGCCGTAGCTAGTGTGTGTACAATGTGTCTTAAACGTAGCCTAGTGTCTTTGTATGATTTTGGTGTGTTTTTGCCTACTTTTGATTTGCGTGACTTGTTTTTGAGTATTTTTGTAAAGTTTTCAACGTTTTGATCAAAGTATCATGCATTCCTTGTGTATTCTTTTTATACTAACACTTGATCTTGGTTGAATTTCAGGTTGTGAATGACCAAACCTGCTCCACGTGAAGTTCAACTCCGTAACCGCACAGTGATCATTCCTCCTAGCACAGTGGAAGACTTGGACCGACCTATTGTTGAGGACGAAGTTGACTCACTAAGATCCCATCATTCCGAGCAAGATCAAGAAGAGGAATCTAGGATGAATAACAACAACAACAATTTGCTTCTTAACAATGGTGGAGGCAACAACGTTGTGAGGAGAACTCTTCGCCAACAAACCTGCTCAACGGATTGGAGTGATGGCCCCTCATGCATTCGATTTCCTGAACCTCAAGATGACAAGCAGGATATTGAGCTCAAGAGTGGATTTCTCCATCGCCTTCCAATCTTTCAAGGGATGGCGCATGAAGATCCGAACATGCATTTGAGGCAGTTTCAGTTTGTTTGCTCGAGTATGAAGCCCACTGATGCGGATGATGAGCTTTTGAAATTGAAGGCATTTCCATTCACTCTGAAGGAGAGAGCTCAGACTTGGCTCATGGAGCTCCCACCGAATCACATTACTACATGGAAGCAACTTGCAGATGCTTTCTTGAGCAAGTACTTTCCAGCCTCAAAGATCACTGTTTTGAGGAAAAAGATCACTGGAATCACACAAGCAACAGATGAGTCATTTGGGCAGTACTATGATCGTTTCAAAGTTCTCTGCGCCACATGCCCTTCCCATGGTTTCTCTGAGACGAATCTTATGAACTACTTCTATGATGGACTCAAACCGATTGATCGAGAGCTTCTAGATGCTGCTGCAAATGGAGCCTTCATGGATTTAGATGAAGAACGTGCCCGTGCACTCTTGGAGAACCGAGCTAACAATGATGCTCAATATGGGATGGCTCCAAGGAAGACTATTGCCGAAGTGAGCTCAGCAAAAGTCGCTGCAGATGACAAGTATGACAAACTTTCTGACTTGATGGAGCAGATGATGAAGCTTGAAGTGAAACGTCAGAAAGTCTCTCTTGGACAATTATGTGGTGTCTGCCATTCTCAAGGGCACTTAGGTGATCAATGTCCTACCTTGGCCGAGCAACACATGAAGAACAAGTCAATGCCATAGGTGGATATCAAGGAGGCCAACGCTACAACAATTACAACAACTTTGGAAACCGTGATCATCCTGGTTTCAGGTGGAACAGCAATGAGGGATGTCTTAACCCTCCAGCACCTCATCAGCAGCAATACCAACGTCCCCAACAATATCAAGCAAGGCCACCAATGGCCCCAACGTCACAAGTGCCCTTGCCCCCTCCAGTTCAGACTTTCACAAATCCGGATTATGACAAGATGATTGCTCAACTGTCTGCCTCAACTTAAGTACTTTTGGATGGACAAAAAGAAACAAAGGCAACGTTGGATGCACATGGTCAAGACATCAATGAAATCAAGAAGCAAATGGGCCAACTTGTGGACTTTATGGGACATATTCGAACAACTGGACAGCTTCCATCTCAACCAACGCCACCTACTAGGAATGTGAGTGCGGTTACTACAAGGAGTGGGAAGGTTTTGGAGCTGCCAAAGCAGAAGGCAACGTCATCACCAGATGAAGTCGTTGTGGAAGAAATTTTTGAAGAAGATCCAGCTACTGAAGAGCTCAAAAGGAAGAAGAAAGTGGCGCCATTTTTGCCACTACCAACACCAACACCGACGCACCCTACCCCAATGAAAGGTATTGACTCTACCCCTTCAAGTTTAGTTAATACTAATGCATCGTTTGCTCGTGCACCATTTCCACACAGGTTATCCAAATCAAAGAAAGATGATCAATACGAGGAAATTCTGGACATCTTTCGGAAGGTGCAAGTGAATCTGCCCTTGATCGAGTGCATAAAGCAAGTACCTATCTATGCCAAGTTTTTGAAAGAGCTATGCACCCAAAGGAGGCAAACGAGAGCGAAGGAGGTTGTGAAGGTGAATGCAACAGTTTCTGCAGTGTTGCAACGACGACTACCCCCTAAATTGAAGGACCCTGGGAGTTTTTCTGTTCCCTGCGTGATTGGTGACAAGAGATTTGAAGATGTCATGCTCGACTTGGGTGCATCCATCAACGTGATGCCCTACAATCTTTATGCCTCCATGGAGCTTGGCGAGCTTAAGCAAGACAATGTCATCATTCAACTAGCCGATCGTTCTCACAAGTATCCAAGAGGGTACGTTGAAGATGTTCTTGTGCAAGTCAACAATTTGATATTCCCTGCAGACTTTTACATTGTTGACAGGGAGGAGAGTCCGTTGAATACTACGCCACTTTTGCTTGGACGTCCCTTCATGAGAACCGCAAGAACAAAGATAGATGTGTTTGAAGGCAAGTTTTCCATGGAGATTGATGGGGAGAAGATCGAGTTCAACATCCTTGATGCTATGAAGGTTCCCATTGCTACTGTCAACTCATGCATTTCGTTGGATTTAGTCGAAGATATGGTGCAGCAGCATTTGGATGTACTTAGAGAGGATGAGCTTGACACTGTCCTTCAAAATGGAATTGGGCTGACCTACACTAGAGATGATGCCCTAGTTGACGTTTTGATTGACGTCTTGGAGCCCAGACTTCAAGAAATGGCGTTGGCACTTAATGAAGCAGCCTTTGTGACGTCTAGACCTTCACTAATTCCCTTGGTCTATGGCGAAAACAAGCTTGTTCCTTCCATCATTCGAGCACCAGAATCAGACCTCAAGGTATTACCGGATCATTTGAAGTATGCTTACTTGGGTGACAATGAGACATTACCGGTTATCATCTCATCAACATTGGAGGAAGAACAAGAGGACAAGCTAGTTTGAATGCTTCAACAGTACAAGCCCGCCATTGGTTGGACACTCGCGGATATCAAAGGTATCAATCCGGCCACTTGTGTTCATCGTATTCTGCTTGAAGATGGCGCCAAGCCAACACGTGAAGCTCAAAGGAGACTCCATCCACCAATGATGGAGGTTGTGAAGAAGGAAGTCATCAAACTCTTGGATTGTGGGGTCATTTATCCGATTCCAGACAGCCGATGGGTCTCACCTGTGCAAGTTGTTCCTAAGAAGTCTGGAATCACTGTTGTGAAGAATGCGGAGAATGAGTTAGTGCCTCAACGCACTATCACTGGCCACAGAGTTTGCATTGACTATAGGAAGCTCAACGCCAGCACTCGAAAGGATCACTTTCCTTTGCCATTCATTGATCAGATGCTTGAGAGATTGGCTGGTCATTCATACTACTGCTTCCTTGATGGATATTCAGGTTACAACCAAATTAGCATTGATGAGGAGGATCAAGAGAAAACAACGTTCACATGCCCTTTTGGAACATTTGCTTATCGACGCATGCCATTTGGACTTTGTAATGCCCCAGGTACGTTTCAACGTTGCATGCTATCTATCTTTTCTGATTACATTGAGAAAAAAATTGAAGTATTCATGGATGACTTTAGTGTTTTTGGGAAAGATTTCGATACATGCTTGGGAAATTTAGAACTAATCTTGCAGAGATGCGTTGAAACGAACTTAGTACTCAATTGGGAGAAATGCCATTTCATGGTAACTCAAGGGATTGTTCTTGGACATATTGTGTCGAAAAAAGGGTTAGAGGTTGATAAATCAAAAGTAGATCTTGTGAAACACTTACCCTCTCCAACTTTGGTTAGAGAGATTCGTTCTTTTCTTGGACATGCAGGATTCTACAGGAGGTTCATCAAGGACTTTTCCCACATCTCACGTCCCTTGTGCAAGTTGCTTCAGAAAGACACTCCCTTTGTGTTTGATGATGAGTGTGACGTTGCATTCAAGAAGCTCAAGGCATTGCTCACATGTGCTCCTATTCTTCAAGCACCAGATTAGTCCTTACCTTTTAAGCTCATGTGTGATGCTTCAGACTAGGCCGTTGGAGCTATTTTGGGACAAAGGAGGGACAAGAAGCCTTATGCCATCTACTATGCTTCTAAGACACTTGATGAGGCTCAAGCCAACTACACTACAACCGAGAAGGAGATGTTGGCAGTAGTGTTTGCATTGGACAAGTTCCGGTCCTATTTACTTCAGAGTAAGGTTATAATTTACACTGATCATGCTGCTTTGAAGTATTTGATGCAGAAAAAGGATGCAAAGCCAAGGCTCATACGTTGGATACTACTTCTACAAGAGTTTGATGTGGAAATCAAGGACAAGAAAGGAGTAGAGAATGTGGTAGCCGACCACCTCTCTAGGATTGAGAGAGAGAGATCCAACGTTGCAATTGAGGAGCATTTTCCGGATGAACAACTCTTCGGACTTCAGGTAAGTCCCTCTGAAACTCCATGGTATGCAGATATTGTTAACTACTTAGTTACTGGAGAGTTTCCACCATCAATGCATAAGACCCAACGTGACAAGCTTAGGAGTAATGCTAGGATTTTTATTTGGGATGAACCTTACTTATGGAAACAATGTGCTGATTTAGTGATTAGAAGGTGTGTTACGGATAGTGAGTTTGCATCTATTCTTGAGTTTTGTCATAGTGGTGCCTGTGGAGGTCACTTTGGTTCGAAAAAGACTGCCCTAAAAGTGTTAGATTGTGGTTTCTTTTGGCCTAACCTATTTCGTGATTCTAATGATTTTTGTGCTAAGTGTGATAGGTGCTAACGATCCGGCAATCTTGGATCTCGAGATCAGATGCCACAAGTGTTCATACTAAATGTCGAAATTTTTGATGTTTGGGGCATTGATTTTATGGGACCTTTTCCTCCATCTAACGGTTTTACTTACATCTTACTCGCTGTTGATTATGTTTCGAAATGGGTGGAAGCAAAAGCCACCCGTACTAATGATTCGCGAGTTGTTGCAGATTTCCTCAAGACGAACATATTTTCTAGGTTTGGAATGCCACGCGTTCTAATCAGCGATGGAGGAAGTCACTTTTGCAACAAGACAGTGGAAGCGTTGATGAGAAAGTATGGGGTCAAGCACAAAGTTTCTACAACTTATCATCCACAAACAAATGGCATGGCGGAGGTATCAAATCGAAAAATCAAGAAGATCTTAGAGCGAACTATCAAACCAAACCGCAAAGACTGGAGCCAGTGTTTGGATGATGCTTTGTGGGCATATAGAACAGCGTACAAGACCCCTATAGGCATGTCACCCTATAGACTTGTTTATGGGAAGTCTTGTCATCTTCCGGTGGAGCTAGAACACAAAGCTTGGTGGGCGGTGAAGAAGTTCAACATGGACAAGGATGAAGCTGGATTACATCGAAAGTTGCAGCTATGTGAGTTAGAAGAAATCCGGAATGATGTGTTTGACAATGCTTGGATCTACAAGGAGAAGACAAAGGTGTTTCATGACAAGATGATCCGAAGGAAGGAGTTTGAGATTGGTCAACAAGTTCTCTTATTCAACTCTCGACTCAAGTTTTTTCCGGGCAAGCTACGCTCAAGATGGATCGGACCTTTCATTGTTATTGAAGTATTCTCACATGGAGCTGTTTTGATCAAAAGTCCAATAACCGGCAATGAGTTCAAAGTCAATGGCCATCGTTTGAAGCCATATTATGCAAATTTCAAGGAGGAACTCGTTGAAGATGTGAAGCTTAAGGAGCCGCCAACTTCAACCACATGAAGGATGCATCACGTCTAGGCTGGAAGACGTTAAACAACAAGCGCTTATTGGGAGACAACCCAATGGAGGAGTCTTCAACAGATTTGCATTCTCTTCCCTTTCTCTTTTAAATTTTTGTAAATTTTCTTTCATTAATTAGAAGTTTTCGTGAGTCTCTCTTCTATGCTTAAATTCTATGACTTTACTTTGGCACATTGAGGACAATGTAGAGTTTACGTGTGGGGGAGGGGTTTACAATTTTGTTGAGTCATAAAATTAAAAAAAAACATCGGGCGGACAATGGAACTTTCCGACGGATGATGCCCTAAATTCGAGTCTTTTTGTGTAACTTAGTGTTTTTAAAGAGTCTTAGGATGCCCTTAGTTAGTCGATGATGAAAATGGACCGAAAGAACATACCTATGGCGTTGGAAATCATTAAGAAGGAATTCAACTGCTAATTGAGACATCTTTGAGTGTTATAACATGTAGTAGATATGGTTTGTAAAACTTGATACCGAAATTCGCATGTTAGAATAAGTTTTGAATCATATGAGCCTTAAAGTGAGATTTTGAGCCTAAACACTTCCTTTGAGAGTAAAAATTTGTGCATTATAAATATTAGGTCTCAAAATCATTCATACACTCACTTGCCATAGATCTTAATGAACTAAAGAATACTAGAACTTACTCATGTCAATTTGCAAAGCTTATAGTTGATACATACTCTGATTTTGGATATGATTAAAGGCATTTTGGATTTTCCACCACTTTGCCAAACAACCTTGTATCCCATTTTGTGCGCACGAGTTGCGACATCCCTAGATGAACCCATTTGAGCCTACATTTAGCCTTTCTTTCATTGCCATATGAATCTAAACACTTAAACTTAGTGTAGATTATCCATACCCTTGTTCTAAAGACTTGGTGGGATTTTTGAAGCTAAAACAAAGAAGATGGCGTGAGAATCATGTAAGGGAATGTATGTATGGGGATAGACTTGTTCAAACAGCTTGTTAAAATAGAAATTGCCGAAAATAAAGAAAGAAAAGAAAAGAAAAGAAAGATCAAAAGCTCTCCGGCAATAGGTTTTAAATGTACATTGTTTGAATTAATGTCCCCCATACTTGTGGATTTGGAGTTTGTTTTGAATTGAAGGCCCAAAAGTCAAGGAATTTAGCCTTTGTCATGTTCACAAAGCTCAAGGGAAAGTTTAGAATGAACATAGGGCCCAACATGATGAAATCCGGCCCTTGTACTTCAAAGACATACATGGTGACGTTTTGGTGATATGAGAGTTTAAAATTGATCAAGTTTTGGTGCTTTGGCTAAGTCTTTAGAATGTTCTTAAACACCACATATCTAAACTTCGAATGCCTTAACCTGAGCCCTATTACAACCCTTTAAAAGTCCTTTTTGATCCTTAAGATGAGTAGCCTTCAATCTGTGGAGTAAGTTGCATGAGTAAGCATATGGTTTTGGTTAATTTGAGCAAGTAATTCATTCCATTCATTGATTTAAACACTTCGAGTGAAACCTTTGCATGAGTGGAAATACGATGAGAGCATCCATGTGAGTTTATTTGAACTTCATTCGAAGCATGCACAGACTTAAACTCACCATTGTTTTCTCTATGTCTTACTTGTTCATAACATGATCATGTCTCTATTATCTAGTGAATTCAAAGATCATTCATACTAGACACATTATGATTCCATCACCATATACATAAAGAAATTTCTGAGACAAATTTTGACTAAGGGGTGTTGTTTTACTTAGTATCTCTTACGTTTTCAAACATGATAACATGAAAATTTGCGGCTTTGAAACGTTGAGACCTCTATGTGTTTTGTACATATAAAGTGTGACGTTTTTCCCATTGTTATTTTCCCTTTATTTGTTTTTCTTTGTTTTTGAGTCCTTGTTTTGTTTTGTATTTGCTAGGGACTAGCAAAGTCCAGTGTGGGGGAATTTGATCTACGCATTTTACGCTTGATTATTAATGTCTTTCTCTCTACATTTAGCTTTGTTTTATGCTTAGTAAATATGTTTTAACTTATTTTATGTTTTTAGGTAGAAATAAAGGAGGAAACAATAAAGGAGGCGATTTGGAGCAAAGTGCGTGCTAAGGGAGACGTTCCTAATTCCGAAGAAGAACGGATGGTGATGTAATGGCTGACAAACATGGACCTTTAATTACATACTTATGGCTGAAACGGTTTTTGTATAATTGCATAGCATGAATGGATGGAGTGAATGGCTGGACGGTTACAAACGGACCTTTAATTACATACTTATGGCTGAAATTAATTGCATTCATGTCAATCATCTCCTATATAAAGAGAGCTTTGGAGGAAGAAGAGAGGATCACAAATCAAAGAGCCGAACCCCTGTCCTAGAGTCCTCTCAAGCCTCTCCAAAACGTCATAGTCTCCAAGGAAGCCGCACATCTTCACAAACCGCCTCCACCATCCTTCAAGGACCGAATACATAGCTTGGCAATCCCAAGGTGTCTTCATCCTCCATCCATCGAAGGAGCATCAAGCACGGATTAGTATAGGGCATTTCCCTTACTCTAAAAGTGTAACCATGTCTTCTTCTCTTTATTCTTCTTCCTTGTGTAAATTTACGATTACTATGGATTGGTTTCTTGAAGTCTTTTGGTTAAATAATTTTAATTAGTTTTGTATGACTTGTTTGGTGTTCTTCGAAATTGGTTACTCATGCTTATTTGTTCCTAACGCTTAATTTGAATGCAGGGCAATTCCCGGTTTAGATTATGATGTGTTGAATATCGGGCAATTCCCGAGTTCGGCACTTAATTTTGAGATATGCATGTAAAACGTAGCTAATGACTTAGAGACCAAATAGGTTGCATGAAATTGGTTAGGTTATTAAAGGATAGGTAACTTGATGAGTTGATCTTGTAAATATTAGATATAGATTGATTTTCGACAACTATGCATGCTTAGGGTTTTTAGGGTTCTTGATTGTTTGCTTGTCTATGAGTGAAGCATGTTAGAATTCTAAGGTTCCTATTTGTGTATGGTTGCCACGTTTTGTTCTTATATTTCGTAGGAAATTAGTTAAACAAATCAACTTTGCACCCCCATTTAAATCTAGCATAGTTATGCATGCACCCTCAATCCCCGGTTAAGAACGATCCCTACTTATCAATGCTACATCTACAAAGAAGGGTTTTAATTGTTTTCGTGTTTGATTGAGTGTTTAAATTAAGTACTTGAAAAGATGTGAATCACCTAGCAGTTGTGTGCACAACGCTAGGCAACTGGCGTGCACAGTGCTCAGCAGCTTGTGCACAGCGCTCGGCCGCTGGGTGCACAGGTGCACGTATAGTGTCTAGTAGCAGTGCACATGTGCACAGGCAGCGCTCATGCAGCATGCACAGGCAACGCCCCGGCAGCGCGTAGGCAGTGTGCCATATGTCCGGCAACTCGGCCATTAAACTGACCGGTGCCTAGATCATTATCCTGCTTCCTATGCATCTCGATTCATGTATGACTAGCGATGGAATAGGCAACAACCTTTCTCTCATGCCATAGAGATTGAATATGTCAGATACTCTTAGAGTATTCAAGTGATGTCCTTTGTCATATCATTGGCATTGTGTGGGCGCAAAGCTACTTAGCTTTATAATGAATGGAGGTGAGGTCAAGTCTTTCTTTTGATTAAACGGATCACTCTCTCTTGAAGTAAAGACCTTGACTAATCATGGGAGCATATGAAGGTTCCACTATTCTTCAGAGGACCTAAGCCGATTGATGGAAATACATCATCAATACACAATCGATCGACTTCAATACGAGATTGTGTCTTTCCCGAGATACTTTTCATTCCAACATCGGATATCCAGCATATGCTGCGATCATCTGGAATCAATACGCAATGGCATTATTCATCATATCTCATCCGAAATCAAGGAGTCATGTACTATGCGTCCAAAACACTTGACCAACGTAAGCTCCACTTGATTTGGCTTATGAAGTCTATTTAAGATCTTCATGCATATCTATGATCTCATAGAGACATCACTATGATCATATTCATAGGGCTACATGTACAGTTATTGGGGAACTACCAAACTGACAAAGTAGTGGAGTGCAATAACATCCATTACGAGAGTACATCTTATCGTAGTCGATCTTAGTGCGTGTTTATGAGAAACCTTGCGCCATAAGGGAGTCTGAGACTCTTGTTCTCACTTCGCTAATTCACAAAGGTTTACTTGATCGGGTTGACACTTGCGGTGTCGGCAACACCTGCCCAAAGATCTATCCCTTTGTCTGGGTCGCATCTTCCCATTTAGGTCAATACACTTTGTCGCTTTATCAACAAAGTGTGGTTCGATAAACTCATCATCCCACGTCCTCATGTACACTCGTGTAGTCATTATAGAGATCTCTTTCTATGAATTGGAATTTGATGTTGAGGCATCCTCCAACGATAGTCACAATTCAGACTAACATGAGACGGAGTGAGTATCACTAATCAATGGACCAGTAGTGCCAAACTCGCTTTCTCTCTCAATATGAGTGTATATCGAACCCAAGGGCCTCAACCTAACCTTCAGGGAGCCCCACAAGGCCTAGGACACCATGTTGCCACATTATGGCACCCTCATATCACCACACAAGATGACAGCGTCAAGACCATCTCAATATGGATGAGCCATGGCATCAAAACCACCTCAATATGGTCGAGCCATGTCCTCTTGGTAGGACATCATTCCTTACAGACATATGCAGCATTGATCTCGTCACTATAGTTCTATGGGGATCATGTTGAGACTTAGTGGCGACCAATCACGACATTTACGTCGTTCTCACTTGAACCCTGGTGTTCGTATCTCCCCCTAATGGCGGGAATACAGTCTTAAAGTGACAATCCGCAGTGTAGCGGTTAAGGAGATCGTCTGTCAAGGAGCTTACGGTGGAGAGCAATAAAATGACTCAAATCCAACCATAGAACATATTCATTTCATGCGACACATCATCATTAGGCACTGTGGCAGTCCAATTTGTCACATTGTGGAACTCAAGGCTTGGAGATCCGTTACTATCCCTCCGAGTTCAAGGATTACAACTTTGTGTCAATCCTAGCACACAGTTACGAGCTGTCGTGCATCAATGCAATGACGGTAAGTCGTGGACGAATTAATTCATGCCTACAGGTCCCTCTTCAGGGATGGGTAGTGAGCCCATAGATACATAAACAACATGTGGTAGACGATGGTGCAACACATGACCAGTGTGTTAGCCCTTTAACCAACACCATAAAAGCATATACGGTATCCATACGTTGGTTGCATCGGTCTACAAAATCCCTCTTTGGATCTTCAATAAGAATGATATATTTTGTGGCATAGCTTGTCTGAGTCAATGTCCCAAATCTACTCATTAGCGACACCTTAGGACTAATGCTCTTCTCCATGATGCTCTCAATCGGCACTCATGAGAAGTATACATAAAATTCTTAATCATTCTCATCACGGTAATCGTTGGTGTGTATGTTCATAACACACTTCAACGTTCGATTGGCTCTCTCACCATAAGGAGGGCATTTGTGACTTGGATCATTGAGCCAAAGGCATCAAGAATTGATTCAACCATGTCATAAAACATGGTGAATATCCAATCAAAACTTAGTCAAAAAAAGGATTCACAATCTGCGAAGAGTATGCAGTTTTCGTGCAGTATGACCTATACTCACTAAAACGGCCATAACTCTCTCGTCTAGATAGATATGAACCAACTGCTTGCACCATTGGAAACTAGATTCACATAGATTTCCAATGATATAAAGTGCGCATTCCAGTTCATCTAGAGTTAATCTGGGCGCTCTGACGAAGTTAAGGGACAGTAGGATACAGTCTGCCATCTAGCAACATGACCTATACGCACTTAAACTGCCATAACTTTTTTGTCGAGACAGGTATGAACGAGCCGCTTAAACCATTGCAAACTAGATTCAGGTAGCTTTCCAATGATATAAAATTCGGCTTCTAGTTCATCTGGAGCCGTTCAGAAAACTCTGACGAAGTTATGATACAGTAGGTTCAACTTACTTCGGTCGCAAATTTTGACATGATGAAGCTTTCAACTTTAAAGTGGCATCGCAGGAGTTCTCCTCGACCCAAAAGAAAGCATTCATATAGCATTACAAGTCTTTAATGTCCATAAAGGACGACGTTTGGTAACAGCATCATGGGAGGATGTCGAGGTTAACCACGTCATCCGATGATGGAAAATCTACTGTTAGGTAAAGACTAAACCACGAACATCGACACAACTTCATAAGGTTGTGCATGATCATGTCATAGTATGAATACACTTATCGAACCAATGTTTCATCGAGATTTCATTTAGTTTGGAGAAAATCAAAGAGCACTTCATGACGTCAAATGTCAGATGCATCCATTTGATGTTCCGTACACCCTTTTGTACGTTTCATTGTATGCATTCATTCTTTTGCTCAGGATTATATAGGTAGTCCCACCATCTGCAAGGCACTCGATTTCTCCATATAACATACCTAGCGAACAAGGTAGATACGTGAGAAAAAGACATAAACACCGAAGGCAACAATCGAAGGCAACAGTGTGCATTGCAGAAAGACCTTTGCTCACTAAAATAGTCATAACTCCTTCGTTATAATGGATATGAATGAACCGCGAAAGCCATTGGAAACTAGACAGACGTAGTTTTCCAGTGATATATAGTTTGCATTCTAGTTCATTCGGAGCTGTTCACAAAGCTCTTTGGACGTTACTGTTCAGAAAATGGCAGATTCACTGTTTTTGTTTTTGAATGCCCGCCTTTGCAGCTTGCATGTAAGCCAATGCACTTGGCACTCGACAACATTCGGCAGCACATTGTATCTACATATATGTCATAGCACTAAGCACTTGGCAACATTTGGTACTGACATCAGGTTAATCATTCCAAAAGAAGTAAGTGAAGCATCTCAAAATAAATATTCCTACAAGCATATTGGAGCACTCCAAATAGGAATAAAGCTTTTGGCTAGAGATGATATAGACTGTTATGTTTTATGTGTCTTACAAGACGATAGAATAACGGACTTTAAAAAAGTCTGCTAAAGTAAAGCTTGATTCCTCTTGTCCCCTACTTTCTCTTAGGTGTGTTTAATTTAGGCTTGAAGTTTGAGTGCTATATAAGGAGCTTCAAGCTTCCGAGAGAAGACATCGAAAAAAACCTTGGAACAAAAGTTGGCAACACTCTCAACCTTCCTCTCGAAATCAGAAAGTCAGAATAGTAGTGTGTGTAAATAGTGTCTCTAGTATAAGAGTGTGAGTGTAAATACTGTGTGAAGATTTCAGTCTATAATCATTCGGTGTGATGTGTTTTTATTACAAGTATCTTGTGCTTGTAATTATAATTATGAGTAGCTAAAAAGCTTATAGCTGTTTACCCAAGAGCGAGGCTCTAGGTTCTGTATTTGTAGTTATGTTATGTTAAATAAATTCTAGCGTGTGCCCATAATTCCGTCACAAAATTATTTTTGTTTTAGAATTATTTTACTTTAAGTTGTTAATTTGAATTTTGTATTTAAGATATTTTTGCACACTAAAATCTATGAATCTTTCAATTTAAGACAGCAGTGATTCCGTCAGTATAGTAACCATTTAGACAAGAAGTCGTTAGGTGAAGTTTTGACATGTTGAAGGCTAGTTCTTAAATTAAAAGGTGAATATGTTTTAGGTTGTAAAATATCCTAAATACAAGTATAAAAAAATTACAGATTTACCCCTAACAGCTATGTCATTGATACTAAAAGAAGAGTCTGAGTACTACATTATGAAATTTGTAAGTTCATGTACCAACCCCACAATCAACATGTCGTTTTGCCCCAGAAACTTTTCTGCTTTGACTCCTTTTTTTCATTTAAACTAATATATATTTGATGCATTTTGTATATATTTTTCTTCCATTTTTTATCAGCTAAAGGGCCAAATTACTAATCAGGGGATTATGGGTTTATGCCTACATTCTCGATCGCTTCTATTTCAATTAGTACTTTACACCAAGGGAGGCCGCGCCTAGGTGCTAGATGGAGGTCGGGAGTTCCGATTTTCCACAATTCAATGACTCTAGACGGTCACAGATTAATCGACCACCTAGGTTGGTTAGGTGGCGTTCAGACACTTGGGCGGGTTGTCATAATCCAAATTTTAAGATAATTAAAAATCTCAAAACTCAAATTTTGCTAACCTTACCAACAAGCTAAAACCTAATAAAGCCGCGTTTGAAGCAACTTATTACCAAACCAACGACTGCTACAAGCAGAGTTCCAACACCGACAAGTAAGCTCCTAAGCATCCACTCCGCAAATCACTGATATTCCTAAACCCGCAAGATCAAATCATACACCATAGATTAGTGCACCGGGTTGTAAACAAACAAACCCGGTAAGCTTTTCAGCTCATGAATAAACCTAAAGACAATCACGAACTTGCACTCCACAGATACGAGAACTTCCGAAACAAGAAAATTTAATAACAAAAAAAAGTAAAGATTAAATAAAACAAGCATATATAAAATAAATATGACAATAAAATTATACATTTCCTGCATAAAATTAGTTCAGAAAATTACACAAAAAATCATAAATCAAAACATGGAAATTACGGCAATTAATGGTAGTTCCGGAATTACCCAAAACCACAGAAAATCAAGACATAATAGAGAAAAAATTAAATAAATAATAAAACCAACCACGCTCCATCTGAGCCAAACGTCACATTAGGAAAATATGTCTGCACGACACGAAGGAGGACATAACCTACCAAACCAGAATAGATCTCTTCGCCACTATAGAGGATCTAGACTGCAGCACCGGAATAGATCTCTTCGTCATACAAGTAGATCTAAACCTCACACAAACTCGACAGATCCCTTCACTACAAAGGAGGATTTGACCGCCACACAGGAAATAATAGATTCATTCACCACACAGGAGGATCTAAACGTCACACATGAAACAATAGATCTCTTTGCCACAAAGGAGGATCTAGATGCCACACAGGAAAAATATATCTTTCGCCACACAGGAGGATCTAGACGCCACACATGTAAGCATACAAGTCACTCCCCGCAGCTAAAACATGCAATTCACCACTAGAACACGAGTCCTCTGACTAATCACAACTACTCCCTTAACCTCAGACTCCGCACTAGTTCGAATATGCATTTCAATTCATCTATCTTCTCACCTAGCACATTTGTCATGAGTCAACATTAACATCTCCACTAGTCCAACTTTAGCTTCATCTATCATCCCGAAATCATTGGAGCGTCTACGTCAATATATGATGAACAACGCACACAACCTCCTCCTCTAAATATTGCATAGCAATACTTCTTTCTCAGTAATGACGTAATCTTAAACCGTTATCACACATTTTATAGTTCATAGTCGCAAAACTTATTAAAATCGTTTTATAAATGTAAATCATTTTAACTTACCAATAGACCGTAGTCAATCAAGTCTATTTATTTATTTTTAAATCAAAACTTAGTTCCTATGAAAAGCAATTTCATAATTTTAAGACGATGAACCATAATGGAAAATAATGGTTCTACCGTAAACCAGGTGAGATATTGCTCACCGCATGATAATCATCTAACCACGCCGCTCTGTATCATATTAACGATATATTATAGTCATACATGTATATATAAAACTCAAATATATATACGCGTATTTTCATGAATATTCTCACATAATATTCTATCCGCAACAACCCATATAATTACTCCTAAATAATTATATAAAACCTAAACAGAACCTCAGTGAGATTTACTTACCTCAAAAATCCCGCTGTGTCTTGTACCGTTGCACGGTAAATCTCCAACACGCTTGGTCGAGCAATATACACCTACAATTATATAATCGACCTTAGTTGCCACACGAAAGTAATATTACTCGATCCAACTAACGTCACACTCCAATTTTCCAAAACAATCAACCACAATTTAAACGAACATCATCACCCCTCAACTACTCTGAAATATCCAGCAGATTTACCCTCGGTAGAAACCGAAGGTAAATAAGCTTCGATAAAACACTACGCATACAAAATGATAACCAAAACTGGCAAATTATATATCCACGCGCTCGTATCGACGAGTACATGATGCTGGGTCAACCCAATGCCCCTGAGAATGTCAGACGTGCCGCCACAAGTGGCTGTATGGGCCCCACGTGCCACCACCCTCAAACCTGCAATCTCCACCCAAAGCTCACCTGCAAGTAACCACAACAACTCTATGAAACCTATAAAAGGTACCAGAACTGCCGGACGCGCCTACACGTGCAGCCACAAACGGTGACGCGTAGGCGTCACATGCTTTTACTAAAAATACCGAATTTCAACAAACTTCCAACATGAAACTTGAAGATCAAAACAAGTGAACAACTTTAATAACTGGGGTTTTGATCAATTCTGATCGGAAGCAGCTCGAAAGAATGAAATCTTGATCTGCACCTCCACGCTCCAAATTGATCTTCAAGGGTGGCATGGTTGTGCTCAGAAGGAGGAGACGAGGCTATCTATGTAGTTTTCAGCCGCTAGAACCACCCCAAACAGCAGGGCAACCACCGGGTCGATAACAGGTCACCGCTGTTACTGTTTAGGCCAAGTTGTACCGTTTAAGGCCGAACACAAGGAGACACGCATGGAGGAGAGGAAGAGATCTCGACCGGCCTTGACGTCTCAGGTGGCTGGAGCTCACCACAAAAGTCGGGTCGACCCGATCTGGGTCGGGTCAGTTTAAAATCTCGGATGGTGAAGAAAACGTGCGCGCGTGTTCGCGAACTTGTATCACTACCAGAACAACTACTTTAGCCGACAAAATTTTTTCGTCGACTAAACTCTAAATTTCGTCGGCTAAGAAGTCGTCGGGAAAAAGCCATCAGCCAAGAATTTAGCCGACAAAATTACTGTTCATCTTCGGCTAAAGTAATTTAATTAGCCGACGAAGAAATTTTTCATCGCTTTATTTCTGGACTTTAGCTGACGAATTTTGGCTCTTAGCCGACGAAATTTTATTAAAATTGGTGGCTATAGCTGTTATTTTAATTTTTTTTATTTATTTAACTTTAGCCGATAAATTTTAATAAAATTCGTCGGCTATAGTTATTTTTTTCTTTTTCAACAAAATTCGTTGGCTATAGTTATTTTTTTATTTTTCAACTTTAGCCGACGAATTTTATTAAAAATCGTTGGCTATAGTTATTTTTTTTGCTTCTTTTTTGTTTTTACATCGGTGGTGAAGGAGGAGGATCAGAGGAGGAGGCCGCCGACTATAGGAGGAGGAGAGAGGAGGGGAGGAGAAGGCTAGGAGAGGGAGAGGAGAAGAAGTTAGAGGAGGAGAAGGATTTAGAGGAGGAGGAAGGAAGATGAAGAAGAGGAGGAGGAGGAAGGAAGATGAAGAAGAGGAGGAGGAGGAAGAGGAGGAGAAAAATGAAAGATATAGAAAATTTTGAACTTTAGCCGACGAAATACCCTAATTTCATCGGCTAAAGTTCAAAATTTTAGTCGGAAAAATTTCAAAATTTTCAAAATCCCCGCCAAAAATTTTGAATTAACTTTAGCCGACGAATTTTAATAAATTTCGTCGGCTATAGTTATTTATTTAACTTTAGCCGACGAAATTAGGGTAATTCGTCGACTGTAGTTATTTATTTTATTTATTTCTTTAACCTTAGCCGACGAATTACCCTTATTTCGTTGGCTATAGTTATTTATTTAACTTTAACCGACGAATTACCCTAATTTCGTCGGCTAAAACTATAAACCCTATACGTAGAAGCTTCAAACGAAAAAAGTCGTGAAGTAAGATATGGCCGGAATGGTGAAATACATCTATGGTTGAAAAATCACATAATTCCGGTAAAGTCTCGGTACCGATAGTTGCGGTTAACGCAATTTTTCATTTTTTCTCCCTAGAGGTAGCCCTATCTCTGGTGGTTATTTATCATAAAATTTTTATACTATTGGTTGCGTCTCATTGATTTGAAAGTATTTTCAGTTGAAGGTCCGGGCAAAATACGTAATTTAGACAGTCAAATGACCGTTTTCGTGCGTTAAGAGGTTTGACTTACGAGATTGACTGTAATGATTGAGCCCTTAACGTTGTCGGATCAAGTTGAATTTTTTCCTATAGACATATTTCGACATAATGATCATATCAGACGGTCGGATTTTTGTTTCTCAACTTTGAGCATCGGAATCACAACATGCCTACTAATGTTGTATAACTTGTTTACTAAGCTTTAAGTAAATGTTTCATTTTAAAAACAAACTCTACGTAGAAACTTCAAACGTAAAAAAGTTGTGAAATAAGATATGACCGGAATGGTGAAATACATATACGGTTGAAAAATCACATAATTCCGGTAAAATTTGGGTGCTGATAGTTGCGATTAATACAATTTAGGGGTTTGACTTACGAGATTGATCGTCAGGATGAAGCCCTTAAATTTATCGGATCAAATTAAATTTTTTACCATAGACATATTTCAACATATTAATGATATCTGACGGTCGTATTTTTGTTTGTGAATTTTGATGACCGGAATCACAACATGCCTACTATTTACCATTATTTATCCATATTGGGAGCCCTATTATCGAGGGGTAAATGTCTCAAAAATTTAGATGGACAGTTGCGTCTCATCATGGTGAGAGTTTGTTGTGTTGAAGGTTCGACCAAAATACCTCATATAGGTGTAGATATGGACATTTTCGTGTCTTAAGTGTTTAGGAAAAACTGCATTTTAAAGCCTTAAACGAACTCGGATGACCAAAAAACGAACTTAGCCTTGAGTTTGACTCGTAGGGTCGTTCCGCTTCCAGATTGGTATCACAATAGTCAATCGGACACCGAAATATCCGTAATGCAATTTTGTAACTAAAAGGTACTTTAGCCGACGAAATGCTCTAATTTTGTCGGCTAAACTTTTCAAATTTTGTCGGTTAAAGTTCACATACTATAGCTGTCGAACAAATTAGTGTAGCCGACGAAATTTCATTTTAGCTGACGAAAATTTAACTTAGACGACAAAAAAAATTTCGTCGGCCTGTTTGTGGTATTTCGTCGGCTAAAGTCTTTTTTCTGGTAGTGTATCGTCTAGCACTATAACTTTCGTGAAGGAAGTTTTCTAAGAATCTAGACGTAGGAAAAAGTCAACCTTTAATCCTTTAAATAAGACGTTTTTGAACGTCCCTTGACCTAAAAGTACAAATATGCATCAATCCCACTGATTAATTTTTAAATAATATTAAAAATTAACATTTGAATTTCTGGATTATTACATAGATAGCTGGGCATGATTGAGCGGGTTTTTTTAAGATCAAAACTATAAAAACGTATAACCTAGTCAAAGAGCGCCTCACTTGGTCTCTCTGTCTCTTGACTCCGTGCGTCACCTCCATGACCTCCATCGCCTTTCCTCTGTGTGTCACCTCCATCACCTCTCTCCTTCGTCTCTCCTCTGTGTCTCCGCTGTCAGTCCGTCATCCTTCTCCTCTGCCTTTCCAGCCTCTCTCTCTCTCAAACTCTTGCGTCAAAGTTGAAAAGTATGTGTTTCTGACTTTTTGGTTTTCAATCTTCAAGCCAATCTTTACTTTAATCTAATGATGGGTTCTCACGTTTCAATTCTAGATTTCTGGGACTTGATTCTTGAAGTAGTTTGGATTTTTGGGTTCTCTACAAAACAAAGGAAGAAGCCGAAGAACAGCTTAAAGGTCTGCACTGTGTGCAAATCCGGTTCTTGAAATATATATATTATGTACTGTTATTTTTGGATTTGATTTGAAATTTTGAATGTATCCATTGCTTTTTAAGAACATTGTTGTTGAACATTTTATTTATTTTTAAAGTAATTTTTGCTATTTTATAACATTAAAATAGTGTTTATAAGTCTATTATATATTTATTTGTTATTACAAATAATAATAAAAATAAAAAATAAAAATAAAAACCACCTGGGCATCCGATTAATCGTCTGGGCACTAGGTGTTGGTTGTCCATCTTGGGAGCGCCATTGTTTTTTAGAACCTTGCTTTACACAAAATTTACAACTCGTGCCAACAAATAGTTGAGTTATAAACCTTTTCATTAAGGAATCAACTTTTTTGTTCTGTAAAAATAGCAAAGCTAGGGGTTCACCAAAAAGTTTTTCTCTCTCCATTTCCTTCCTCTGAGTCCAGACCAAAGACATATCAATAAATCTTGTCTGACCACATCCGTTAGTTGTTGGCTTAGAAGAAGCTTTTTTTTCAGCCTCTTGATTGGCGACGATTATTTCAGCTCTCAAGGGACGACCATGGTGTGGTTGTGCTTTACCATGGTGGGATCTTTGCGGGGCCATGGTGAACGACGACGGTCGAAGGATGGTAAGAGATGATGGGTTCTTGGATCAGATCAATGGGTTGTCAGAAAAGATGGCAGTGTGTGTTTGGGTTCGGCACTACTCGAGGAGATCGTGGTCGTGGATGGTTCTTGGGTGTAAAGCGGGTTTCTCATATGGTAGCATAGTCGAGTTCGACGCATGTGGATGAAGCGTTGGCCATGATGGACGGGTGGAGATGCATCGGTGGCTGAATCAGGAGATGCTAGTCTTAGCCTTTTCTGATCCAGACTTGAGACTTGGGTTGTGGTCATTGGGCCTAGGTCTAGGCCTGCTCTTTATTTTTTTTATTTCTTATTTTATTGTTTTGGGTGTTAATTAGGTTTTATTTATGTAGTGTTTAGGAGGTTGGTGGTCCCTCCTGTTTGAGAGGGTTTAGGGTTTTGGTAGGATGGTGTTGTTAGTCGTCCCTCTTTTATGAGCAAGGATTTAGGATTCTGATAAGTTTAGGTCATGTTGTGGGATGGGCCAGGGTTATGGTGTCAAGTCCATGAACTATTTAATGTTTGTTAATTCTTGTTGTCAATGTAATGAAGAGGTTACTTGTGTATATATGCTAGTAAGTTTGACATGTAATGTTTGAAATAGTTATTTTTTTCTTGAGGTTGGCTGGAATGATGTATCGAGACTTCTGGATTATGTTAGATTGCAGTTGAACTCTTTTGATATTTGTTCTTGTCCACTGTAATCGTTGTTGTTTCGGATAGGTAAGGAGGAGAGTGGGAAATTTAATTCCACCACTGATATCCCTCATGGTTGTAATTTATATGCCAATTAATGAAATTATTGATATTCTTTCTAAAAAAATAATAATTTGGTCAATTTTTATTTAAAAAAAAAAGAGAGAATATAGGGCATGAAACCCATTATGGGTTAAACTTGGCAGCTCCCACGAAAAGCCTAATGCGGATTAGGTAGCAGGTCTCAATCTGTTCCAGGCAGTTGAACACAATCTCATCAGCTAATTATCATCACTATACTCTTTTTGGTCTAAACAAAATCTTTGTTAATCAGTAATCACTCGACAATTCCAGATTTTATTCTTCACTATTATTTCATGACGCGCAATTTAAGAACTAGAGCACCTAGGAAATTGTATGTCGCACGTTTTAGACATAAAATATGCGCATGCATAAATCAGAAAAGAAAAAAGAGAAACGGAAAAATTTACTGTAAAACGAAAAAGCAGAACTCACCCTACAGAATTAGGCGGGTGTTTTTTTCGGGTTCCATGTTTTTTTTGGTCGTTTTTGTTGACTACTTTCGGCCACCCCAGATCGGATTGAGTGTGATCGATATGATGAACCTGTGAAAAAATGAAACACGTGCAATATAATAGCGTGGTTGTTGATGAGACTGCAAATTAGAGACTGTGCTTTTGCAAGAGAAGGCCATTTGTTATGATTTCATATCTGTTTA
This sequence comes from Comarum palustre, assembly GCA_951800085.1. Classification (NCBI taxonomy): domain Eukaryota; kingdom Viridiplantae; phylum Streptophyta; class Magnoliopsida; order Rosales; family Rosaceae; genus Comarum; species Comarum palustre. The sequence goes on from OX637589.1 coordinate 6,969,134, forward strand.
ACTGAAAATTCTGTTATGGACGTGCACCAAAGTAATAAATTTGATTTTTTTTCTAGTTTGGTTGTGCTTCGTCACTTTCCGCTTCGAGTTCGTTATCTGTTTTAAAAGACTTATTAAGGGTTAAAAATTTTGTTACAAGTACTTACGAACTCAGAAATCTTTTCAAATCGGCAGGACTGCGCCATGAATGTGTTCCATAAACAGAGAATTTGTTTTTTTAGTCTTCCTCTCTCAATGTATTTGATGAGCTGGGTTAGGGATTTGATTATGGTTAGGGACTGCGCCATGCTCTAGGTTGTATTTTCATTGTACGTTAGTCAAAGCTTGTGCAGCTTTTTTTTAATTACTTTAAATTTAGATCGCACAGTTTTTCAAATGAGCCACTAAAATTATATTATGATTTAATCATAATCCAACGTCAATGACATTTCAACTTGGGTATGAGATTTCGCACCTAACTCGGTTCTTATCAAATCGACCACTTATGGTTATTTTTTATGTAAATTGATAAAATTTCATTGATACGACCGTATATAGTCAAACATAATCCAAGAACATTCTAATTTTGTGAAGTTAATGTCCAAAAACAGCGACTCTAAAAACATGAAAGCTATGAACCTACTAAACGGATAACAAATTGACTCAATCATATCGATTTCAATTAAATCGATTTACGACCTAAGACACATTAATGTACCTAACTACCGAGATGAGACTGCAGTAACCCCTGCTAGGGTTTAAAAGGGATCTTTCCTAAGCACATTAGGAATCACTCGCCTCTATCTTCTAAACTAAGGCCTTTCTCTAACGATACCGAGCTCGACGCCATAGAGTTTCACACCTCTCTCTATACGGCCTTCTTATTTGTGGAGAGAGGAGGTGGAGAGAAGGTGGGTAAGAATCTAAAACATTGTCTAACAATGATGCGATTGCCTAAGAATTTAGAGGATCATGGTTTTACTTTTTTGACTGAAGGTAGATTAATAGTTTCCAAGGATGGTGAATCTTTGGAGACAAAAATCCAGCGCATCCCGGTTCAAGACCAAGTGCTTCTCTTGAGGGAAAGGTGTCGACACTGATGGTAGGGTCCGAGTTGTGTGCATGGGTTACAATTGCGTTGAATTTCATTACCGGCATAGAAGTCTGCCATGCACTTCCCAGGTTAGCTCATCCTCCTTTTTCATGGGGATTGTTTGAGAGTAAATTTACCTATCCTAAAATGGTAGGGTCTAGAAACGGTTTAGAGGTTCATCGAGGATATCACCGAGTATCTTGAGAGATATCCGTGACCCAGAAGCGTTGGCACGCCAACACCCAAAAAATCATGCCCAAACAGGGTAGGTAAGATCTCTATGGTTAATCTCTATGGTAGCTGTAGTTGCTTAGCGGAAGCATTTTTGAGAAGATGATTATTAAGAATTGATACATGTTATGATTTTGATGACATTTGCCTTTAGAGTGGTTTTGCGGGAAACTGGTGAATGTGTGTAAAGTGGAATGATTCAAAGATTTGAGTGTTGGCATTTTATGATCAATGGACTTGGTATGGTGACGAGTCAAGGATGTGACTTAATTAAAGAAATTGAGGAATTTGATGGGTCACTTAAATGTTGTGGATTCTAAACACGATTTGAATTGTTGATGATGACTGTGGTTACGATATTATGATAGTAAGGCCGTCGAGGGGCTTCCAGGATGGTTGTGTTAAGTTCGGTCTTTGAATTTGACGAGTGTCTCGGTAGGCTATGAAATATAATATAAGGCAGAAACCAGATAGATGAGGTCATTCTGCCTTCATGATGACACATGGTGAACATGTTATGTGTGTCATTGGATAATCTATTGTATTCTGTTGTAGTCAAGTAGAGATAGTAGAAGTAGTAGTGGTACTACAAAGCCCACTCAATTATGGAGTAAGTGTGGAGATATTCACATTTATTTCAGACGGGGTTGCTAAGGGATTACTTCCATAAGACTTGAAATTGTGGTCGAAGTTGATTATGAATAATATTATTTCATTCATAATGGGTGACTAGCTACGACATATATAGATGAGGATTTGTTCATCAATTTATTTGCTGATTAGACAAGTGGGGCTTAAGTCTTTGTTGAAGTGTTTTCGACGGTGTAAAAATTTGTGGTTTTTACCGTTTTGGGAAGCCTTCATAGTTATTAAAGTTATGGAGTACAAACTAAAATTTGAAGGTGGGAGTTACTTGTTGGTTTCCCGGGTCTACGAAATGAATAAATGATTGGTTGTGTTTAGTCAAGAATCATGAATAAATCAAGTGGATCCCTCAGGAAAATGAGGCGTGATTTAGAGACCAATATTAGAGCCACAAGTATTGAGTGGTGATAAGAGAGTTGCGAGAAGTGGTTTGTTAAATGGTTGCAATACGGTGGGTATATTTTGCGGTGATTTCAGGAAAGAAGTTTCCCTCTTGATTCGAAAAGTATTTCTTCGTTTAGAGTTTGTAATTGATAAGCAAATTGCAAAAAGGTGCGACGTTCCCTATAGATATCATTGTATGATGAGACCATTTACTAATCTCTGTATGACCGGAGAGGTCATCACTTTTTAAGTAAGTTTCCATCAGCCAGTATTTGAGTAATTGGCTGAAACTATTCCGTTGACGTGTGGTATTGGGTATGGGTGAAAATGAGTTGGTAAAAATAATTGCAGAGGTGCGGACATCATAATTAAAATATTAGAGATTCTGGATGGTTTGTTGGGTGCCCGAGGAGAGTACATACTTGACTGGAGAGTGTAAGTCAGAGATTATAGATAATTAAGTGGTGACCATATGTGAATCCGAGTATGATTAAGTAAGGAACTTGGAGCCACAAGTTGTAATGCAGTGAGAGAGTTGCGAACTTCAGTGTATTTGTTGTCTGCATTACAGTGAGTATGAACTGCGGGAGTAAGGGAATAGATTTCTTTATTGACTCAAGAAGTATTATGAGTCAAGCGTTATTGAGAGATTTAATATTGAAAGTGGCTAATTTACTGCTAAGTAGAGCAGAGATCTTTTTAGGGATCTTATTGAGGTGGGATCTCATACTGATCCAGAGATGACCTGTGAGGTCAGTGTTGTTTGTGGATTTGGCCATTAATCTAGGTTACAGCAATTGGTCGAATCGTTATGTTGATGTATGTTCTTGGTTATTTATAAGTGTGAGGTGAGAAATTGGTTTCCTCTCAAGTGGGAGTTGAGAGTGGATGTGCGTTTTGACTTTTGCCCCAGGTATCAGAATTGGAAGTTGGCGAAAGGGTGAATATCAAAAGGTTTTTTTTTTCTGATGCTTAGTGCAACTATCTAAGGTGTGACTTTTATTGTTGCTGATTTTCTTGTTAGAATTTTAATGATGGGGAAGTAATGACACACGAGTTGAATATTTATTCCCTCGAATCATAAATTGTTGTAAGACTAAATATGATTAGTGATAGAAATAGCAATGTGTGGCCTGGTTTAGAGGTCTAGTGATAAGGATCGTTGTAAGGTGAACCAGAAGTGTGAGAACTTTGATTGTTTGTTAGGACTCCTTAGATTCAATGGATATTGATGTCTCATTAGGTCGTCACGGGGATGACATTTCCTATTGGCTGCGAAATTTATGAATTGAGTTTGGGGATGCATTTGTGCGTCACTCAAGGCTTACCGTGGAGAACGATAAGACTTTTGATGTCTCATTGAGTGGATCAGATATCTCGTTATTGCCCTGTGTAAGTATAATATAACTCTTTTTATGTGATTGGCTTGAGTAGCAAAGTAACAGGAAGTATTATTTATTTCTTGAGATGTCAACTAAGCCATCACTACCAGAACAACCATTTTAGCCGAAGAAATTTTTTCGTCGGCTAAACCTTAAATTTCGTCGGCTGAAGTCTTAGCCGACGACACGTCGTCGGCTAAGAAGTCGTCGGGCAAAATCCGTCGGCCAACACTATAGCCGACGAAATTACTGTTCATCGTCGGCTAAAGTCATTTATTTAGCCGACGAATAAATTTTTCGTTGCTTAATTTCTGGACTTTAGCCGACGAAATTTATTAAAATTCGTTGGCTATAGCTATTATTTTTATTTATTTATTTAACTTTAGCCGACGAATTTTAGGGTATTTCGTCGGCTATAGTTATTATTATTATTTTTTTTAATTTTAGCCGACGAATTTTATTAAATTTCGTCGGCTTTAGCTATTATTTTTATTTATTTATTTAACTTTAGCCGACGAATTTTAATAAAATTCGTCGGCTAAAGTTATAATTTTATAATTTTTTTTATGTAATTATTTTTTAAAATTTTTTTTCTTTTTTTTAATTTTAGACGACGAATTTTAATAAATTTCGTCGGCTATAGTTTTTTTTTTTAATTTTATAATTTTTTTTATGTAATTATTATTTTTTTAAAAACTTTAGCCGACGAATTTTAGGGTATTTCGTCGGCTATAGTTTTTTTTCTTTTTTTTTTTAATTTTTTCATATTTTTTTGCTTTTTTAATTTATTGTATTTTTGATTAAAATTTTTACTTCTTTTTCGTTTTTACACCGAAAAAGGAGTAAGGAGGAGGAGGAGAAGGTTAGGAGAGGGAGAGGAGGAGGAGAAGAGGAGAGGAAGGAGGAGGAGGAGAAGAGGAGAGGAAGGAGGAGGAGAAGAATTTAGAGAAGTAGGAGGAGGAGGGATTTGAAGGAGGAGGAGGAGAAGGTTAGGAGAGGGAGGAGGAGGAAGGAAGATGAAGAGGAGGAGAAGGTTAGGAGAGGGAGGATGAAGAGGAGGAGGAGGGAAGATGAAGAGGAGGAGGAGGGAAGATGAGGAGGAGGGAAGGAGGAGGAGGAAAGATGAGGAGGAGGAGGAGAGAAGATGAAGAGGAGGAGGAGAAAAATGAAAGATATAGAAAATTTTAAACTTTAGCCGACGAAATTTCGTCGGCTAAAGTTTAAAATTTTAGTCGAAAAATTTTAAAATTTTAAAAATCTCCGCCAAAAAATTTGAATTTTTAATTAACTTTAGCCGACGAAATACCCTAATTTCGTCGGCTATAGTTATTTATTTTATTTATTTATTAATTTAACCTTAGCCGACGAAATACCCTAATTTCGTCGGCTATAGTTATTTATTTTATTTATTTATTAATTTAACCTTAGCCGATGAAATACCCTAATTTCGTCGGCTATAGTTATTTATTTTATTTATTTATTTAACCTTAGCCGACGAATTATCCTAATTTCGTCGGCTATAGTTATTTATTTTATTTATTTATTTAACTTTAGCCGACGAAATACCCTAATTTCGTCGGCTATAGTTATTTATTTTATTTATTAATTTAACCTTAGCCGACGAATTACCCTAATTTCGTCGGCTATAGTTATTTATTTTATTTATTTATTTAACTTTAGCCGACGAATTACCCTAATTTCGTCGGCTAAAACCCTAAACCCTATACGTAGAAGCTTCAAACGAAAAAAGTCGTGAAATAAGATATGACCGGAATGGTGAAATACGTCTATACTTGAAAAATCACGTAATTCCGGTAAAGTCTCGGTACCGATAATTGCGGTTAACTCAATTTTCCATTCTTTCTCCCTAGAGGTAGCCCTATCTCCGGTAGTTATTTTTCATAAAATTTTTATACCACTGGTTGCGTCTCATCGATTTGAAACTATTTTCAGTTGAAGGTCCGGGCAAAATACGTAATTTAGACGGTCAAATGACCGTTTCCGTGCATTAAGGGGTTTGACTTACGTGATTGACCGTAAGGATCGAGCCCGTAACGTTGTCAGATTAAGTTAAATTTTTTCCTATATACATATTTCAACATAATGATCATATCTGACGGTCGGAATTTTGTTTCTCAACTTTGATCATCGGAATCACAACATGCGTACTAATGTTGTATAACTTGTTTACTAAGCTTTAAGTAAATGTTTCGTTTCTAAAACAAACTGTACGTAGAAACTTCAAACGCAACAAATTCGTGAAATAAGATATGACCGGAATGGTGAAAAACGCCTACGGTTGAACAATCACGTAATTCCGGTAAAGTCTCGGTGCCGATAGTTGCAGTCAATACAATATAAAGGTTTGACTTATGAGATTGACCATCTAGATGAAGTCCTTAAATTTATCAGATAAAGTTGAATTTTTTACCAGAGATATATTTCAACATATTGATGATATCTGACGGTCGTATTTTTCTTTGTGAATTTTGATAACCGGAATCACAACATGCCTACTATTTACCATTATTTATCTATACGGGGAGGCCTATCATGGAGGGGTAAATGTCTCAAAATTTTTAGATGGACAGTTGCGTCTCATTATGGTGAGTGTTTGTTGTGTTGAAGGTTCGGCCAAAATACCTCATATAGGCGTAGATATAGACATTTTCGTGTATTAAGCGTTTAGAAAACTTCATTTTGAAGCCTTAAATGAACTCGGATGGCCAAAAAAGCCTATATGTCATGGCATAGCGATGAGTTTTACTCCTGGGCCCGTTCTGCTTCCAGATCGGCATCACAATAGTCAATCGGACACCGAAATATCCGTAGTACAATTTTATAACTAAAAGTTGCTTTAGCCGACGAAATACCCTAATTTCGTCGGCTAAACTTTTCAAATTTCGTCGGCTAAAGTTCACATACTATAGCCGACGAAAAAAGCACTTTAGCCGACAAAAATTTTTTTTGTCGGCTAAAATTTAACTATAGCCGACGAAAAAATTAGTTTAGCTGACGAATTTTTTTTCGTCGGCTAAAATGCCACTTTAGCCGACGAAATTTTAACTTAGCAGACGAAAAAAAAATTCGTCGGCTAAAGTGGACTTTAGCCGACGAAAAAAAATTTTGTCGGCCTGTTTTTAGATATTTCGTCAGCTATAGTCTTTTTTCTGGTAGTGCATATGAGTTGTGATTTTGTTTGAGAAGTGGGGATCCAGACTATTCTATTCGAGTGGACGTTTAAAAAAGGGGTTGAACATAGTTTTGCGTTAAGCTTCCTTTGAGGAGTAAGTATTTCGAATTCTCAAATCTAAGGATTCGGGCATCTTGGATTCATTAATTTCAACTATTATTAGTGCTTTGTATCCTTAGAATATTGTCAGGTGTATGCAAGTGCGATTATTTTAGCGGACATGTGTGGAAATACAATTATTCTTTATCAGACTCGTACAACGAAACATTCATGAAAATGTGAACCAGATCATGTGATCTAGTTCAAAGGAGAAAGAGTTAACGTGTTTCAATTTGGCCATGATTTTCTTTGTGGACTAGCATCAAATTTAATTCTATGAGTTACTTTTTCCATTAAGAGTTTTGGTTTCCTGCAGTTTTGCAGGGTACGAATTCACAATCGGTTCGATTGGAGGGTTAGTGGATCATTTTAAGCATGAGGGTTAGCGGATCATTTTGAGCATGAGGGTTAGCGGATCACTTTGAGCATGTGTGGATGTGTGAATGGTAGTGTCATAACAAGTGAGATATGACATTGATTTATGGAGTAGCGTGATGGCGAGTTATTGCATGACGTCATGAGATTCGAACTGGATGATGGTTTTGAACGTTGCTCTTATTCGGATTAGCTACTTTCAGCGAGTGGAAAAGCGTGAACAAGCCAATGGGTGGTTTTGTTCTGGCTTAGGCAACATGAAACTATTTTCAAATTATGTTTTCTGTGCACAACAAAGTTGTAGATATGTTCAAAGAAAACATTGTTTTCATGAGCGTGGGAGTTGATGGATCATAAAGATTGTTAGGCAGTGTCGTACACCATTTTGTAAATGGTTGGAGTATGTGAGAATGAGTTTTATATTTCAGTTATTATCAATGTTTCAAGGGATGATCATTGTGATCAAAGGTAAGATTTCATACGCTTTAGTGTAGACATGGAAAGAGTGGTTGGGCGTCAAAAAGTGATGGGGTATTTTGAGGTTATTCACGTAAAAAGGAGTGCTACGTTGGATAAACATGGCATTTGACTTGGTTACGTGAGTTTGCAGAATATGTTGGTTATCCATGGAGTTAAATTGGATGCTTAGTGTCACATATGTTCATGTTTCGTAAATAAATCTATTTTCTTACATCCTATGATTACAACTTTCCGGTTTGTACAGGGATGTGGCTTATAGGGAGAAATTGATAAGGATTTTTGATCGTAAGGAGCAAGATCATAAGGAGTAGGTGTATAGGGTTATGACAATCTTATTCGCGAGCTGACTCGAAAGAGTTCTCCGATATGATATGATAATTGTGAACAATAAGATTATTTTAAATTGTTGTATTCCCCAATGTGTTAGACTTCGAGTATAGAAATTTCAAGGACAAAATTTTTTTAGAAGGTGGGGAGAATTTTCACAGCCTGACTCTTAAATTAATTTAAAGTCGGTTACTTTTATCTTTTACAATTTTAAGTAACCGTTTCACCGTATAAGGACTGTAGAGTTGACTTTTTTCTAGAATAAAATTTGAGGAAAAGCTATGTTCGAAAGTCGTACAGGACGTTAACACGAGTTCGTGAACACGTAGCACGCTCAAATTGAAGTTTGTGCAAAGAAGTTATGGTCTAAAAACAGGAAGTTACTATTTTAGGAAAGTGTATAAAAATGGTACCTTACTAAAGGTAGAAAGTAGAAATCTATTTTTACCTAAAATTTTCTCTCTCCTCTCTCCCCGACCTGAATCGCTGCCGGAACTTCAACACGGCCTAGCACCGCCGTCAAGCCACCGGTGACCGCCGCACCGGTCCCAATCGACGCTTCCGTCCCTACTTCTTTCTAGGTAAGTTTTTCGGTTTGGCTTGTCGTATTTCAGCCAAAATCACGGTTTGAATATCTTATGTACAGTATGGAGTTATGATCAGATTTCTCACTCCTCAGGCCACCATCCGGTGATTTCTATATATGGATAGGATGAGTTTGAGGAGTACGACTCACCTCTAGAATTTAGATGTCGATTTGGAATGTGAAGGGAGAATCGAAGGATTAAAGGTTTTAGGGTTTAAAATTTGGGATTTTTATGTTTTTGCTAGATTGACATAGTTAGCCTAGGAATTGGTCTTCGAGCTTAACTAGAAAGTTGGTTAGAATGTGGAGAAGAACATTTTTTTTAAAATTTGGTGGTGATTAGAGGTGGCCGGAAGTTTTGCCGGTTGGCCACCGGGGAGCTGCCACTTTTTAGGCAATTTTTCTTGCTGAAAAATTGTATTAAATAAGTGGAATTTATTGGTATGAAGATTATAATTTTCAAAGGATTTTTGGTTATGTTTTGGAATTTTCAAATTTTAGTACTTACGGCGGATAAAAAAAGATTAATCCGACCGTCGATTATTATTCTTTGAACTTTATAGAATATTTTTGGGGCCCTAAGCTAACGTTGAAGGCCAGTTAGGATGTTGTAAAAGTTGAGGGGGTGAGATAAGTGAAAATGGGTCAGTTTTTATATAAAGAGGTATTTATTATACTCTGAATTTATAGTATGGTTTTTGTGTTAGTGTTAAAAGAGACTGTCCTAGAGTGGCGATTCGGAGTTCGTCAGGCTAAAACCTAAAGTTGTGAGTGGACATTTGATCTTTAATGTCATTCATGCTCTAACGTTTTTATTTAAATATAAGCAACATGAATTTATTCATTATATTGTGTCTGGGGACCGGGAAAGTGGGTTGCTTCCATTTCATAAGATCATTGATTATGTCGGCTGGAAATTGTATTATTTTTATGTTATTAAGAAATTCTTGGAGTTATGACCATTATTACGAAGACGGTCGGGGAACCGTACTTGTTGCATGAGATGCTTGTGTTATTATTGGGGGAGGGAAGAGCCTTTGGGATTTTTTCAGATTTGTTTTGTTTTCTTCACCATGGAAGGTCATTAATATATATATATATATATATATATATATATATTAAATGTTAGCTAGCCAAAATGGTCCCCACTTAATCAAGTGAAGCGGGGCGGACCCCATACTTAAGGAAGTGAAGCGGGGTGTGTTTAGATAAAGGGTCCCCCACTTAAGGAAGTGGAGCGGGATATACTTAGATTAATGGTCCCTCACTTAAAGAAGTGGCGCGGGGCATACCTAGAAGCCTTAGGAGGCTTCGACCTTAGCCTAGGAGGTTGTTTTTCATTGTGAAACCTCTTTTCCTATTTTTAATATTGATTTTTAACCTAATGAGATTGGCATGACACATTTTGTTTTCTAAATGATTATTTGAGGATTTTTCCTAATTACGTGGCATGCATGAACGACTTTCAGAACATTAAGAGAGAGAACATTAAAATTGACTATTTTCTCACATTTGACTATTATTTTTGTTTATTCACTCTAACGTCATGTTTTTAAATGTTTTCCCATAGACCATTCGTTTTTAATTACCCAGATGTGTAGGCTTACAGATATGAGGTCTTGCGTATAAGGAGACGAGACATAGTCAATAAATCTGTTGTCTCTAGTATTTTTCTTTAAGTATTTATTTGTTTAGATTGCTCTGATTACCCCAGTTTAGTTTCGTTGATTTTGTTTGTTGAAGCATATATGAGATTGGGAAGAGGATGACTCTAGGTGTTGGGGTTGATGTATCATGAAATAGAAGTATTGGGTTGGTTTACAAGTAGGGTTGTCCACTTTTGGAGGAGGTTGTGTCACGCCCCAACCCGAGTTTACCTCCCTGAACCCAGATTAGTACGTGCTGGAGTCATCCCAAGAGAGATTTACTCGTAATACCCCTTGAGAAAGGATAACTCTTTTTCCCAAACCATTTTCAAACAGTCCAAACGATACCGGAATAGACCTCACAACCAGAAGTTATCCCGATTTTCGCATTTGGATCTCAAACCAATCAGTTTAGAGGACCTAGAGTTCTAATATTATTTGTGACTGGACCCGAATCTCGGTCAGGCTGCCTACATACCCTGTACTCAGTGATCAAGCCACACGTAGCTCTTATTTTAATTAACGTTCTAACCGGGTGAATCATGCTTTTCTATTTATCGATCGATAACCTTTTAATATGGACAACAAACACCTATTGCATATCCTAAGTTTAATCTCTCCGTTGAGGTATCCATCGACATAATATCTATCGGCATTATCCTGAACATTCCACCATTCCTATCTATAACATCCATACACATCAAAACAAATAATAAAAGCAATCACATATTTATAGAAGTCCACCAAGGATATAATAGTCAATTTGTCCTAAATGACACTCTTGTAAATACCTAAGACTGCCAGGGGAAATATTATCAATGCAGCATTAATGGCAGCATGATAAATAAGCTAAGCTTCCAGGGGTATTTGTGGAATTTCACCTTTGAGGGCAGCCCTATAATTATCTAACACTACTTAGGGCAACAACATCTTTTTAACCTCAGTGGCAGTCATGTAAATTTACAAATCTGTCAAGGGTATTTCTGGGATTTCAGCCTCAATGACATCCCTATAATTATATAAAACAGTCAGGGGTATTTATGGAATTTCCAACTCAGGGGCAACCTTGTAATTATACAAAACCACCAAGGGTATTTTTGAGATTTCAGCCCGAGTCGCACCCTTGTAATTACCTCAAAATACCAGGGACATTTATGAGATTTCAGCTCAACTACCCAGAACTGAAAGTGCCGCCGTTGGTGGAGGTCGGTCGGCCACCAAAGTCCGACCAACCCAGAAACCTTTCAAAATTTCACAGTTTGATCGTCTCATCAATCCAAATATCTTTCTACACACAATGAATCGAGCCACTAAATTCTAGGAGATTATAGTACTCATCAAGCCCAACAAAATCCTATAGAGAACTCACTGATTGGTTGCCGGTGGAGAGAGAAATCCGACCAATTCTTTCGAGTGAACATTTGGCATTCTCGACGTGTTTTCTCCCCTATGGCGGCATATCTTGGCCAGCCACATGCCTAGATCGGAAGCTGGGTAGCGGCGAGTCAAACCGAACCTGTTTGGCAGCCCGACGTGGCCTGACAGAGGCATGGTGACTGAGAGAAGATCCGGCAGGGAGGGAGGGAGAGAGAGAAAGGCCCGGGGTGAAAAACTGATTTTTCACCTCGGTAACTCATATTTATAGTCATTTTACTGTACAGTAACTTTACGGTTTTGCTTATAACTCTTACATACGAACTCCGATTTATACAGAGGACATACCCACGAGTTCGTATTAACGGCCTCTACAACTTTCTCAAAGGAAGTTCTCCAAATTCTTGACTTATCGCAAAGTCACCTTTTTACGGTGAAAGTAAATCATATTTATTACTTCCGTAAACTAAATAAATTCATATTAAGCATCTCGTAGCTCCAAAAAACATACCGGAGGACTCGTATTAATAAAATCTACCCTATCGGGACATTAATTCTATTTTTCCCATAATTGAGAATGTCTCGATATTAAACTCTAATGTTAATTCGGGAAAAACTAACAGCGTGGTTACAACCCTCTGTAATTCACCTGATCCCGGTAAAAAGGTAAATTTCTGGGACGGGGTGTTACAGGTTGTACCATATTTTCAGTAATTTTCTTCGGAGGTGGTCCCTACAGGGTTAATCTCGGATTTGGAGAGAAAATCTAGGGTGGGTTTTGACAAAATTGTAGTTTAATACACTAGTGGATTTGCACTCTTAGCCGACAAAATTTATACTGTTCCGTCGGTTATGATTTTCTTAGCCGACGGAAACAGTTCCGTTCCGTCGGTTAGGAGAAAAAGTTCGTCGACTAAGAGTGCAATCAGAATGATGGTGTGTGGTGGTGGGTGGTGGTTTTTGGTTATGGTGGTGTGCAGAATCGAAATGGCCGAAATTCTTGTCTGAGATCGATCGCCGACGGTGGATTTTGGTGATCGATCTCCATTTTTTAAAAAAAATTTAGGTTTACCGACGGAATATTCCGTCGGCTAAGAGTTTTTTATTTTATATTTTTTTTAAAAAAAAAATTCCGTCGGCTAAGATCTTAGTCGACTGAAATTCCGTCTTCTAAGATGATTATTAATTTGTTTTTATTTTAAAATATGTCCGTCTCCTAGGAACTTAACCGACGGAATCATTCCGTGAGCTAAGATCTTAGTAGACGGATCTTAACCGACAGAATTCCGTCGACTAGGTTGTCTCTTAGTCGACAGAATAAAATTTTTCGTCGGCTGAGGTCTTCACCGACGCGTCTTAGCCGACGGATCTTAGTCGACGGAATTCCCGTAGGCTAAGAGCTTATGAGACGGAAAAATACTCTTTAGAGATGGAATTTTTCCGTCGGCTAAGAGTCATAATCCACTAGTGGTAATAATTATAAATTAATTTTAATTTTATATTATAAGTAAACAAGATCAATCGTAATTAGTGTCATTTCTATTCTAATTTCATGTAGTAAGTAAACAACTCAATGAACTTAAAATTTTTACATACTATTTCATTATGTCTCTTATTTCTGTCATCTCTCATTCTTAATTAATTTTATTCCAAGTAAATAAACCTATCATACATATTTATACTCCAAACTTGTCTTTTCTGAGAAGTGAAATCAATCAATCCACTCTCATCCTGCCTCTCGACCTGAGATAAATCAATCAACTCTCATCCTGTCGTCTTGCTCGTGCCACAGGCGAGGCTATCGGCATCACCGGTGCTGAGACGCAACCAGACTAGAATGAGAAGAGAAGTAACGTTATCTAAGGTTTGCTCGATCTAGGGAAAGAGAGCGGCAAAATTAGCATATATCATGGGGTCATTTTAAGTTGTCACAAAAATGGTCTAGTCAAAATAAGTATAAATAGGCATTTCTCTTATAATTCTTTAAAAATAAAAAATATTCTGTTCGATGAAGTATATAAATATAAAAAATCTTTTATGTGACAAGGATATGGAGGAGATCGTACAAACAGAGAAAGAGAATCGTAAGCCGTAGTCCACGTGTGCGATAAAAATAGAGAGCGCTGACCAGAGTGACATCATCAAATCGGGTAATAAGGTTCCTTCCACATCAAGTCTCCGCCGATAATACGACAAGCTTCACCGAAGCATTCCTCCACCCTTTTCTTTAATCTGGTCATGATATGTTCTGCAACAATTAATGGGTTAGCTTTGCCTAATTAGTAGGTTTAGATTTAACAGCCACCAATATTTATCAGATATTTTCTATTCCTTCTTTTGGTTTCGGTTCATTGTATTAGACCCTCTCTTTAATCATTACTTAATCAATACATATTTCTTGCTCCCTGCAGGTCTTGCCTCCATCAACCTTCCTATTATATCAGTAGGGTTGTGTTTCTGAATTTCTTATTTTATTACATTCATTATGCTCCCAAATATTAATCAATCTAATCAAATTATTTTCATAGAAAAAATTGGTCAAATTAACAAAAAATAACGATGTAATATAGCAGCTCTATCTAGTACTGTCTCCTCTAATGACATAAGTCTTTATTTATAAATAAGAGGTCGTGAGTTCGACTAACAATAAACTCGTTTATAACACATATTAATTCTTAATTATTGGAATTTGGAACATGTCAAATTAAGACTTGTTAAAACTCGTTTGTAGCTAATGTTCTGATGTTTTGTACTAGTTTGATTGAAAATGAACACTACCAGCATAAACATTATAGTCGACGAAAAAAAACAGGCCGACGGAATTTTTTTTCATCAGCTAAAGTCTACTTTAGCCGATGGAAAAAAATCGTCGGCTAAGTTAAATTTTCGTCGGATAAAGTAGAATTTTAGCCGACGAAATATTTTTTCGTCGGCTAAAAGTCCTTATATTTGCAGATCTAGACAGCAACTCATTTGAAAAAAAGGGAGAAAAAGTTTGGGTGTTGTCGAAATTGTTGGGTGTCGTTGAAATCTGTCCAAAATTAGTTTGTGGAGCTATATATAGGTACGTATATGTGTATATATTTTGATTTTGAGTTTATTTAAGAGTTTATTTGAGTTATATATGTTGATTTTGAGTTTTAATTTGAGTTGAATTATTGGATTTTGAGTGTTATTGAGTTGATCGATTTTGATTTGATAATATATATGAAGTTGTTGTTATTAATAAGTAGAATATATATATATATATATATATATATATATATATTAATTATAATATTGTGTTGATGCATCCTATGAATTAATTAATATGTTGATTATTATTTATGTTAATTGATATATAATATTGTTATGTAATTAGTAATTAGTATATATGCATGTATATATATATATATGTGTGTGTTAATTATTAATTTGTTATTAATTAATTGTTGTAGATAAAATACTAAATGATTTGAAAATTTAATTAATTAATTAGAGTTTATACATATATATTTTGTTATCTTTTTAGGATATAGATAAGAGTTGGATTTCCCTTCCAAAATAAGATAAAAGATATGATAAAAGAGTTATTAGTTTTATTGAATATATGCTGACTAATGCTAACCGGAATACAATTTTCTATTATTCATGCACTAAATGAATAACACGTTGATATCGATATTGAAGTGCTATAGATGCTTGTAATTGTCATATTATATATACTTCGTATAATATATACATAACAGTTACAAATGTGCTTGAGATATTCATTGATTATAGAAACTTTAAGACCTTTTTCTTCATCGAAAATGTAATACAAATGCAAACTACAAAACAAAGCCTTCAATTACAACCTAATGACCGATTAATGAGAATCAAATTTAAGCATAGAACTTTAGATTATAGTTTGTGCACATGACGTGTGCTAGTAGGAGAAGTTTATACAACTATTACTCCATATATGTATCCTCATTTTTGATTAGTTAATTGGATTTGCTATACCTCTTGTCCACAATCTTCATAAACAAATTAAAAGTAGCCATCATGCATAAATGAAATACAAAAGTCTAATTAAACAAGTTACCACTTTTATTTAACTAGCACACGTTCCTATCTCAATCTATTTAGTAATGGGGGCATGCCTCCTCAACGAAGCTCATCTAGCTTGCCAAATTGCCAATTATGGGCTAATCATATTTATCTTTGTAAATTAATCCACTCGATTAATGTTAGTATAGTTACCACTGCAATAATGTTTGAGCTAAAAACGAAGATCAACTCATGCATACATAATGTTGGCATAGATACAACTCAATTCAAACATGATCTCCTTAGAGAAAGAAAAAGAAGTAGACCGACAGAAGTATTCCTTTATTTGAAGCTCCACAAACATATGCAAAATCAAAACCCTCTTCCTCCTATGTGCGTGTGAACGTAAATTTCCCACTAGCTCATTAGCGGCCTCATCCATTCACCGTTATCTATTTTTGAGGTTTTAGATCACATCAAAAATATATACCAAGATTTCGAGCAACACAAAACTCGTGCAGAAAATCCCAATTTATATTTTGTTTTAAATATAATTTGAATTATCGGAAAGTTGCATGGTGGATCGAGTCGGTGCATATAAATCGTAAATTGAAGGTACACAGGTGAACAGGTATCACTATTCTAATGGCGGCCGGCTGATCAAGTTTGAATTGATCCGATTCTGAAACCCCTCGCATATAAAGCTGTTGATCTCCAAAAGGGTCTTCTAAATTCGTCAAAGCTCGATCTGGGTCAGCCTTGCTTTTTCCATAGTATACTTTGGTCTTCTGGGATTTACATTGTACTTTCTGAAGGTGGCGAACCAGAGGAGTTCAGGTCCGTTTCAAGAACAAAACGACGACGTAGTCCCGGTGGACTATGAGGAAGCAGTTAGGAGAGAATTATTGATGAGTAATCAACTGATAGACGAAGGGCGTGCGCAACCGCAGACGCCGTCTATGTATTTAGGTTATAGTCGGCCGGCGGCGGAGATGTCGGCGATGGTGTCAGCTCTAACGCATGTCGTATCGGGAAAGAGACATGTCGTTTCGGGTTCAAGCGGTGGAGTTGCTTCAAGCTTCGGTCAAGTTTATTCTGCTGCTAATGCTGACTCTCCACCTTTGTCAGCTTTCTCTACCTCGAATAATAATAATAACACATCTTCCTCCTGCGGCTCCTGGGTTGGTCAGAAAAGAGGCAGATCAGAAGAACAGGGTCCCCATCAAACCCTGTTGATGGATCAAACTACCACGCCTTATAGAGGTGCCTATGTTGATTTCAGAGCAACTCTACCGGAATCTTCCACCGGTGCAACAACAACAACCGGTTAGTATTTTTTTCCCTATCGAATTCATCATCACTACCCATCATTTCTTTCATTTTCATCACCTTAATGTGCTCTCTTATCCAAGCACAAATTAACATTGAACATATATTTGTCACAATTCTTAAGAAAATTCATTGGATCTTCATATAAAATATTTTTAAGTAATTGTGATATAATATGTTCAAGAATCGAGTTAGGTATTTCTCCTCATATAGAAATAGCTTTAAGATTTGCTTAGAAGCAACTCTAATATGTGATGATTTGCATGGTACCCTGAAAATTGTTGTATACAAGTATACAAGATCATACAACATAAGAATTTTCCAGTCATTGGATTTGTTGAATGAGATGATATCTCAATTTGTTTTCACAAATTTTATTCATTTCTTATATTTTTATGGGAAAAATAAAATAAAAATAGCAAATTAAGAAACAAAATGATCATTATAAAAAAAACATGCATAAACACTTATTTATTATGTAATCCGACACCTAATCTTTGTTATTCGATATAGTTAATGAAGATGACACAAAATCTGTCGCCACCGCCGCCAGCACCGTCACGGCGACCGCTTCCACTGAAGTAACAGTAACACCATCAGCTTCTGAAACTGTTTCCATGGAAGAAACCGGCGAGAGGAGAAAAAGATACAGGGGAGTCCGGCAGCGGCCCTGGGGAAAATGGGCCGCCGAGATTCGTGACCCACACAAGGCGGCGAGGGTCTGGCTCGGCACATTCGACACCGCCGAGGCCGCCGCCAGGGCCTACGACGATGCCGCCTTAAGGTTCAGGGGAAACAGAGCAAAACTTAACTTCCCTGAAAATGTGAGACTCATACCACCACAGCAACCCCTCCAGAGCTACGCTCAGTCCATCAATTCAAATTCTGCACCAACTCCTTTGGCGCCAAACCCGTTCGTACGGCCATTGCAGCCACCACCACAGCTACTGCAACACCACCAACCACTTTACCAGTCTCAATCTTTTCAGGGCTCCCCTGACTTCCTCAGAGACTACATGGAATACTCACATTTGCTTCAGAGCTCCATCGACGTTCACTCACAGCAACAACCCCAGCCAACGAATCTGCTCGAGCAGATGTACTACAATTCCCAATTATCTTCGCTTCAGTCCTCGATTTTGCAAGATCCACCACCCTCATCGTCCACTTCGTCTTCCACATTGCTCTCCTCTGCTTCCTCTGCTTCATTTCCTCTGTTTTTCTCTGATCATCAGCATCAGCTAAGTTCTTTCGGGTCGCAGCAGAATCCGAATCCGGGTGGTCCATCGGGTTTTCCTGCACCATCTTGGTCACAGTCCGGTCACAATCATTCGTCTTCCGGTTAATTCTACGTTCATCATTTTTTTATTTTCTTTTCTTCTATCAATCAGAATATTTTCTTGTTACTAGGTTCTGATATTAAATCATATATATAAACATACCCAGTATTTTGCACCCACCAGATTTGTTTTTATTGTTTTATGTACTGTTATTGTAAAGGAGAGAAACCAAGGGAAGCAAACGTAGTACATAGAGATAGAAACAAAGCGGCACTTTGGATTGTAGGTGTTAGTTTGTTCGCAAAGTATCAGAAACCTTTTCTCAAACCTGCCTTGGTTTTGCTTTACATTCATAAAACAATGGAAGAAAGACTTTTGTCGTATTATTTTTTCAGCTCGGTGGTATTGGTGATGATCTTGATGTTTATCTTTTTTGTTACTGTACTTATACTTCTGTGTGATTTGGCTGGTTGTCTTGATCTTTAATACCTAAACTATGGATCATATGGATGAGCATGATTCCACAAAGAAAATCAAATATAAAACTGAGAATGAGGATGAGGATAAGCATGAGTGCGGTGTAACAATTATCGGCATGGTGCTGAATCCTATCCCATGTTTAGGACTGAATAAGACTCAGACCCAACGTATAGGATATTTGCTCGAATAATTATCCCCTCTTCCAATGATGAAAAGCATATTTTTTTTGTTTTATTTATTTAATGTTAGGGTTTGAGAATGAAAAAAAACGTATATCAGTTTGTAATACATGTATTTAAGAGCAATTATTTTAATACAAAAATAAACAAATTCTTTTTGATCAAATGGGTTGCATTCAAGCGACAGAAGTTACATCAACAGCCTGAATAATACAAAACAGAATCAATACTGAGCCATTTATAAAAAAACATTAAACCAAAAGGCCTGATTCTAACTTTTTACCAGAGCAAAATTTCTTACACTATGAGACTAGGAAAATGATTATTAAGATCAGAAGACTCATCCGACATATTACCAACGAATATGTAAAAAAACATCAGATTTACCAACGAATATGGTTAAGATCAAATGACTCAACCGACATGTTACCAACGAATATGGTAAAAAACATCAGATTTACCGGTCAAGATCAAAAGACTCAACACATGTTACCATCAAATATGAACTTGATTAAAAGTTTAATGCACGAGACAATCATTTATTTTCAATCATGTGAACATTATTATAAACCATATTTCAAGAGACAAACATGTTTCTAGTTAAAACATGCATTGCTTGTTGAAAAATTAAGGGAATTTCATCATTTTAATTAGTCAAATTAAATTGGATACAGTGATGAAGCAATCCTAGCAGGTTACAGTGATGCAAATAAGATATCAGACATGAAAGACTCGAAATCCACTAGTGATTATGTGTTTTCATTAAGTTAAAGTCTTTACAGTGGACACTCAACCTAGTTGACTAGAGATCCCAAGATCTAGGTTCAAAGGGACAATCAAATTGTAGATACTATGTCAGATCACTGTAGGGATTATGTTCATTCCTATGATGAAAACAGTGATGCCCGTAAGAAATGAGGATAAGCAAAATTTTTTAATGATTTTTATGCATCAGAAATTCGACCGGAGTAATGTGGGTTACTCTTAATTAAGAAATTACATATGTAAGAGAGATGTGGGGCTGCTTCTAAGAGAATTTTTAGAGCACAATTCTTATCAAACTCTTACTGAACCAGGCCCGTGTTCAGGGCCAAAATGGACACAATAGTGACAACTGTAAAGTAACATGAACTCTTGTGTGATGTATGCTATCATTTACATAAATGACAAATAGTTTAAAGATACCACATCTACTGTCTAATTAATAAAGTCGGCATACTTTCACAAGAGAAGATTTAAAGGGTAAAACCTACTTATCCTAAGAAAGTTTCAACCACAGATATCTATCACCAAGTCTATCGAGTCTGTGATCACTAATTTCATTCATATGGTGAATTGTTAGAAAATTAAGTGAATTTTACCATTTTAATTAGCAATATTAAATTGGATAATTTAAGTGGGTGAATGAAACTTAGTCACCAAAGTTATCTTTTCACCTTTCATGGTTATTAGGGTTCTATAACATCTCAAAATGTTAAATAAAGTAGTAGTGGATGTTAAATGGAATTGTAGTGGCCTTATGAAAGGTTGCAACTCATGATTTTTCATTCATAGCATTCATGTGGTCTCAAGGTCCCCTCATGTATAAATAGGTGATCTCTTCTTCATCCTCAACACACCAATTCAGAAATCATCTCCTTCTCTCTTTCTCCCACCTAGTTTATAGTGTTCGGGTGATAGATAGAAGACACTACAAGTTCTTTGGTGTGTTCTTGATACTAGTGCAGCTTCAAAGTATAAGTGGTCGTTGTAATCTGGGAGACAAGTGTCATAAAGTCTTTTATACCAGTAGTGGAGGCATAAATTGTCTTAAAAAAGTGTGTGACACACGACTCAACTTCATCACTTTCCTATTCTCCTACAAAAGTTGGTAACATTGGTGTTCTTCATGTTCGTCTTGTATTCTTTATTTTATAATTATAGTTATTTATTTTAATTATAAATTGTATTTATATGAATATATATTTGCAATATCTAACCCACTTTTGTTACAATCTTAAGACAATTTACTATTATTTGGTTGTCATTCTTTCAAACTAGGCGTACTTAGTTGGACACGATGTCTAGGCTAGAACAATTGAGGCAATATACTTAAGCGGGCCTCACCCCACTGAATCCTCACTATCTTACCTGGTCGTGTCTGATTGAAATTACCGAACGGATTGAGTAGTAACCAAATTAATATTGTTATTGCTTATGTATTTGTGAATAATTAGTTTGTGCTACATGTTGTTAATTATGTTTTGTCTTGAACAAATAATTTAACGTGTGTTAACATATTTTTAGAAATGAAACTTACTTCTGGAAAAGCGCGTCGACCCAAGTACCCATAATCTCGGATGCTGCTGATGTACCTGTCTCAGTATCTCACGATGAGAAGCTTGAGAAGTTCAATAAGCTGCATTTTAAGAGGTGGTAACAAAAAACGATGTTCTATTTAACCACTCTGAATTTGACAAGGTTTTTAACTGACAAAGCTCCTGAGCTCAAATTAGATGAGCGAAATGATGTGGCAAAGATTACCGTTGTGAATGAATGGAATAGTCATGACTATCTATGTCAAAACTACATCATGAATGACTTGGCCGACTCACTGTATATTGTGTAAATTAGTATGGAAAGGACTAAGGATCTGTGAGAATCCCTTGAAAAAAAAGTATAAAATAGAGGATGTCGGTGCCAAAACGTTTATAGTGGGCCGCTTTCTTGATTATTAGATGGTGGATTCCAAGACTTTGATAATTCAGTTCTCAGAATTCTAGTTGATCTGCATGAAATTCAAGCTGAATGGATGAAGTTTGGTGAAAGCTTTCAGGTGACATGTGTTATCGAGAAACTTCCACTATCTTGGAAAGACATCAACTTCAAGCTGAATAGAATAACAAATGTTAATCAAAACTAGTTAATGACTAGCGATATGATTAGAAAATTTAACTATAGAAAACTACAACTATTTGTTAATGTGGTTCCAGCTGTGTCTGTTGTTAATGAATGACTTGATGATTTGAGCCTTGTACATCAAAACATCATCCTTACTCAGCTTTTTTTTCATCTTTTTTTCTGCTTACAAAGATTCTCCATGCTGTACATGAGGAGAATTCTACAATCCATCATGTTTACAAAAATTAAATAACAAAATAATCGACAAAGTCAAAACATCACAGAAAATCTGCAGTCAAAACATCTTATTCAAATACTAGAACTACCCTAATACCATTCAAATACTAGAACTACCCTAACACATTGTAAAACTTTAAAATTTTGAACATAGTCTTTGAAATATACTTTGAACTTGCAAGCCAGCAATCTGTTGAGGTAGGTTTTCTTACCTAGTGAACTGTTGAATTCTAATCTCTTGGGTGTAGTTCTCCTTCACCCAATTGATTGTCATTTTCTCTGCCTCAGTTAGTTTTCCTTCCTCCAAGGCAAGTACCTCATATTTCCTGTCCTGGATGTCATACTTCATTCGACAGTCTTGCTCAAGGATTTCATTGGCTTGATCTTTGATGGTTGTCAACCAAAGGTTTACCATTGATGCCTGCATTTGTGTATCATATACATGTTAAACTTTCTCATCTCAACATAAAAGGAAATGAACCTGCCCATTTAACTACAGTTACATTGGCAGATACATACGGGACAAATATACATTTCTTTTCTGAAATCAACATTGCTTACCATTTTCTGAGCATCCTTCCAACTTGACCCACTTTTAGTTGTCCTCGGCCTCATCGAATCTAGGTGGAAGAATTTCTTTGCATCCATGTCCAACACCACCAATGTATGGTGATATGATTCATGTCTGATTGGAAAAAATATTACCGTGGACTTTCCAACAGCTTCAAACATTGGTTCAAAAAGAAACATGTTAAGGTCTTTTGGTAGTAAATCTTCCGTCACCGCCTATGAAAAAACAAAACAGAACATAAAATTAATTTCTAAAGCAGCCAATGTATCAAAAAAAATATAGTTCTTGTTCCTTACCCAACTGAAAGTTGACATGAAAGCTGGCACAATTTTCCCTTGTGATGATCGGTCGTTTAGTTCTCCTTTTAATAGGGTGTCGTAGCAATCGATCAAATTTGTTAAAACTGCATCGTCCTCGATCAAGTTTAATAAATTGGTTTTTCCTATGTCATCTGCAGTCATCATGCTTTCCTATAAAAATTCCCTATACAAGTTTCAGTTAGTTACATACAGTGGTACACAAACAGATATAGTTACATGCATAGTTACTTTTACAAAAGTCACTTGCATATTTTATTTGAAACATTTTATACACAAAGTTTTTATGTTTTTTAGAGTTTTACCCTTGTGTCCAGTCCCAATACTTTTGCATTCTCCTTTGGGTTGTCTCATCTAGCAGTTTGAAGACATTGCATTTCTTCCATTTCTCTTCTGCACTTTTGTTCTCTTCTACACTCTTTTTCCCTGATTGAGAAGGGGTCTCTACTTGTCCCCCAGTTTGACAACGGTCGTCATCATCCATAATTATAAGTATATCACCAGTTTCTGTTAGCGTCTCCCCATTTTTCTCACCCTTTTCCTCAATTGCCTTTTTTCTTCTATTTTCAATCTCTTTCTTCCTTTGTTTCCTTTTTTCCTTGACTTTTGGCCACCAATAAATATTATCCTTTAATGAACAACATATTTAATTTTATACAAAATGTTTACATGTATAGTTAAATGCTCAGTCCCAAACATAGTTACACAACTACTATATAGTCACATTAATAGTTACATGTATAGTCACATACATAGTTTGACACCTACTCATAGTTTGACAGACAAGTAAAGTACATACCTATTGATCCAGGTGTTTTTTCCAGTCTTCCTCACTCAGCTACATTCTAATCTTTTTTTTCTTAGTTTTTTTTCTTCTGTTTCTGGTGTCGGAGATATGATGATCGGTTGCTTTTGTATCTAATTCACAAATGCAAGATTAAAAAAAGAACCATATGCAACTACACTAAGCTACCAATGCAACTATCCTTGAAACTACATAATCATAGTTACCTTTTTTAGTTACATACATTGCACATAAGTAGCTACACTTATTTTTTTCTCACAAATCCTAAAAAATTACAATATCATACCTCAGGTAACAAAATCATCTGGTATTTTTATGGATTTTTTTTCATCACATTCAAGTCAATGATGTTTGGGATTATTGGATACTGAAAATTTTTGTTTGGAAGTGTTATTGTGCCAGTCACTGACGGGCTACTCTAAGATACCATCAGTCTTGGAGAGATTCCTAAGTCGAAAGAATGCATGTCGGACACCGGTGCTTTTGGTGACTAACAAGCTTCTTTAGGTATTGTCCTCGGTTGAGACTTAGGTGTCTGCTCTCTGTAATCTTCATGCTCTTCTTCCTTTTTCTTCTCAAGCCCTTCCTCAACTATGTTTAATGCTTTAAAGAAAAAGTTATTTGAATTTTGGCTTGTAGCCATTTCCACTGTATCATTCGTGCTCTTTGTATTATTCTGATGTTGTTGCTCTATATAAACAACATAGTATATAATCAATAAATAATGTTAGTACATTGCTAGATATAAAGTTACATACATGGTTGTACTGCTAAATATATAGTTACATACATAATTATATACATAGTTACATTGCTAAATGCATAGTTACATCCATAGTTACCTTAATAGTTACATTGGTAGATCTATAGTTACATACATAGTTACATTGTTAGATCTATAGTTACATACATAGTTACATACATAGTTACATGCATAGTTACATTGATAGATCTATAGTTACATGCATAGTTACATTGTTAGATATGTAGGTACATGCATAGTTACATAATTACATGCATGGTTACATTGTTAGATCTATAGTTACATACAAAGTTATATGCATGGTTACCAAGTCACATTTATTAACCTGAATACAGTTCTATCCCGAAACATTGATTGTTATATGCACAGATACATGAATATATACATTTTAAAATATATAGTTACATTCTTGGTTACATGCATTGCTACATAGTCTGTCACGCCCGACCCGAGTTTACCTCCCTAAACCCGAGATATATAGGACGTGCGGAACCTATCCCAAGAGAGATTACCCTCGTAATCTCCCTTGAGAAAAGATAACCCTTATACAAACCATTTTCAAGATTCCAGACGACACCAAAATACACTTCACAAAACCTGAGGTTATCCCGATTACCGATTTCATACTAATTACTTTAGAGGAGTTAGGGTCTAAATATTATTTGTGACTGCACCCGAATCCCGGTCAGGCTGCCTACGTACCCTGTACTCGGGGATCAAGCCACACATAGCTCTTATTTTAATTAACGTCCTAACTGGGCGAATCCCACTTTTCTATTTTTCGATCGATAAACTATAATGGATAGCATAAGCTTAATGCAAATCCTGGGCTTAAACCTCACCGCCGAGGTATCCACAACCCAGCTAACAATCGAGATTTTCTCAAACATTCAACCATACTTATATACAACATTCACACATATAAATATAATATAATGACATCCACGTAAATAACAAATCATCTAGGGGCATAACAGTAATATCAACTAGAGGGTACCTTTGTAATTATCTTAAACTGCCCACGGGTAGTATAGTCAAATCGACATCAATGGCAGTTTGAGTGCTAAGCTGCCAGAGGCAGTATTGTCTTTTTGACCTCAATGGCAGTTTGGTAAATATGCTAAGCTACCAGAGAGAGTATTGTCTTTTTGGCCTCAATGGCAGTTTGGTAAATATGCAAAACTGTCAAGGGCATTTCTGAGATTTCAGGCTCAATGACATCACTGTAATTATCCCAAACTACTAGAGGCATTTAAGGGATTTTAGCCTCAATGGCATCCCTGTAATTATCTCAAATTTTTAGGGGTATTTATGGGATTTCAACCTTAATGGCATCCCTGTAATTATCTCAAACTGCCAGGGGCATTTATTTGATTTCAGCCTCAATGACATCTATGTAATTATCTCAAACTGCCATGAGTAGTCCTGACTTTTCACATCTGCGGTAAATGGTAAAATACCAGATCTATAGTGGTAAAAACTTGCGGATTTACCCTTTTTTATCCTAAACTACTCCGATCAACTGGTTTGGCCGAAAATCTGAGTTTTCTCGACCAAACTATGCTCCTCCACCTGCAACTCTATGATCTACCCCAACCAAACACTATAAAAGGTCTAAAAACAGGAGAAAAGGGAGAAAAGAGTTACCCAGACGATCCCGAAGCTCGACGGTGACACACACAGCGTTTCTCCAGCTTTTCCTCTACCTCCTCGACGTCGTCTCTTCCCCAAGCGTTGCCTGCTTCCTCTCTAGAGCTGCTGCAGCTGATGAGCACTAGAAAAGCTCAGTGGAGGTTCGACAAGTTTGCTGGGTTGGACGGCTGGGCTGGGCAGAGCTATAGACGCGAAGCTGATAGTGGTGGCTCGATTCGGGTGGTATCTCCAAGTTTCTGCGCTGCCCAGTCGAGCAGTAGAGAGGGAACAGAGAGAGATTTCGAGGGAGAGGGAGGAAACAAGGAACCAGAAAGAGAAGGGGGATCCCTGATCGGGTCTCTCTCCTATATATATATATATATATAAAACCAACAGCCTGGATTTGATCTAATTAGATCAGTGGCTCAGATCAAATATTAAAATGTTACCGTGAACGGTAAATATATATTTTACTATTTACTATTTACTACATAGTAACAACACATTATCCTTAATAACTCCCGCATACAAACTCCGATTAAAGTGTAGGACATACTTACGGGTTCGTATTAACTCCCCCTACAACTTTCTTGAAGGAAGCTTCTCTAAATTCTCAACTTATCGCAAAGTCACATTTTTACGATAAGGTAAATAACATTTATGATTTCCGTAAACTGAATAAATTCATATTAAACAGCTCATAGTTCCGGAAAACATTCCGGACAATCCAGAGAACTCGTATTAATATATTCTACACTCTCAGGACATATAATCTATTTTCCCCCAAACCGCAAAGTCTCTCGATATTATATTCGAATATTAATTCGGAAAAAGCTAAAATTACGGTTACAACCTTCTGTAACCTGCCTGGTCCTAGTAAAAAGGTAAATTTTAGGCGCGGGGTGTTACATAGCCACTTTCATTTTAACCTCCAGCCCTGCCTGTTCAATATTAAAGTTTCAACATTAATATTCACACAATAACTTCATTCACCAGAAAGAAAGTAACTCTACACATAGTTGCATAGATACTTTGTCTATATACATTGATAGTCGCATGCATAAAAACCACAAATTTCAAACAAACTATTAATAGTGCCTAAACAAGCTATTTTAAGTTGGAATTTGTACCCATTCCTGCTTCTATTTGTCTTCTCGTGCTCCTCCTTTGCCATGTTTGCTGCCTCCAGCATGATACCTTCCGAGTTTTGGGAAGAAATGTTGATGTTCACCACCGCTGCTATTCCCTCCTCAAATTTTTCAGTTGAAGGATTAAGTTGATCAACCTAATCATCAGTCTTTGGTTTCTCAGCCTTTTCCACCAGCATTTTTTTTTGAAGTTTCTTGACTTGTTGGGCCAGTTTTTTCGTTCTCACTTGTTGCATCCTCCTTGGCTATCTTCTCAATTACCCAATTTTGATGGCTCTCTTCCAACTTTAACTCATATTCTTCCAACCTTGACTCGTACTCTTGTTTCATCTCTCTCATCCTTTGCTTCAAATTTCTCATTCTTCTCCCTTTTTTTCATCATCTTGTGTCTCTTCAAGACTGGACTCTTTTCAAACAGTACTTTTAAAAGCATAAAACATGTAAATTGTTAGTTAGTCTGACAGTTTCAATTTGACATTAAGCTAACAAGATTTATTGATCAAGTTGTACAAGAAACACATGCAATGTCTGTTATGGAGTTGTTGACATTCTTCTCCTCATCATCAGAGCCGTCGTCTATTTCAGAGGGATCAGACTTTATGATAGACGTATTTTATGCTACATCCTTAATGTATTTCCTATCCTATTTAGCTTTGTTATTTCCTTACTAACTTCATTTCTAACATGTTTTGTATTTTAGAGTCAATAAAGACAGGATTACAGAAAAGAAGGCTAAAACGAGGAAATTGAGCGGATTCCTAATCAAAGGAGGATTCTTGGCACAACTAGGAAACTCACCAAGTCACAAAAGTCGCGGATGAGCCGTTTAGGAAACATTCTTGTTTTGAAAAGGGGAAAGTTTCCTATTTCACTTTGGGAAACTTTCCTTATTTGATTTGGGAAACTTACTATTTTTAAAACTTTCCTAATTTATTTTGAGAACTTTCTTTCCTCTTCTGGTAAGGATTCCACATGAAGCAAGAAAGCCAATTCCTACATGAATTAGGCCAAGATGTGTCGCCATAAATCAAGGAGAGGAACGACAAAACCTTAGGGTTTCTTGCCGAATTTTCCAAGGTTTTTTAAGACAACTTTCATTGTCTAAATTAAGGGATATAATTTACAATTCAAATCTGAAATTTATGAAATTAATTCCTTAAATTCCTTTATCTAAAAAGTCTAATTATTCTGATTTTTGTATTTAACAAATTTCTTCCCTTTTCAGGAACAATAATTGGTGCATCAAATTAAAAGAGTAGTTAATTTTCGGTAAAACAAGAAAGGAAATTAAATGGATGATTTGTTGTGGAGAACAAGAAATGAACCTCTTATACAATGCAGATTTTTATTAATTTGTTGGACAATTTTCTTGAACTATTGGATCAAGATTAAATCAAGGGCTAAGAGGACTTCTAGGGGGCGGCACAACCACTATAAATAGAGGACATATGCTGAGTTTTAGACATCATCTCTTCACGCACAAATCACACAAAAACAATAGCATAGTTCTTCTTGAAGCCGTGTGCACCTAGGAGCTGAGAAGCCAACGTTGGAGAGCAGCCTTCGGACTTCTCCAAGCTGCAGCCGAGACTTGGAAGCTGAGGAACACTTGCAACATCATCAACTGGCCCTTGAAGATCATTGAAAAAGTGTAACAACATGCCTAATCTCTTTTTTTGCATTAACTTTAAATTCGGATTCAAAGTTGAATGATTGTATGGTTTGAACTTGTTATTTTTTTAAATAAATAAGTATGATATTGATATGTTGGATGATTGTGATTAATTTTATTTGTTTGTCATGCAAATTATTCAGCATATAGTTACATGTTATTACTAAACCGATTCTGCAGGATTGGAGATTGTCAGGTTGTTTTTTAGATCACCTAATAGATTTATTAAATTAATCGAAGTAGTGAAGGCTATGCGTAATGGCCGAGACTATATGTTATGCATTTGGGAGTTAAGCTTCTTCAAGTAAACTCAAGGTGTATTTGAATTCATAATTCTTTTGTTCTTAATGACTTGTATATTGTGTGGACAGGTGCCTTCGCATCGATTGCAACCTTTATATGAGATTGTCTATGTGTTTGAACTTTTCCAATGCATACGATTATTAAGTGGAATTTAATGGAATGCAATGTCTTCTTCAAGCTAGTGTTTTAGGTTCATTGACACATCTTGCTTGACAACATTCTTATTATTCACATGATAACATATCGATACATGCTTGTTGTTTAAAGGTTGTGTGTGTGTAGAAGATGATCACTTGTAAATAACATGTTTATTTTCTGTTTTGTAGGAACATAGAAACCAAATCAAACCCCCCATGAATTCTGTAAATTATGTAAATATTCTGTAAATAATGGTGTAAATATTTTATGAATAATTTCTTAGTTGTTAATATGTTGTAAATAATTTCCTAACTTTTTAGATGCTAACTTAATTGATTTTTACCACATGAGCACCCTAAGTCCCCGGATTGAATCGACCCATATTTACTAATGCTACAATATGACAAAAAGGGTTTTAAATTGTTACGCGTCAGGTCATGAACATGTCACTTTATCCCTTTGAATAATCCATGTCAAGCACACATCATATATATGAACAGTTAGTTTATCACTCACAATTTGTAGTAGATGGTTTCAATTCCTCGTTATAAAATTCAGAGTTCTTAGATAGTTGAAAAACTGACATACGTATCAATAGTTACATACACAGTTACATGGCTAAATTCATAGTTACATACATAGTTACATTGCTAAAATAG
Source organism: Comarum palustre (assembly GCA_951800085.1). Taxonomy (NCBI): domain Eukaryota; kingdom Viridiplantae; phylum Streptophyta; class Magnoliopsida; order Rosales; family Rosaceae; genus Comarum; species Comarum palustre. Next base: position 6,999,332 of record OX637589.1, read on the forward strand.
TTGTTTGTTTTACCAGAGGCTCAATACGGCTTTTTTATTTTGTAAATGATCCCAATTTTACCATACAACAGTTAAGAAATCATCAATGTCTATCGAAAGAACTAGAAAATACTTCGTATAGGCTTTGCCATGAACAAAAATCACATTAATGATGTTACTATTAAAGGGATAACACTGACTATATCACATATCACATATCACATGGTATCCTTAAAACCCGAAGGTATATATTTGACTGTTTAAGAACAAGCAACAATCTGAAGAGGGAAAAGTTATATTTGGAAACACACACATGCAATGTTTTTAAGTTTTTGACTTTCTTGGGCAGACCTCTTAGATCCCACTTTAATATCTTGAGCTCTGCATTCTCTCTTCCCTCTATTGGTTTTATTGCTTTGGTTTTCTTACAAAGCCAATATTAGCACAACAAAAAAATGGTCAGTTTTTCAAATGATAACTACTTCCAAAGCAAGTTAATTAAAGAAACATATGAAACTGCCAATGTAACTACACTTTTGGTAGTCACATATGTAGTTACATACAGGTTTCAAGAAAAGTTCAAACATAATTAAAAACAAAGACGAATCATAAACAATTGATTTTACCAGAATGAGGTGAGCGCATCCTCCTGTGTTCTTCGATATCCGCTTTGAGTTCAATCGTTGTGTTAAACAACGCAAGAGCATATGTCTAACTTCTTTGGCCCAATGATATTTCTCAATCTCTCCCTATACTACACAAATTACCTCTCCTGCTATATTTTCACCCGCATTTGCAGATAGAAAACTGATGCACAGCCCAAGAATCACCAGCCTAACTAAATCAGTACTCTTCTGTCTTCGATCCTCCTCATTTTGTACATCCTGCTTCTTCAGACTTTGTAAATTTTCCTTGACATAGTTTTTAGTAATTTTGTCTGTCCCTAACACATTCTTGACCAAGTTAGAATCTACTATCCCAAATAATTCCCTTTTTGGGGAATTTCTAGAATGTTCTTGACATCTGCAGTCGAGATTATATAGGTATCTTCTCCAATCAGAAATGCTTCTTTCTCTGGATCAAAACAATCAGCTAGCATTTCTACTAATATATTTGATTTCGTGAAATGTTGTTTGTTCATTGATCCATCATAGAATGCTTGAACACAGCTTGCCAGACGAGCCCTCCTGTATTCTCTGTGCTGCTTCATCATCCTCATTTAACATGTCCTTGAAAATATCTAATGCAGACCACTTTGACCTAAACTGGTTCGTCTTTTCTTATTATTTTGATCTTATTCCTCATTTTCTTCTGCCTTCTCCTCTTCTTCCTCCTTGTCCACTATCTCTGTCCCATCATCAAGTTCTTTATCTGCTGTTTTGGTCTTCTTCTGTAGTCTTTTTGCATCATCGTTGTCATTTTTATCACTTCCTCTATTTTTCTTCCCCTTCATTTACTTATGCACAATTTTTTTGTATTAGTGTTACTTCATATGTATCTACCAGTGCAACTAACAATGTAACTACCTAGAGCATTAAAAAATTCAATAGTGCCACCGTTACTTAAACAGTCACATAGACAAGAACGCTAAAATCCAGAACAACAAATCCACACAATATCAGAAGTTCAACCTTTCAATTTTGAACCCTATATCTATTGAACCAAACAATCTGATATATACTCCACCTACAAAGAATATACTCTATGGAGTAAAGCATGAAACCAGTAGTACAAACACACACAGACACACACTACAAAACAGATCATGTATCTGAATTTTGAACTACTAATACCGAAACAATCTGGCATATCATAAATAAACTGTTTGGAATAAAACACAACCATTACTACACACTTAAAGAATAGATCAAAGATCTGAACTACTGAAACTAAAGTATACTAGCATATCCTCCACCTACCACATAGTGTATAAATACTCTGTTAATTAGCATACCTACTGCACCTCACAACTAATGTAGGGAAGCTTAATTCATCTTCCAATTAGGGGTGGCCATCCGAAACTGAAAACCGAAAAAACAGAACCGAAACCGAAAAAACCAGACTGAAAGAAAAATCGAACCGAAAAACAAAAACCAAACCGAACCAGGTATGTATGGTTCGGTTTGCGGTTTGGGGTCTATATAAACCGGACCGGACCGAAAAACCGTAAAAAACTCATGAATAAAAAGGACTTTAATTATGTAATAGGAAGGAAAAAGACTTTAATTATGAAAGAAAAATTATCAAAATCTTGTAAAATAAGATGTGTTTGGAATGGTGAAATACGGCTATGGTTCAAAAATCACGTACTTCAGATAACGTATCGGTGCCTATAGTAGCGGTCAACTCTATTTACCGTTATTATTACTTCTGGGGAACCCTAAAATTTTTATATGGACGGTTGCGTCTCATCTACGTGAGTGTTTTTCGTGTAGACGGTTTAACAAAAATACGTAATATAGAGGTAGATATGAGTGTTTCCGTGTAATAAGTGACAATGGATCAAGGTTGACCGTTTCGATCGAGCTCTTAAAGTTGTCCGATCCAGTTGAATTTTATACCACATACATATTTCGTCATAATGATCATATATGACGGTCAAATTTTAATTTTTAACTTTTAGTCATCGAAATCATAATATGCATACTAATGTTGTATAACTTGTTTATTAGGTTTTAAGCAAATGTACAACTTTGTGAACCAACTCTACATAGAAAAAAAATTATCAAAAAAATCATGAAATAAGATGTGTTCGGAATGGTGAAATACAGCTATGGTTCAAAAATCACGTAATTCGGGTAAAGTCTGGGTGCCGATAGTAGCGGTCAACCCTATTTACCGTTATTATTCCCTATGAGAGCCCTATCGTCGGAAGGTAAGTGTTTCAAAATTTTATATGGATGGTTGCGTCTTATCTACGTGAGTGTTTTTCATGTAGAAGGTTTACCAAAAATACGTAATATAGAGGTAGATATGAGTGTTTCCGTGTGAAAACTGACGATGGATCAAAGTTGACCGTTTCGATCGAGCCTTTAACTTTGTCGGATTGAATTGAATTTTTTACCACAGATATCTTTTGTCATAATAATCATACCTGACTATCAAATTTTAATTTTTGACTTTTAGTCAACGGAATCACAATATGCATACTAATGTTGTATAACTTGTTTATTAGGTTTTAAACAAATGCACAACTTTATGAACCAACTTTACATAGAAGCACAATTATCAAAAAACTTGTGAAATTGTTGGGTAAAAATGTGCAAAAAATGTAAAATGTCACCCAACGTAATTTCACTCTATTTTATTGGTTAAAATAGAGTTTTAATTATGTCTGGTTCAACTCATTCAAGACAGAACGTGTCTCTTAATTACAATCCCTCATTACAAGGGAACACCCCTTGATTCGATTTATGAAGAAACCGATGTGTGTTTGTTTGCTTTTGCGACTGCACCCGAATGGGTTGCCTACGTACCCCGAGAGGGATCAAGCCATTCGTAGTTCAGGATCCCCAACAAGTGAATGACTCGTTGGAGGGCTGTGATTTTTAAAATGAGAGTAGTGTTTGAGATTTGTATCTGAAGATGTATGAGCTATGGAGCGAGGCTTCAGAAGATCCGAAAATTTATTTGAAGTTGTGGTTGCATCAAGATTTAAATCTAGACTGCCTACATACCCTGTGAAGGGATCAAACCGATGTAGTTCAAAATTTGGAGTGGGTTTGAGAATTTGACTGAAGTCATTTGGACTGGTCGATTTTTGACTGGTGATCAGGGATTCTGTTTGGAATGGTGAATTTGACTGAAGTCATTTGGACTGGTCAACTTTTGACTGGTGGTCAGGGATTCGATCATGTATTTAGGAAATTGGCTTAAAAAGAACCAGGATTTGGTTTTAGCCATGGTTGTATCCAGATTTAAGTCCGGACTGCCTACATATCCCTTTGTGGGAATCAAACCATTGTAGTTCACAATTTGGAGTGGGTTTGAGAATTTGACTGAAGTCATTTGGACTGGTCGATTTTTGACTGGTGGTCAGGGATTCTGTTTGGAATGGTGAATTTGACTGAAGTCATTTGGACTGGTCAACTTTTGACTGGTGGTTAGGGATTCGATCATGTGTTTAGGAAATTGGCTTGAAAAGAACCAGGATTTGGTTTTAGCCATGGTTGTATCCAGATTTAAGTCCGGACTGCCTACATATCCCTTTGTGGGAATCAAACCATTGTAGTTCACGCTGGATTTGGTTTTGATAGATGTACATATTTTGAATCCATCAATTGTATTTCATGTCGATACTTGATTTGGTGGGGTGCCAGCTGATTTGATTTGGGCACCCATCATCCTGGGCTTTGCAGTTGGGCCTTGAGACTTGAAGTGGGCTTTTTACACTGCTGCATTTGGATTTGTACTTGACATGTAATTTGATAATGACTTTTGCAGTTGGGCCTTGAAACTTGAAGTGGGTTTTTTTCACTGCTGTATTTGGACTTGCATTGTCTTTTGTGGGCTTATTTCCCTTTCATTTGTGAGAGGCCCATAGATTTTTCTTGGAGGCATTTTATTTGATTTGGGCACCCATCGTGTCGAGCTTTGTTGTTGGGCCTTGGAATTTAAACCGGGCTTTGTGCTGCTTCGGGTAAAGTGGGCCTGTTTCCATTTCATTTGCAAGAGGCCCAGAGATCTTTGATTTGGGCCTTGGGACTTGAATTGGGCTTCATACTGAAAAATTGGTGGAGTTGGTCTTGAATTGATGATGGGCCTGTGGAGTGGGCTTGTTTTCTTTTTGAAGGCCCATAAGACGACTGAAGCCCAATGTCTTTTTTTTGTCGTTGAAAGCCCAATAGTGAAGATGACCGGAGCCCAATGTCTTTTTTTTTTGTTGAAGGCCCATGAGTCTCTCTTCCTTTTTTGTTGAAGGCCCATGAGTCTCTCTTCCTTTTTTGTTGAAGGCCCAATAGGCCAGATTTGGTTGCCAGACCCATTTAATTCGGAGGCCCGACATATTTGGAGGCCCATAAGTCTTTTTTTTGAAGGCCTTTAGTTGCTAGGCCTGTTTTTTTTCTTAGCAGGGCCCAATTTTCCGGAGGCCCAATTGTCTTTTTTTTGTTTGTTGTTGAAGCCTTTAATTGCCAGGCCCAAGAGATTTCGGAGGCCCGGCCCAGTCGGAGGTTCGGCCCAGAGGCCCGATCCATTTTCGCTTCGGCCTTTTCTTTTCTTCGTCTTTTCTTTCTTCCCCATTTCTTTCATTTCTTCTGTTTCTTCTTCTTCTTCTTCTTCTTCTTCTTCTTCTCGAAGCTCAGGCGAGAGAGAGAGAGAGTCGAAGGTTGGGAATCGAGGGTTGCGCTCCCACCGGTGAGTATTTCTTGGGATGGGTTCGCGGATGGAGGCTGGTCTGAAGTCGAGAAGCGACTGTATTACATCCCCACATAACTCAGATTCTCGATTTGGAACAGGTGAGAGTTCAACCATTTGGTTTGTCTTCCTTTAGTCGAGATCTAAAAGTTTGTGCTCGGCTTAATCTCCCTCATTCATCAGATCGTCATCGGAGATGTTGAAGTCCAGTTTTGGGGGTCGAGCTTCGACAGGTTTTTCCTGAGATTTTCGAAGTCTAGACTTCGGTGCTTCACACGAATCAGGTGAGGACCACCATTCCTTTCCTTTGTTTCATTTTATTTGATTCGATTTGTGTAATGAAGTCAACCGAGTTTTTTTTCCCAAAAACTGATTCAGTTTTCTTCTTTGTCTCGATTTTGCCTTGTTACTGTCGAGGGTCGATTTGGAGATGGACTCGATGCTGGGAATTACATCCCCACAAGGCCTTTGAGTTATTGATTTGGATTCGAACAGGTGAGGACTTCTGTTCTTTGTGAGTTGTTAGATGAGGGCTCAATTTTCTTCTGTTCTTTTTAATTTGTGAGAACGAAGATTGAGAGCTTGTCCCTTTTCTGCAGGTGAACATTTGATTGGTAATTGGGATGCCATTGCAGGAGCATATTGAGAAGGTGAGTTTACGTATTTTGATTTTGAATACATGCTTCTCTGTTTTGTTGTTCCTGTATGTTAATGGTGTTGTAAAATAGGGAATTTGGCTGTGGTAGTTGACATAGAATTTGGGAAGAAATTTGGCCATGGTGGTTAACAGGATGGCAGTGGCTGTGTTTTTTTCTTTTTATGGAAGTTCGAGTGTTGGTTCTGTGTTTAGGTTTTGTAGGATCAAAGTAACATGATGAGTGGGTAACCGGGTTGTCATAGTAACCATTGTGTCAAGCATGTAGCCAGAGAACCAGAACCATACAGTAACCATAGGAACAGAACTTTGAGAGCCATAGAAACCAGTAACCATAGTATCCAGTGCCAAGTAACCATAGAACTAGAGCCAAGTAACCAAGAACCAGAGCCAAGTAACCAGTAACCATAGAACCAGTGTCAAGTAACCATAGAACCAGAGCCAAGTAACCAAGAACTAGAGCCAAGTAACCAGTAACAAGGGCCAGAACACAGTAACATGAGGACCATAGTAACTAGGAGGGATTTGAGTAACCAAGTAACAAGGACCAAGGAGCATAGGCACCACCAGAGAGCAAGAACCTAGGAATAATAGTCACCAAGAGCTTGTAAGGCATGAGAGGATGAATTGTACCTCTAGGTTTGTCCTGTATTTTTTTCTTCTGCGTCTGCCTCTTCTTCTGCGTCCTCTTCTGCCTTTCTGCGTGTTCTCCCTTTTTTTTGGCGTGAGTCCCCTTTTATATTGCATAGGGTTGTGGTAGATGAGTCACACTAGGCTAGGTAACTTATATGAGTTATAGGTAAACTCAAATAGCCTTTGTGTAGGAGTGTAGTACCTTGATAAGGACTCCTTCATTTTTTTATCTGCCTTTCCCCCTTTTTTTATTTAATTGACTCTTTTTTTCCATATATATATATATATGTATACATATATTTATATATATTTTTTTTTGCGTATCAACAGTGCCCCCTCAAGCTTTACGCGTGTAATTTGCTTTCCACGTGTGAAGCTTGATTGCTTATTGCTGTTGCTGGCTTCTGACATTTTTTGTGTGAAAACCTCAGGGTATGGATGCATACGGTCGACTTTCTTCTGAAGCTGGTCTTAACAAGAAGGGGCGAGTTGTTGGGAAGAACGTAGAGTATATGAGGGGGTGTTTTCGCTTTTGATGAGGACTTCTACCCAATACTTTACAAGATGCTCAACATCAAGCAGGATTGGACCACAAATTTATGCTTCCGAGGACGTGCTACATTTGAAGTAGGTGTAATGGAGTGGACAGAATCCGTATTGTCCAACTTTTAGAGATGTATTGAATCAAGGTGGAATACATGGTGCTGTTGGCGTCTCCTGATATCCCTACCACTTATTGTTCGAGCACATGGAAAGCATTTTTGGAATTGTGGAGTCTTTTAACGAACACCTTACATCATGGGAATGGAGAAATGAGCATATCATTGTATGATTTAAAGGCAATTGGTGGGCTACCGATCTCAGGGATTCCTTATGAAGAATTTATTCCTGAAAACAAAGAGCTACAGTGTGCCGGACCATATTCCTCCATTATTTCTGAGCTTCATTCCCTTCAATTTGTTATTTGTCTTGCGTTGCTATGACTTGATATTGCCATTTTTGTCGGTTCCGTGGATGAATGAATTTGTTTTGAACAACAGCTGTCGGTCTATTATTTTTATGCATGCCAAACTCTGATGTTGATTTGCCCCAAACATTTTTATTGTCTCGGGATGCATTTGAGTAAGCCTTTGGTCTGAGGAGCACGACTAGACATTTTGACTTTCACATATTTTGCTGTTGACATATTCTTTCTCTTTTCCTTGTATTTGCTGCGAAAAGACATGGCGCTTGCTGTGTGCTCTTGCTTTAATATTTTGAGCCGAAGCAAGGTATTTTCAGCTTTTTCAACATGTTCCCCAATTAGAGTTTGATGTCTGCTGACTTTGTCCTTTGCTTGTGTTTGTAGGAGCTTTAGGAGGTCCACGTGGGGGGTAATTTAAACTCCTTACGCTTCTTGCTGGAAACACACTTTCTTTTTGGACAAGTTGAAGTACAGGGTTGTGTCGATTTCTGACTTTATTATTTGGGATGAACCGATCTCCTGTGTTGTCATTTGACTTTAGATATCTTTGAGAAATTTTGTTGTTGTTGCTGCTGATGATACGAAACGACTTATCAACAGAGATGCCATTATCCAATGGCAAAATCAACCTCCTTCACCTGCTTAGTCACATGAAAATGTGTTAAGGAAAAAAAAAGATTGATTTGAAAATATGGCTGGATCTAGTTTGATACTAGACTGCCTACGTATCCCGTGAAGGAATCAAGCCAAACGTAGTTCACCCATTTGATTTTGGGTATAGATTTTTTTTGAAAACTTTTTTTTTGTTTGCAGCTGAGTCCGGTTTTAATACCAGATTGCCTACGTACCCTTTGAAGGGATCAAGCTACACGTAGTTCGGGAAGATTTGTGCTCTAACTTTTGCCTGGGCCGCCTTCCCGACTTTTCAACCCAGCGAGCTTTTTTTTTTTTTTTTTTTTTTGTGTAGCTCTAACTTTTGCCTAGATCGTCCATTTTTTGATCTAGCGAGCTTCAAAGGGTATGAAACTTTTTTACAAATTTCCCATTGACGCAGGGGTAGATCCGATTTCCGTCTGCGTTTGAAAGCTCATATGCGCCTTTGGTGAAGACTTTGGTGACTACATATGGCCCTTCCCACTTTGGTTCAAACTTCCCCTTTGACTTTCTAGTGACAATGATGGGTCTTCGCACTGTTAGGACCAAGTCTCCTATTTTGAATGATCGAGACTTAACTTTCTTGTTGAAGGCGCCTGCTACTTGAGCTTGGTAAATTTCAAGTTTCTGTTGGACTGCAAGCCTCTTCTCATCGAGTGCTTCAAGCTCTGCCAATCTGATTTGTGCATTTTCATCAGGATTTGTTGATAAGAGCATAAAATGCTACGTTTTTAATGTGTTTCTACCCTTATTTATACTTTGTTTAACTCTTAATTTTGCAGATTTGAATCATTAGACTAAACCATGAATGTTTGGTGGAGAACAAGTGAAAACGTGCTTAAATAGAAGAAAATGTGGAGTTTTAGCAGAATCCTAATTGAACTAGGAATCCTAATCAAACTAGGAATCCTAATCACACTAGGAATCCTAATCACATTAGGAATGTAAAGTCAAATTCGAAATTTTCAGAAGTTCATTGAAATGGGTTTCCTTATTTAACTAGGAAACCAAGTTGAGTTAGGAATCCTTATTGAATTAGGAATCCTTATTTAACAAGGAAACCATGTAGAACTAGGAAACCTTATTGAACTAGGATTGCTAAGCTCTATATATATACCATTGTTGTGGACTAACAATTATTTCTCTCCCATTTACAGAAATTTGCCAACATTTCAAAGAGGGAGATTTTGTTCGAATTAAAGAAGGAAGTGGAAGCCGAATTAACTTCAAGAGGAGGAGGTTGCAGCCGAGTTGAATTCCAAGAATAGAGAGTTTGCAGCCGAATTGAAGTTAAAAGGAGTTGGAATTCGAAATTAGAGGCCCAAATTAACAAGGAATGAAGCAATCCTTAACCCAAAAGGAAAAGGAATGCAGCCAAAAGCCCAGCCCACAAGGGAGTAAACCCTAATTGCTCCTTATAAATACAAGGGGCAGCTGCAAGGAGAAGAGGTCGACCCCCCTATACTTAAAACACAGCAGCCACTCTCTCCCTCTCCATCACCAAGCAGCCGCCTCCATCTCTCTTCCCAAGCAGCCGCCGCCGCTCCTTCCTCTTCCACAAGCTAATACAGGCGCCCTCCATTCATCCTCCACAACATACAGCCACTTCATCTCGTCCTCCTCTCCACCATAACACAGCAGCTGCTCCGCCTCTCCTCCTCCATCATCCACAAGGCACACCGCCGCCTTCTCCACCACCAATTCAGCCGCTGCTCAACCAAGCATCGATCTCCACTCCTAAGTCAGTCCAAGATTCATGGTTGTCTTTAAATTTGTTTCAAATTCAGTTATTAAATTCCATGTTATTTCTGAATTTTGTAACAAATTAACAATGTTCTTACATGATTTGATGAATTCTTTGGATTTCTTTATGTGTTTGATTGTTGTTTGGTTGAATTCTCTATATATGCATGTGTTAATTCGAATTTAAGACTTAAGGGCAGTAGTAATTAATTGAATTTATGCTTTAGTTTGGTTTATTTGCAGAGTTTGTGCACACAACAAATCATATGCACAAGGGCAGCCTCGGCCATGGCTGTCCCTTGTGTATAGATTTCATATGCTTATCGAATATAAGTTGAATCATGCGCGAAGTTGGTTCAATTTGTGTTCTTTATAAGAGCTAGAATAATTCTGTAAATTTACATGTCGATGTGAGATGAGGTGACGCCATACTTGCTAACATGTCTCCAATTCGACTTATTGTGCTTATGTGCTCTTTGTGTTTAATTTCTACGCGAAGTGTCTTTAAACCGATTAGTACTATGTTTAGGATTATACGCGAAGTTAATCCTGAATAATTGTGAAGTCTTGAATGATTAGAATAACCGCGAAGGCTCTAATTAAATTGGAACTAAATTGGATCTTGAATTCGGTTTTTATACTTGCTGCCCAATTCTTTTGTTTGAGTTGTTACATGTTTAGAGAATTATGTGTTAAGTGTAGAGTGGTTGATCAATTGTAAATAATTAGTTTTAGGTTAAGTTTTAGTTTCTTTAGATGTTAAACATTTATATCCCCCATATGTTTATTTGATTATGTTAACAATTTCTGTTTTCGATTACCCTTCAATATCCCCGGACTGAACGATCCCTACTTATTTGTACTAACGATGACATTTTGCAGGGTTATAAAGTTGTGAGGTTTGATTTGATCACGTGTTTACATGTGTGAGGTGAAAAACGCTCATCAATTTCTGGCGCCGTTGCCGGGGATGTTGAGAAACATCGTTTATTGAAGTGTTACCTTTGTAGATTTGTGAATTGTAAAGTTGCTGTTTTGTATAAGTTGTAAAGTTTGTTATTTGTTTTGTTACTGTTCCTAATGCATGTTGTAACTTAGTTTAAATTGTTAGGAAGTTAAAGATTTATTTGTGTAGCGCTTATTTGTGTTTTCTAAAGCAACGGAATAGGTAAAGTCTCTTTTGTTAATATCAGCCTAAACCCTTCATGTAATCGCATGAAGTTGAGGGCGGCTCTTATTAACACTTGAAGAACTGTCTAACACATATGCTTGTTCTCAACTGAGTAAGGGGCACATTGGTGCGTGTATAACCAACACTTGTCTAAGGTTTGTGCAATTAGATCTCAGAGGTCCACAGACTGATAACCCTTCTCGGTGAAGGGGTCGATAGGGAGTTCGCTCTCCGTGGTAACCAACAAATGAGTCTTGCCTTAGATTAATTTGGAATGCACAAACTAAGCCTTCTGAAAACACGGAATAAGTTTATGTCTAGACGACCATACTTAGGCCGCACGTCCGCCATGCTTTAGAATATACAAGATAAACTCTGCATAAATAGATTCACATAACTTCAAAAGAAAACGTTATTTTTAACTTTTGAGGTATATCGGATAAAGCAAGACCGAACCGTGGGCTGTACAAGTCCATTGCACAGTTTGCTCCACTGCTCCACGTACCTTAAATGTTAAAAATTGTGTGAATAAAAACAATTAGAACCTTAGAAAAAAATCAGATTTCGTGTTTACATGTTTGTATTTCGAGTTTTAGTATACATTTGTGTTTACTCTTATGTAAATTCGTCACTTACTACTAACATAACATTTTAACTTAACAATATTTTCTGCATTTTTCATCATTATTTGTTTACTAACATTTTGATTTTTGCATTTTCAGGTCAATGAATGTCCGACCATAACATTTGGCACCGAAATATTAAAGAACGCTTGAAACGGATTGTAGAAGCTGGAAATCTTGACGTGCACATCTCAAATCCGCAAATTGACGAAGAACTTGACGTTGAATTTGCAAGTACACCATACTCAGCAAGAATTGTTACACCAAGATCATCACCATACATTCCATCATCATCAACTGCACAAGAGTTTGAAGAAACACCTTACGAGATACATCAGCCGTTAGACGAGCCTGAATTTGAGTTAGAAGCAAGTCCACTTCTGCACGGTTGTTTGAATTTCGACATACCAAAGATGCCAACAATTAGAGAAGAAAACGGACATGTGACCGGATATGAAGGTGGAGCCGCACCATCCAACATTACTTTTCCTCCCGTAGCTGAAGGAAAAACAAGTGAATTTGAGCTCAAAAGTGGATTTCTACATCAATTGCCGAAATTCCATGGACTATCGGGTGAAGATCCGAATCATCATCTCCAGCAATTCCAATTTACTTGTGATTCAATGTGTCCAAGAGGAGCTGATTTGCAACATGTGAAGATGAAGGCATTTCCGTTCTCTCTGGAAGATCAAGCAAGAAGATGGTTATTTGAGCTGCCAACCAACCGCATAACCTCATGGGAAACTATGGTTCATGAGTTTCTGTTGAAATATTTCCCATCATCAAAGGTGACAAACTTGAGGAAGCAAATCACCGGGATTAAACAAGGAGCGGATGAAACTTTCTGTGCTTATTATGAAAGGTTTAAATCTCTTGTTGCTTCTTGTCCAGCTCATGGAATCCGTGAGGGATTGTTGTTGCAATATTTCTATGAAGGTTTGCGGATTGCAGAAAGAGAATTACTTGATTCGGCCGCCGGTGGTGCATTTTTGGATAGAGAGCGTGCGGACGCCAAACTACTTCTTAATACTAGAGCTCTCAATAATCAGCAATTTGGAACATCTCAAGGTTCCACAAGACATGTGAATGAGGCTAGTTCGACCTTGGCTCTTGAAGAGAAAATGGAGAAGATGTCGAACATGATGACACAGCTAATGAGATTGCAAGGAGCACAAGTATGTGGTTTATGCGCCGAGGGACATTTCACTGATCAATGTCCACAAATTGCTGCAAATGGAAGTCTTGAACAAGCCAACGCCATTGGATATCAAGGAGGGCAGAGATATAATCAATTCTCCAACACTTATAATTCTGGCTTCCGTAATCATCCTAACTTTCGATGGTCAAACAATGACAATGTGATTAAACCTCCTATGCCGAATGCCACACAAGCTCAGCCGAATTCCATGACATTTCCACCTCAGCCACAAGGACAATTTATGCCAAGGCCACAAGCTCCCTACACTCCACCAATGCCAAGCAACCAAACCGTGCCTAATTCTCCTAATTATGATGAGTTGCTAAAGTCGCTTGCTATGGGACAAAGTCAATTGAACACCGCTACTCAAGCGTTGTTAGTTGGGCAGCAAACAAACTCTAAGGACATAGCCGAGCTCAAGACACAAATGGGGCAAGTTGTGGACTTCATGGGACAATTTAGTGAGCAAGGAAAATTGCCGGGTGGTGTGATCAAGAACCCAAGGAAAGAGCAAGCTCAAGCTGTCACCACAAGGAGTGGAAAGATCCTACAAGAGCAACCAAAAGTTTCAAAGAAAAATCTCGGCAAAGATGAAGGAGAAAAAGAAACCGAGCTTGAAGATGTTAGAAATGATGAGATGGAAACAATGAAAAATGATGAGTTGGAGAACGATCCAGCAACTTCAAGGAAGAAAAATGTGCCAATTCCAGAGGCACCAAAGGTATCAAATTCTAACCCTAATGGTTTTGTTAATACTAACCAATCTCCGTGTTTACCTTTTCCTACTAGATTTGCAAAGTCCAAGAAAGACAAATCAGATGAGGAAGTGCTGGAAGTTTTCAGAAAAGTTCAAGTGAATATCCCCTTGTTGGAATGCATCAAGCAAATTCCAAAATATGCCAAGTTTTTGAAAGAAATGTGCACAACACGAAGGCTTACAAGGGAAGCACAAGTAGTGAAGATGAGCGAAACGGTATCAGCCGTTATCAAAAGGACACTACCACCAAAGTTGAAGGATCCAGGAAGTTTTACTGTTTCATGTGTCATTGGAGACTCACTTTTCAAAAATGTCATGCTAGACTTAGGCGCATCAATTAATGTTATGCCTTACAATGTGTATAAGTCACTAAGTCTAGGACCACTTAAGAAAGACAATGTGATTATTCAATTAGCGGATCATTCTACTAAGTATCCTGAGGGGTACGTTGAAGATGTTCTTGTGCAGGTGAATCATCTAATATTTCCTGCAGATTTCTATGTGCTACAAATGGAGGAGTCGCCAATCAATTCAACTCAGTTACTTTTGGGGCGACCATTTATGAGAACAGCAAGAACCAAGATTGATGTTGCTGAAGGCAACCTCACCATGGAGTTTGATGGTGAAGTTATAAGCTTCAATGTGTTTGAAGCAATGAGGTATCCAGTTTCTGATTTAAAACCTTGCTATGATATTGATATGATTAATTCTTGTGCACAGGTTTTATCGGAGACTAGGGATCAATAGCAATTAGCTATTGAGCAAGGGGCCGGATTTGACAAGAAAGGAGACAGAATTTCGGCAGAGGAGGAGGCTAAACTCGAACCACACATATTGGAAGTCATTGCCACACTCGAGGCAGCCCCTTACCATAGGTATAATTCTCACTTGTCAATTCCCATTGCCACTAACAAGTTGTTACCATCTGTGGAACAGGCCCCAAATGTAGAGTTAAAACCTCTACCGGATCACTTGAAGTATGCATATCTTGGAGACGATGATACTCTACCAGTTATTGTATCATCAAAGCTGAGTAAGCAGCAAGAAGAAGGATTGATCGCCGTGCTGAAAAGAAACAAGACCGCCATCGGTTGGACTTTGGCGGACATCAAGGGAATCAGCCCTACAAAATGTGTTCACAGGATCTTACTTGAAGAAGGTGCAAAACCGACAAGAGAAGGGCAGCGACGTTTGCACCCACCGATGATGAAAGTTGTGAAGGATGAGGTAATTAAATTACTTGATTGTGGGGTGATTTACCCAATCTCAGATAGTCAATGGATTTCGCCCGTCCAAGTTGTGCCGAAAAAGAGTGGAGTTACAGTTGTCAAGAATGACAAGAATGAACTTGTGCCGCAACGTTTGGTGACCGATTATAGGATGTGCATCGATTATAGGAAGCTCAATGCTACTACGCGCAAAGATCACATGCCTCTACCGTTCATGGATCAAATGCTTGAAAGATTAGCCGGACACGAGTTTTATTGCTTCTTAGATGGGTACAGCGGTTACAATCAGATTAGCATTCACCCGGATGACCAAGAGAAGACGACGTTCACATGTCCCTTTGGTACGTTTGCCTATCGACGCATGCCTTTTGGATTATGCAACGCACCAGGTACATTCCAACGTTGTATGTATTCTATATTCTCGGATTTTATTGAAAATATTATTGAAGTCTTTATGGATGATTTTAGCGTTTATGGAAAAGACTTTGATACATGCTTAGAGAATTTAGAGTTAATCTTGGAAAAATGTGTAGAAACTAACCTTGTGTTAAATTGGGAAAAATGTCATTTCATGGTTAATCAAGGTATAGTTTTAGGACACATAATTTCGAAAAAGGGAATAGAAGTTGATAAGGCTAAGATTGATATTGTGCAACGCTTACCCTCTCCCACAACTGTGAGAGAGGTCCGTTCATTTCTTGGCCATGCAGGATTTTACAGGCGATTCATCAAAGACTTTTCTTTGGTGGCAAAACCACTAAGTTCCCTATTGCAGAAGGATGTTCCGTTCGTTTGGGACAATGCGTGTGAGGCAGCGTTCGTAAAGCTCAAGGAATTGTTAACAACAGCTCCCATTATGACGCCTCCGGACTGGAATTTACCCTTCGAATTGATGTGTGATGCAAGCGATTATGCCGTTGGAGCCGTACTTGGACAAAGAAAGGATAAGAAGCCTTGTGCCATTTACTATGCCTCTCGGACTCTGAATGACGCTCAGCTGAATTATTCCACAACTGAAAAAGAACTCTTAGCTGTGATTTTTGCTTTAGACAAATTTCGTTCATATGTTTTGCAATCTAAAGTAATAATTTATTCTGATCATGCAGCTTTGAGGTATTTGATGACAAAGAAGGATGCTAAGCCGAGATTGATTCGATGGATTCTCTTACTTCAAGAGTTTGACGTGGAAATCAAAGACAAGAAGGGGAGTGAGAACGTGGTAGCCGATCATTTGAGCAGAATTGTACAAAAAGAAGAGACCGTACCACTTCAAGAGACATTTCCCGATGAGCAGCTCTTTCGTTTGGACGCAGCAGAGCCTTGGTATGCCGACATTGTAAACTACTTGGTTTCTAGGACTTTTCCTAGTACCTTATCATATGCAAACAAGGCGAGGATGAAAAAGATGGCACGACACTACATATGGGATGAGCCGTACTTATGGAAGCAATGTAGTGATCAAGTTATTCGACGATGCGTTCCAGAAAATGAGCACAAGTCCATCCTAGCATTTTGTCATAGTGAGGCGTGTGGAGGACATTTCGGACCGAAACGGACAGCCCTCAAGGTATTAGATTGCGGATTCTATTGGCCTACGATCTTCAAAGATGCCAACATGTTTTGCGTTTCATGTGATAGATGCCAAAGAACAGGTAACATCGGTCCAAAAGATCAAATGCCCCTTTCTCCTATTATCGTGGTAGAAATTTTTGATGTTTGGGGTATTGATTTTATGGGACCATTTCCTTCTTCTAGAGGCTTTCTTTATATCTTGTTAGCTGTTGATTATGTGTCTAAATGGGTGGAGGCGAAAGCCACCAGGACTAATGACTCTAAAGTTGTTGCAGCTTTCTTGAGAACTAACATCTTTTCTAGGTTTGGAGTTCCACGTGTTTTGATAAGCGATGGAGGTTCTCATTTTTGCAACCGTACCATAGAGGCTTTACTCAAGAAGTATGGAGTCACACACAAGGTTTCCACACCATATCACCCTCAAACAAGTGGAATGGCTGAAGTGTCGAATCGAGAGATCAAGCGCATTTTGGAGAAAACCGTCGGCCCAACAAGGAAGGATTGGAGTGACCGCCTTGATGATGCATTGTGGGCTTACCGGACCGCATACAAGACGCCTATTGGGATGTCTCCCTTTCGGCTCACTTATGGGAAAGCTTGTCACCTTCCGGTCGAACTAGAGCACAGAGCATGGTGGGCGGTGAAGAAATTCAACATGGACATAGATGCTGCCGGTCTTCATCGGAAATTGCAAATCAATGAACTTGAAGAAATAAGGAATGATGCTTATGATGCTGCATGGATCTACAAGGAGAAAACTCGAGCGTATCATGACAAAATGATCCGAGGCAAATCGTTTCAAAAAGGGCAAAAAGTTCTTTTATTTCATTCAAGACTTAAGCTTTTTCCTGGAAAATTACGTTCTCGTTGGGTTGGTCCATTTATTGTAACTAACGTGTTTGCTCATGGTGCCATTGAAATTCAAAGTGAAACAACAGGTACAACGTTTAAGGTGAATGGACATCGTTTAAAGCCTTATTACGAGCCTTTTAAGGAGCACACGGTTGAGGAAACCCAAGTGGAGGACGCACCAAGATCCGAGTGAACATGGAGAAGAGTCTAGGCTAAAGGACTATAAACAGTTAAGCGCTGCATGGGAGGCAACCCATTTCAACCGTAGCTGTGGAGGAGCCATCACCGAGAGTTTGCATTTTCTAAATCCTTACACTCTTATGGTTGAACTGTATATGTGTGTCAACATTGTAGCTATCCTTAAGGAAGGCAATTGAATTTCCAATGGTAACACCGCTTCAGACCCATAGACCAAGTTGAATGGTGTACATCCAGTTGCCGTGCGGACGGTGGTCCTGTAGGCCCATAATGCCTCAGGGAGACGCTCATGCCAGTCTCTTTTGTTTGCTGAGACCATTTTCTTTAGGATGTTGCAAAGTACTTTATTGAAAGCCTCTGCCTGACCGTTAGCCGTTGGGTTATAGCTGGATGAAAATGCATGTTGGATGTTGTATTTCCCACACAACGTAATCATAGCTTTGCACTTGAAATATGTCGCATTGTCAGATATTAACTTTGAGGGGACTCCAAAGCGGTAAATGATGTGAGTTTTGACAAACTTTGCAACATCTTCTGCTTTCACTGCTTTAAGAGCAACTGCCTCACTCCATTTTGAGAAGTAATCCGTCGCGGCCAATATGTATTGGTGTAAACGTGAGGACTTAGGAGATATAATACCCACAACATCTAATCCCCATGCTTCAAAGGGATATGATAGAGACGTGGGATGAAGAGGTACTGGCGGTTGGTGTATGAAATCTCCATGTACTTGACATAGTTCACATGCTCGTGCATAATCTATCGAGTCTTGTATCATGGATGGCCAATAGTAGCCTATTCTTTTCAATTGGGCGGCTAGCTTTGGACCTGCTTGATGGGCTCCGCAAATGCCACCGTGGGCATCTCTAAGAGCTTGAATTCCCTCTTCTTTTGATAAACACCTCAATAGAATGCCGTCAAAAGACCTCCTATACAGAGTGTCATTAAGGTATACATATCGAGGAGCTGTTCGTCTCACATAAATCCTTCTCTTTGGGTCTGCGGGTAAGGTTCCGGCCTGACAGTACTCAACCATATCCTTGCGCCAATCAGACTCTTCCTCAATGTCGAACGCAGAGACTACATGTGTTTCGCTGGTAGTTTCCATCCGTTCAAAAGACATAGGCAGCAATTGACGTTCCCCGACTGTTATTTGAACGTCTCTTTCGTTAGGGAGCGCTAATGAAGCTGCCAAGTTAGCCAATGCATCTGCTTTGTCATTCTCTGATCTAGGAATGTGGCTAATATTTATGTCTCGGAATTGTCCCATAAGATATTTGACTCTTTGATGATATGGGACAAGGTTCGCATGTTTGACTGCATAGTCATCATTTATTTGTCTGACAACTAATTGAGAGTCACCGAATGCTTGCAAAGAGTCGATCCCCATTTCCAAAGCTATCTCTAAGCCTATGATGAGTGCTTCATATTCTGCAACATTGTTTGAACATAGAGCCAATAGAGAGAATGAGTAAGGGATTATACCGCAAGAAGGTGTTATGAACACTATGCCAGCCCCGGCTCCTCTTCTTCTAGCGGCTCCATCGAAGTACAGTTGCCATGAGGAAGTTTCTGCTGAGAACACGTCTTCATCTGGCAAATTTTCGTGCAATTCGTGGGTATCTAAAACTGGATGTGCTGCCAAGAAGTCTGCCAATACTTGTCCTTTTACTGCTTTTTGCGGGACATACTTTATTTCAAACTCGGACAGAATCAAGGACCATTTAGCTAGTCGTCCTGAAGGCACGGGTTTTGTCATTAGATACTTCAATGGATCAGCTCTAGATATCAAGGTGACACTATGAGCGAGTAAATAATGCCGTAGTTTCTGAACTGCGAAGACCAGTGCAAGGCAAATCTTTTCTATTGCCGTGTAATTGTGTTCAGCTCCCACCAACGTCCGACTTAAATAGTAGAGAGCGTTTTCTTTGCCCACATCATTGTTTTGTGCGAGCATTGCCCCCAGAGAACGTTCAAGAGCTGCGATATAGAGGATTAGAGGTTTGCCTTTGATAGGCGCCATTAGGACTGGTGGGTTGAGCAAGTATTTTTTGATGCTATCTAAAGCGTTTTGACATGCTTGGTCCCACACGAAAGGTACATCTTTCTTCATCAGTCTTGAAAATGGTTGGCACCTCCCAGAAAGATTTGAAATGAATCTCCTTATGTAAGCAAGCCTTCCTTGCAACCCTCGCAATTCTCGAAGATTCCTTGGTGGTGGCATTTCCCAGATTGCTTTGATTTTGGTTGGGTCGATCTCGATCCCTCGATACCTGACAATGAAACCGAGGAATTTACCGGATGTTACTCCAAACGCACATTTGAGAGGGTTCATTTTCAGCGTATGCTTCCGGAGCCTTTCAAACACCTTTCTCAAGTCACTTAGGTGATGTTCCCGCTTTTTGCTTTTGACTACCAAATCATCTACATAACACTCGACTGTATTATGCAACATGTCCCCAAAGATGGCTGTCATTGCTCTTTGGTAGGTAGCACCTGCATTTTTCAAACCGAAAGGCATAACCGTGTAACAATACACTCCTTTAGGGGTGCGAAATGCTGTTAGTTCCTCGTCTTCTTGTGCCATTTTTATTTGATTGTAGCCAGAGAAACCATCCATGAAGGACATAGCACCGAAACCTGTTGTGGCATCGACCAAAAGCTCAGTTATTGGTAATGGAAATTCATCCTTTGGACAAGCTTCATTAAGGTCTCTGTAATCTACACAGATGCGGATTTGCCCATTCTTTTTCTCAACAGGTACGATACTGGCCAACCATGTGGGGTATTTGACTTCACGGATGAATCCCACATCGATGAGTTTATCCACTTCAGTTTTGACTTGAGTAGCTAGTTCTGTGCGAAAACGTCTTGGTGCTTGCTTAACCCATCTTTTCTCCTTTGAGACCGCTAGATTGTGAACAGCAACCCTTGGGTCTAAACCGGGCATGTCTTGATATCCCCATGCAAACACATCTTTAAATTCTTCAAGAATATTTTTGTAGTCTTGAAATTCTTTCGGAGTTAAGAGAGTGCTCACAAACACGGGTTTTGGATCTTCCATTGTGCCCAGGTTTATTTCTTGGAGTTCATCCACCGTTGCTTGACCTCCGTCTTCTATTTGTGGTGGGGCAGGTTCAGCATCATTGATGAATTCATATTCTTCCGCATCATCGGTTGAATCGTCCTTAATTGAGACACAATTTGCGGATGCTGATTCCTCTGTGGACTGAGCAATTACATCCTTGTGTTGTTTACTCTTGAGCTTCCATTTCTTGTTCCGTTGTAGTTTGTAAGGGGTTTCGCCCAATCTTAGGAACGCTGAAACTCGAGGTTGGGATTCAATTGCTAGACGTTGAAAAACAGAGACACGAGGTGGATCTTCCTTTTCTATCCGTTGAAGGGATGTGGTTGGCGGTGTGTCTTCCTCACAAAACATAGCTTTGTCGAGACTTGTAAAGACATAAGACTCTGAGGGATCAAACTCAGGAACTTTCACTTTGAGCATGCCCTTTGTCTGCTTGATCATTACTCTTAGAGGGGCAGTTTTTGAAGTTGCTTTGCCACGACTAAGTTTAACCTTTAAAGGAGCAGAGGACACTGGTTTCACATTCCTGTTTTTGTAGAAGATAACTCGTTTGTGTCTGTTGTGCCTGTGATCGAGCGTTGTAGAGATTACGATACCTTCCTTTGGAATGGATTGATCAATTTTCCGAAGAGGCCTGGCGTAGCTTGTCATGAGGGTCTCCATTGTGTTTTTGACTAGAGTTATGACCTTTTGTCCAGGTTTGCGTAGGTCTTTCCGTATATACCTGAAGGTCATCTTTGGTTTGGATACCTCGGAGCCTGGAGCCTTCTCTTCTTTCAAGGGCACTGATAGAGTTGCTTTGGCCCGGAATTTAGGTGTGTTAGACACCTTCAATTTCTCAATCTCTAGCACATGTTTGGGTACTTCTTGTATGACTAAGTTAGGAAGCTCTGTTGACTTATAAAACTTAGCATCTGAATAATTTACCTCTTCGCCTCTGAAAGGATCAGTGTCTGCCACGACTTTTTTAACTTCTTCATTTTGCAGCCATTTAAAGCATTGATGTAACGTGGAAGGGATGACGCCATAAGCATGGAGCCATGGGCGCCCTAACAGTACATTATAGGATGTGGGAGCATCTATCACGTGAAACAAAGCGCTTGAGAAGAGTTCCCCAATTTCCATTTGTAGGACAATTGTTCCCATTGCTTTCTGGCCAGCTTGGTTGAAGCCCTGGATGGTGAGCATAGACGGGGTGAGTTGTTTAGCATTCATCCCCATGTTATGAAGTGTTTTAAGAGGCAACAAATTTACTGCCGACCCACAGTCAAGTAAGATCCTGTTGATCGTCATATTACCCACAAGTCCGGTGACGTAGAGGGGCCTATTATGTTGCTCTCCTCCCAATAACAAGTCTTCATCTAGGAACGAAATGCAATTCCTGGTGTTGGGGTAAACTCTTGAGGTTGTCGCATCAACTTCAACAATATCCTCTTTATACAAGTCTGGACTTAGCAGTGCCTCAATCAATGCTTCTCGTAGCTCCCTTGACATGCGCAAAGCGTCGTAAACACTGAAGAGTGAAGGGATACATTGCAGATGTGCCAGTACGTCATATTTGGACTTTTGTTGAGATTCTTTTGTCCTTCGAGGAACCATTTTTGGTACAGCTTTAATTTTGTCGATAGGATTGTTCGCATCACCCTTTGCTCTTAGCTTTGTAGGCAATGTTTTTCCATCGTCTTGAATAGCTGATGGTATAACCGGGACAGAGCGTGTTTGAATTTGATCGACTTCATGCAGCCTTTCATCGTCTGCATCTGAGCTGGATGGGGAGGCTGTCTCAACAGAGGCCATACAACATTGGAGCACCTCTTCATGATCTTCTTTCTTCTGGTCGTTCTTGAAGAACTCTTTTGGTAGGAATTCCATAAGGGTAATTGGAGTTCGCGGTGATTGTCTATACTCATCTTTGTTTTGAGCTTGGACGTTCTTTGTCGCATTTCTTCCTTTCTTTTTACCTTTTGAGAACCTACCACGATGTTTGTTTTTCGAAGAGGGAGAAGGTGAAGAGGATTGAGCCGAGGGAGGATGATGTTGCCTCGCGCTATTCCTTACAGTTGTCCATTCCCCATCTGAATCTTCCAACCCATCTGAATCTTCCCATATCTCAAAGCTTGTCGTCATGAGTTCATATAGGGATGGAATATTAGGGTTTCCAGGTCGTGGCATGTCGGGATGTGCTTCGACAATTGTGACTTCGTTGTCGACTTCAAACCTGACAGAGATGGCGCCATCAGGTCTAGACACATCAGTTGTAATTACATTGGCTGCCGTTGTCACGATTTCATTTTTGTTGATCATTTCCTGTATTATGTCCTTGAGGATGTAACAATCTTTCAACGTATGACTGACAATGCGGTGATACCGACAATATTTGGGGTCATTGGTTTTGTTCATCTCTGAAGGTCGTTTTGACTCAGGAAGTGTAATCATCTTAGCCGCCATGAGCTCATCGAAAATCGCATCCACGTCATCATTGTCAAACGAATAAGTGACGTTTCTCCTTTCTCTGAGCGTGAGTCTTCGAGGGCGATCATCTTTTGGTTTGCTGTCATTATTATTTTTGATATTGTCGCCTTTCTTGTCATTCTTGACGAAGGTCGCCATTGTTTCTCCCTTCTTGACAACCGGCTTCTTTGAATCATTATTTTTTGCAGCAATTTGATTCCTCGAACTCGAAGCTATTTTTTGACGAGCAATCTGTCTTTCAACATTACCTGCCTTAGACACCAACTCATCAAATGTTTGTGGCTCTGCTGTGCCAATATATGTTGCGATCTCCGGGAGGAGGTTATTAGCACACATCTGAACAGCAGAGGATTCAGACAACTTGTCGGGACATTGGAGATTAAGACTTCTCCACCTGGTGATGAACTCAGTGGAACTTTCTTTGTCCTTTTGCTTGGTATCCGCCAGATCAATAATCGATATTTTCTTTTTAGAGCTGACGAATTGTGCCAAGAATGCTCTCTGCATATCGTCCCATGTTAGTATAGAACCTGGCTCCAACTGTGTGTACCATGTAAATGCAGAACCCTTGAGGGACTGTACGAATTGCCTGACCAGAAAGGCGTCTACTTGTGACGTTTCCCCACAGGCTGAATAAAAGTGGGCGAGATGTTCTCGTGGAGAACTATTTGTCCCATCGAATTTGTCAAAGATTGGTCTTTGATATCCCTTTGGGAAGGGTATCGCATCATAATGGTTAGGATATGGCTTACGATATCCCAGAACTGGCGTAGCCATAGACAACTGAAAGTCTCTTATTCCTTCAGCTATCAAGCTCTTGATACTTTCTGTTGAGAGCATGTTATCGTCCTTTTGAGCAAAGGAAGGACCTGGCTCCTCTTCTTGTCTCTTCTTCTCCATGAGCGCAGCACACTTAGCCATGAGGCTAGCGATTTCCACTTCCTTTTCGGCTAACTTTTTCTTTGACTCGAGCTCAATAACTGTGAGTCTTTGAGCTTCAGTTTCTCTCTCAGTTTGCCTCTGTTGGGCATCTAGTTCAAGCTGAGCCATTCTTTTTGCCATCTCTTCCAATCGTTGTCTCAACTGCTCCTCTGGCGGAGTTTCAGAGCTTGCCATGAGTACTTGGGCATTGTTGAATTCAGGACTGTCGCTAGACTTTATCTGAGATGAAGAATCACTGATTGGATTGGAAGCCTCATACAGAGGGTTTCCTTTCCATGAGACCAATAGAGGATTGTTTGACGTATCAGTTGGTAACATGTCAAGCATCCTCTTCTTAGTCATGTTGCGAGTGATAGGACCTGTGTAAGAATCGTCTCCATATACCGGATATTCCTCAGCTTTAGATCCGTTTCTCCTTTCTCGAGCGTTTGAGGGTGCGTCGAGAGCTTTTGCTACCTCCTCTGCTAACTTCTTTGGGTCAAGATCTTGACTATCTTGAGAAGTTGTTTGTTGCGAGGATGAGGTGGATCTTTGTGAGCCTCCAAGAGGGAGCTGAGGTACATGGTCATCCTCTTTGTCTTCTTCTCCTCCCTTAGTGGAAGTTGTCATCACAGTTTCTACTGTTGGTAGAGGGACCTGCATTGTACCGATCATGACATAAGCCGGAACATGAGTTATCACAACTGCTGGTGTTGATTGAGCAATTTCTGCCAGGACGGCTTCAATTGACTTAGTTTGGGCATCTTTCTTCCTTTGAGCCCGTGCTGCCCTCTTCCTCTGATTTCTTAAAGCATTCTTGGAAATGCCATCGAAAACCCGGGTCTTCGTCACACCTGTGACAACCTTGTTTTGCTTCATTCCCAGCTTTGTTTTTGTAGAAATTACAGGAAGATGACCAATTGCGAATGACATCCGGTAACCAGTTTGGTTCGAGTGATTAGCAACTGGGGTGAGCTTGTGAAAGAAAACTGTAACCTTTGGTGCCATTTGATCTGTTACCTTCAAAACACACACAATAAGTTAGTAACTTCATGAAAAGAGATGAAAGGGAAAATGAGTCCCCAGCGGAGTCGCCAAAAACTATGTTGGGTAAAAATGTGCAAAAAATGTAAAATGTCACCCAACGTAATTTCACTCTATTTTATTGGTTAAAATAGAGTTTTAATTATGTCTGGTTCAACTCATTCAAGACAGAACGTGTCTCTTAATTACAATCCCTCATTACAAGGGAACACCCCTTGATTCGATTTATGAAGAAACCGATGTGTGTTTGTTTGCTTTTGCGACTGCACCCGAATGGGTTGCCTACGTACCCCGAGAGGGATCAAGCCATTCGTAGTTCAGGATCCCCAACAAGTGAATGACTCGTTGGAGGGCTGTGATTTTTAAAATGAGAGTAGTGTTTGAGATTTGTATCTGAAGATGTATGAGCTATGGAGCGAGGCTTCAGAAGATCCGAAAATTTATTTGAAGTTGTGGTTGCATCAAGATTTAAATCTAGACTGCCTACATACCCTGTGAAGGGATCAAACCGATGTAGTTCAAAATTTGGAGTGGGTTTGAGAATTTGACTGAAGTCATTTGGACTGGTCGATTTTTGACTGGTGATCAGGGATTCTGTTTGGAATGGTGAATTTGACTGAAGTCATTTGGACTGGTCAACTTTTGACTGGTGGTCAGGGATTCGATCATGTATTTAGGAAATTGGCTTAAAAAGAACCAGGATTTGGTTTTAGCCATGGTTGTATCCAGATTTAAGTCCGGACTGCCTACATATCCCTTTGTGGGAATCAAACCATTGTAGTTCACAATTTGGAGTGGGTTTGAGAATTTGACTGAAGTCATTTGGACTGGTCGATTTTTGACTGGTGGTCAGGGATTCTGTTTGGAATGGTGAATTTGACTGAAGTCATTTGGACTGGTCAACTTTTGACTGGTGGTTAGGGATTCGATCATGTGTTTAGGAAATTGGCTTGAAAAGAACCAGGATTTGGTTTTAGCCATGGTTGTATCCAGATTTAAGTCCGGACTGCCTACATATCCCTTTGTGGGAATCAAACCATTGTAGTTCACGCTGGATTTGGTTTTGATAGATGTACATATTTTGAATCCATCAATTGTATTTCATGTCGATACTTGATTTGGTGGGGTGCCAGCTGATTTGATTTGGGCACCCATCATCCTGGGCTTTGCAGTTGGGCCTTGAGACTTGAAGTGGGCTTTTTACACTGCTGCATTTGGATTTGTACTTGACATGTAATTTGATAATGACTTTTGCAGTTGGGCCTTGAAACTTGAAGTGGGTTTTTTTCACTGCTGTATTTGGACTTGCATTGTCTTTTGTGGGCTTATTTCCCTTTCATTTGTGAGAGGCCCATAGATTTTTCTTGGAGGCATTTTATTTGATTTGGGCACCCATCGTGTCGAGCTTTGTTGTTGGGCCTTGGAATTTAAACCGGGCTTTGTGCTGCTTCGGGTAAAGTGGGCCTGTTTCCATTTCATTTGCAAGAGGCCCAGAGATCTTTGATTTGGGCCTTGGGACTTGAATTGGGCTTCATACTGAAAAATTGGTGGAGTTGGTCTTGAATTGATGATGGGCCTGTGGAGTGGGCTTGTTTTCTTTTTGAAGGCCCATAAGACGACTGAAGCCCAATGTCTTTTTTTTGTCGTTGAAAGCCCAATAGTGAAGATGACCTGAGCCCAATGTCTTTTTTTTTTGTTGAAGGCCCATGAGTCTCTCTTCCTTTTTTGTTGAAGGCCCATGAGTCTCTCTTCCTTTTTTGTTGAAGGCCCAATAGGCCAGATTTGGTTGCCAGACCCATTTAATTCGGAGGCCCGACATATTTGGAGGCCCATAAGTCTTTTTTTTGAAGGCCTTTAGTTGCTAGGCCTGTTTTTTTTCTTAGCAGGGCCCAATTTTCCGGAGGCCCAATTGTCTTTTTTTTGTTTGTTGTTAAAGCCTTTAATTGCCAGGCCCAAGAGATTTCGGAGGCCCGGCCCAGTCGGAGGTTCGGCCCAGAGGCCCGATCCATTTTCGCTTCGGCCTTTTCTTTTCTTCGTCTTTTCTTTCTTCCCCATTTCTTTCATTTCTTCTGTTTCTTCTTCTTCTTCTTCTTCTTCTTCTTCTCGAAGCTCAGGCGAGAGAGAGAGAGAGTCGAAGGTTGGGAATCGAGGGTTGCGCTCCCACCGGTGAGTATTTCTTGGGATGGGTTCGCGGATGGAGGCTGGTCTGAAGTCGAGAAGCGACTGTATTACATCCCCACATAACTCAGATTCTCGATTTGGAACAGGTGAGAGTTCAACCATTTGGTTTGTCTTCCTTTAGTCGAGATCTAAAAGTTTGTGCTCGGCTTAATCTCCCTCATTCATCAGATCGTCATCGGAGATGTTGAAGTCCAGTTTTGGGGGTCGAGCTTCGACAGGTTTTTCCTGAGATTTTCGAAGTCTAGACTTCGGTGCTTCACACGAATCAGGTGAGGACCACCATTCCTTTCCTTTGTTTCATTTTATTTGATTCGATTTGTGTAATGAAGTCAACCGAGTTTTTTTTCCCAAAAACTGATTCAGTTTTCTTCTTTGTCTCGATTTTGCCTTGTTACTGTCGAGGGTCGATTTGGAGATGGACTCGATGCTGGGAATTACATCCCCACAAGGCCTTTGAGTTATTGATTTGGATTCGAACAGGTGAGGACTTCTGTTCTTTGTGAGTTGTTAGATGAGGGCTCAATTTTCTTCTGTTCTTTTTAATTTGTGAGAACGAAGATTGAGAGCTTGTCCCTTTTCTGCAGGTGAACATTTGATTGGTAATTGGGATGCCATTGCAGGAGCATATTGAGAAGGTGAGTTTACGTATTTTGATTTTGAATACATGCTTCTCTGTTTTGTTGTTCCTGTATGTTAATGGTGTTGTAAAATAGGGAATTTGGCTGTGGTAGTTGACATAGAATTTGGGAAGAAATTTGGCCATGGTGGTTAACAGGATGGCAGTGGCTGTGTTTTTTTCTTTTTATGGAAGTTCGAGTGTTGGTTCTGTGTTTAGGTTTTGTAGGATCAAAGTAACATGATGAGTGGGTAACCGGGTTGTCATAGTAACCATTGTGTCAAGCATGTAGCCAGAGAACCAGAACCATACAGTAACCATAGGAACAGAACTTTGAGAGCCATAGAAACCAGTAACCATAGTATCCAGTGCCAAGTAACCATAGAACTAGAGCCAAGTAACCAAGAACCAGAGCCAAGTAACCAGTAACCATAGAACCAGTGTCAAGTAACCATAGAACCAGAGCCAAGTAACCAAGAACCAGAGCCAAGTAACCAGTAACAAGGGCCAGAACACAGTAACATGAGGACCATAGTAACTAGGAGGGATTTGAGTAACCAAGTAACAAGGACCAAGGAGCATAGGCACCACCAGAGAGCAAGAACCTAGGAATAATAGTCACCAAGAGCTTGTAAGGCATGAGAGGATGAATTGTACCTCTAGGTTTGTCCTGTATTTTTTTCTTCTGCGTCTGCCTCTTCTTCTGCGTCCTCTTCTGCCTTTCTGCGTGTTCTCCCTTTTTTTTGGCGTGAGTCCCCTTTTATATTGCATAGGGTTGTGGTAGATGAGTCACACTAGGCTAGGTAACTTATATGAGTTATAGGTAAACTCAAATAGCCTTTGTGTAGGAGTGTAGTACCTTGATAAGGACTCCTTCATTTTTTTATCTGCCTTTCCCCCTTTTTTTATTTAATTGACTCTTTTTTTCCATATATATATATATATATGTATACATATATTTATATATATATTTTTTTGCGTATCAACAGAAATAAAATGTGTTTGGAATGGTGAAATACGGCTATGGTTCAAAAATCACGTAATTCGGGTAACGTCTGGGTGTTGATAGTAGCGGTCAACCATATTTACCGTTATTATTTCCTATGGGGAGCTCAATCATCGGAAGGTCAATGTCTCAAAAATTTTATATGGGTGGTTGCATCTTATCTACGTGAGTGTTTTTTGTGTAGAATGTTTGCCAAAAATACGTAATATAGAGGTAGATATGAGTGTTTCCGTGTGATAACTGATGATGGATCACAGTTGACCGTTTTGATCGAGCCCTTGACTTTGTCGGATCCAGTTGAATTTTTTACCACAAACATCTTTCATCATAATGATCATATCTGACGGTCGAATTTTAATTTTTGACTTTTAGTCATTGGAATCATAATATGCATACTAATGTTGTACAACTTGTTTATTAGGTTTTAAGCAAATGCACAACTTTATGAACCAACTCTACATAGAAGCACAATTATCAAAAAAACTCGTGCAATTAGATGTGTTCGGAATGGTGAAATAAGACTATGTTTCAAAAATCACGTAATTTGGGTAACGTCTGGGTGCCAATAGTAGTGGTCAACCCTATTTACCGTTATTATTTCCTATGGGGAGCTCTATCGTCGGAAGGTAAATGTCCCAAAATTTTTATATGGGCAGTTGCGTCTTATCTACATGAGTGTTTTTTGTGTAGAAGGTTTGCCAAAAATATGTAATATAGAGGTAGATATGAGTGTTTCCGTGAGATAATTGACGATGAATCAAGATTGACCGTTTCGATAGAGCCCATAATTTTTTCGGATCCAGTTGAATTTTTTACCACAGCATCTTTTCATCATAATCTTCATATCTGACGGTCGAATTTTAATTTTTGACTTTTTGTCATCGGAATCACAATATGCATACTAATGTTGTATAACTTGTTTATTAGGTTTTAAGTAAATGCACAACTTTATGAACAAACTCTACATAGAAGCAAAATTATCAAAAAAGCTTGTGACATAAGATGTGTTCGGAATGGTGAAATAAGGCTATGGTTAAAAAATCACGTAATTCGGGTAAAGTCTCGGTGCCGATAGTAGCAGTCAATCCGATTTACCATTATTATTCCCTATGGGGAGCCCTATCGTCGGAAGGTAATTGTCCCAAAATTTTTATATGGATGGTTGAGTCTTATCTACGTGAGTGTTTTTTGTGTAGAAGGTTTGTCAAAAATACGTAATATAGAGGTAGATATGAGCGTTTTTGTGTGATAACTAACGATAGATCAAGGTTGACTGTTTCAATCGAGCCCTTAACTTTGTCGGATCCAGTTGAAATTTTTACCACAGACATATTTTGTCATAATGATCATATCTGACGGACAATTTTTTTTTGTGAGTTTTAGTTATCAGAATCACAATTTGCCTACTAATGTTGTATAATTTGTTTAGTAGTTTGTAAATAAATGTACAACTTTGTGAACTATAACCATTTTTCACTATAATGATAATGAGAAGAAAAATTATCAATTTTTTTTTAAAATGAAAAAAATCGAACCGTAGGTGTGGTTTGGTTTGCGGTTTGGCCTATAGAATAGTAAAAAACTGAACCAGACCAGATCGAAGTATAACATTGGTTTGATTTGCGGTTTGAGATATAAACCGAACCGAAGTGGACCGGAGCCAGCCCTACTTCCAATGATACAAAGCGGGTAGTTGGAGTACACAACACCATTTTGCAAGTCAATTTCTCAGCTAGAAAGCCAGTTCATTAACACTAATAAACAAAGAACTAACCGTTGTATAAAATGTTATGTTACTTATACAGTTACTAACAGTTTCATTTTTGTTTTTCAAATGAGTTTTTCAAATCAACGAATTAACAAATCAGTTGTTAAAATCAACAACGAATTCAAACCATTGTGTTTTCAAATCCACAACAAATCGACGATTAAATCCCTAAGCCCTAAAATTTAGTATGAACCCTAGATCTTCAAAAATTCAAAAATAAACACTAATCTTTAGATTTGCAGTGGAGAAGAGGTAAGGGAGCAAGAGGAAACCTGTAGATTTGCTGACGATTACGGTGGAGAAGAGGTGTTCTGGTTTTCGACGTCGACCGCGATTGAACTGGTGATAGATTCGCCAACGATGACAGTGTATGGTGGCCTGGGTTATGTCAGTTTCACCGGAGAAGAGAGTGAGGGTTGAGTGAGAAAGAGAAGAGTGCGAGAGAAGGGAGCCAGCGGTTGATGAAGAACTACAGAAATGAAATGAAATGAAGAAGACTGTAAAAGAACATGAAGAAGAATGTTAGTAACAACGTTAGGGTTTTCAGTGGAACAAAATCAAATTATTTTAATTTTATAGATAACGCTTTAAGATGGCACTAAATTATCATTTTAAAAAGTTAAAGACTTTTTTTATTATTGAAAATCTTCAAGTGCCCTTTTTTTATCAAACCCCCAAATTTTTTCACATGGATATATCATTAATTTACGGATATCTATGACAAACTAAATATGTGAAATAGGTACATTTAGTACTGAAATTAAAATGTATGGTGGCAATAGTAACTAAATTCTATGAATGTAATACATAATTGCTAATTTAATTTTATGATTTCATGATAATTGTGAACTAAATTCTATAAATTCAAAATTGACGTGTCTCCTCTGATAAACCTTATCTATACCACAAACATTTTTACAATCTTTACTGATATACATTACCTGACTAGTAAATACTAAATAGTAATTACGAATCAAATTCTATGAATACAAACCTGACCAGTCAACTCTTATAAACCTTATTTGTACCACCAACATTTTCACCATTTTGCATTACATACAGTATGAAGTCGCCACTAGGTTATCTGCCATCCATGTTCTTTGCTTTTCTTAATTTGTCTTCCTCTTCACCAACAATTGCATCAACTCGATTCGTACAAAGTGTATGCAACCAAACCCGCAACAGTTCAGAATGCTTGATAGCTCTAGTCAGATCCTCGAGCTGCATCTGCATCCAACTTCAAAGAGCTTGCTCCAATTGCTTTGGATTTAGCAATAACGTATGCAAATGACGACAGCCAAGCTTTCACGACCGGATTAAACAATTTTGCATATGCATACAGACTAGCAATGATGGCCTTCCAAAGTGCCAAAATGGAGCTGATCGAGGACCCTATGACTGCCAACTATGCCATCACAGTGGCAGTTGTCGACAAAATCCATCTATGTGAAACTTGGTTAAACTTGGTTGAAACAAGGTGGTGTTAAAGACTTCAAGTTACTGCGATATCTTCAATAAACAATGGCCTCTACTAATTTAGTAACATAGTAGGTGTTATCACCGATAATCTTTATTAAGTTAATTTAAGACACTTCATATTTCATGATATGTACTGCATGCGTTTCTATGCTTGGGGGATCGATCAGTCAGACGATCAAAATAAGAATTACAAGTATTTTATCATCTGCTTGTTGGAAAAACAATTTGACTCTACATTATCCTTATTTAAATAAATAGTGTTTAATAACTTGAATATAATTAGTAGAAACATAAATATAAAATTTATCTTGTTATGTATTGAGGTATATGTCTCTCATTAGAAGTTTGAGACTTATCAAGTTGATTAACCTATCAACATTAAGTTTTTGAGATAAACCTAAAGACTTGTATTGATAAACATTAAGTAAAACTTGGACTCCTTATGGGATGAGGACGAGTTTGTTTTCTAGGCCTCTATATATACCAGTAGAAAGTCCATATGCTAGCTACACATTTCATTGAGATCAAACAGTCCCATTCTATGAGAAACGTAGTATAGCATAGAAGATTTTCCTTGGTGCTGTTTTTGTGATATTACAGATTGTGTTGCTGTGCTGCTCTCAAGGATGACTTCCATGAATGGTATTCCAAACGATCCCAATAGATATGGTAATCACCTCTTTGCTTCTTATGTGATTTTGATTTATACAGTATTGTATTTGTGATTCATTGTGAAACGATCTTAACTTCAGTACTTATGCATTTCAGTCTTCAGACATAACTTAATAATTGGTATCAGAGCAAGAATCTTCACAATTTTCACAAATCGATCAAAACCATAAAATCAGAAAAATTAATCGTATTTTACTTTTAATTTTCGGCCTACAGTGTTAATTTTTTTTAAAAAAAGGCGACTTATAAAACCGGTTTCCTTTTCGTTCGACACATTCCCTGTTCTTCTGTTCTTTTCTTCTGCCTCTTTCTTGAGTTCTTATGCGTTTTTCTTCAATCACCCCACAAATCCTTAAAAAACCTTAAAATTGGATTTCGATTTGTTGGGTGTGTGCCTTCTGTTGCTTCTGCTAATCCTTGACTGCAGATGGATGATAGAGATGCTAAGGTAAGGGCTGCGTTTCTCGTTCTTGTCTGATTAATTGAAACTGTGATTGAAGACACGAAATATGAAATTGGATTATGTGTTTTGATTCTGTTAGATCCAAAAGTAAAAAGCCCATTTATGGAAAAGCAAGTGGACCGATGCCTGCGGTCAAGAAGGTCAGAGGACGCTTAGAGAGTCAAAAGCGCTCGCGAGAAGCACAGTAATGAAGCACGCTCGCGAAGGGAGATAGTTTGCTCGCTGAGGGAAACGCGCTCGCGAAACAGGGTGTGTGTTAGCAAAATACGTTGCGGGTGGAAAAGCGTTCGCGAGAGTATTATAAGAAACGAAGCACGTGGTTACAAGATGTTAAGTTACCAACAGAATAGTGTTGGGCTTATAGGATTGGGCTTTAAGAGTTTGTCTTGCACTACAAGAAGGATTATTAACCCTACCAGTATGATGCCATGCCTTGATTCGCAAGTAAATATCTACCCTAGTATTCACTATATAAAGGGGTCGAGATACAAGAGAAAGAACGACATCTATCAACAAACAGACAACAACTTCGCCACGCGAAAGTCTTCAAGCCTCTCCGGAGCAACCAAGCCTGATCCGTCAGCAACCGTAGCCTGATCCGTCAAGCTGCACAAGGGACTTAATCCGTTAAGTCTGACAGGTTTCAATCCGTTGAAATCTCTCTACTCCCCTGTTCAATCCGTTGAGCAGTTTTTACTCCCGCAACCAGTTCTGGAGAATCCGTTCGCCAGTCCATATCCTGCATATCTTGATACCCGCTGCTTAGTTTCTTTGCATACTAAGTAAGATTCGGCCATCCGCAAAGGTTGGAGAAAAATCCTAGAGGGACTTTTCCCTTGTAGGTCTAAAGAGAGAACCCAGCACAGAGGAAGAAGATCGGCGTCTGTCACGGTCGCTGTGAGAAGAAGTCAGAAGAGGGACGCGAGCAGCATCCAACTTCAAGGTTGTACCTGACCCAAAGGTACTGGCACGCCTAGCACAAATTTACAAGCCGGTTGTTTGAAGGACTACAAATTCTACACCAAACATCTGGCACGCCCAGTGGGACCGTGTCAAGATTACAGGCTTCGGCGAATATCAAAAGGAATATCCTTCGTGTTCCAAACCAGAACACGTAATCGCAAGGCCGCACAACTCGGCTTATTGTAGGAAGCTATCTACAGAACAAGCCATTAGCAAGTTTGGTGCTATGACTAAAGAAGGTCAGTCACAAAACCTTGCTGAGCAAGTAGGAGCGTTGAGCTCATCATTGGATAACCTGACAAAAGGTTTCCAAGAGGTCCGCGATCGAGCCCGGCAGCAGGATAAGAAGGCCGAGATTCAGGACCTAAGGTATACAGACCTAGCAACTAAGATGAACGAAAATCAGCAAGCGCTGAACAAGAGGATGGATATGTTCATGGAGACTTTAAATGTCATGAGAACTGAACAGCTCATCCGCCAACAGCCTCCAGAAGAAGAGTTGCTAGAAGAGGTAGATCACCAGGTGGATAGAAGAACCGTGCACCGAGAGGGATTTGGCCCACTTCGTGTGGGTGACGACCAATTAGCGGTGCACAATAATCAGAACCCTGGAGGAGCTAGAGGACGGCAGAGAGCTCCAAGGCAACAACCACATCGTTCGCCTACTCCTATTCAGAGGAGACCTCAGCTGGACTGGGATGCGGTTCAGAATATGATACAGAAAGCAATAAGGGCGACTCCCATTGTTGCTGCTGTAAACACTACGTACGCGCATCCGTATCAGGAATGGGTGGCTGAGAGCCCATGGCCAGAACATTATCGACAGATAAGATTCACTTCATTCTCAGGAGAGGGGTCTGAAGATACAGTCACCCACATTGCAAGGTTCACAGGCGAGTGTGGACCATATGGCACGGATACTGTTTTTAAGCTGCGCACGTTTGCAGCTTCTTTGTCGGGGTCAGCACTAACATGGTACACCAAGTTGATACCAAGATCAGTCCCTGACTGGAACGTGATGGAGACTATGTTTAGAACCACATTTGGAACTGTGGAACCAGAGGTTGACTTGTCTTCTTTGACAGCTATGTATCAGCAACCTATGGAGTCATCAGTAGAGTTCCTTAAGAGGTTCAAGGTTCAGCAGGCCAAATGCAAGACTCCAATCCCAGAGCCTGACTTGATCAAAATTGCAATTTGGGGGTTGGAGAAGAGGCAGAGAGCAAAACATCACGATGGAGTGTTCTCTAGCATGGCTGACCTAATGAACAGGGTGGACAGTTACCAGTACTTCCTGAATGAGCTGGACGAGGAAGCCAACAATTCCAGGAACAATTTGGCTCTTATCCCAGGAACGCTGAGGCCCAGAATGCCTCCAGCAAGGCATAAGACAGTGGGGGCAATATATTCCCACATGGATCCCTACTATTCGGCTCCACAAGCTATGCCCTATGCAGACCCATACATGATGGGGTATGAGGAGTTAGCAGGCAAACAGCCTATCAAGTCCCAGGTGTTAAAAATGTCTAAGGAGCCAGTAAAGATTTCGTTCGCCGCGTTTACAAAACCGGAGTACGAATCTTATACGTATAATGCACACAAGGCCCCGGAAATTCTGGAGGATATGACAGTGTTGGGGAAAGTGAGGAATGACTTTGGACCTCCCCCTACCCAGGAGCAGCTCAAGGGAAAGAAGTACTGCAGGTTCCATAATCTTTGGAACCATAATACATCAGAGTGCATTCGCTTGAAAGACACTATCCAGACGTGGATTAACGAAGGAAAACTGGGAGCGAATGAAGAAAAGACTGCAGCTTGGGTTGACATCGATCCTTTTCCCACAATCAATATGGTTGACTTAGTGCCGTGTGAGGGGGAGAAGGAGAAGCCACTGCCAGCAAGGCCAAAGTTCAAAGAGTACACCTACGATGCTAGTAGGGCTCATATTATCCTGAACAAGCTGATCGTGGCCAACGAGGTGGCCATCCCATGGGGAGTCTACCCCCCAGAAAAAGCAATAGCTGGTAAGACCTATTGTAAATTTCATAACCTGTGGACTCACAAGACTTCTCAGTGCATGCAGCTCAAAGATCAGATACAACAGTGGGTCAATGAGGGGTCAATCACCTTTTGTGATCCAGCGGTAGCAGATGTGGCTGTAGTTGATTTGGTTCGGGGTAACAGAAAACTGACGCTTGACCTGAGTACTGTAGATGGAGAAGCAGAAGTTGTCCAGTGGAAAGAATCAAGAGCAGGCGCATCAGCAGTCATGTTGTGTGCTAGGTGCAAAACTGAATGTGGCATTGTTAAAAAGTCACAACAGGAGCAGAGGAGCGCTGTTACTACACCCCCTGAAGCGTATCAGCCATACAGTCCAAAGCGGTTGAGAAGATCAGCAAGTCCTAGTCAGAGGGATTCCAACCTCTACCTGCGGTTACGCCAGGCGAGAATGGAGGGGAATAAGCCAATGGTCAGCCCGCAGGACGTAGTGACTAAACCTTACATACCACCAGCTTCCCGGAATATACTCAAGGACAACGTCTGGATGGTCAGAGAAAGAGGAAAGGTGGTAGAAGCTACGCCTACTCAGACTAGGAACGTGCAGTGAAGATATGGTAAAACCAAGAGGCTTTTGGAAGCTTTGGATAAGGGTTTGGTTAGCCCAGACCAAATCAGAGAGACTCCAGAACAACTAAGGCGAAAGCTGGATTTATTGTCAGCTAGACCTTATTGTCCTATCAGAAACGTTCGCGATATCCCCGAGACTCCTACCACAAAACATAGCGGGCAGAAGAGAGTCTCACGAGAAGAAAGTAGCGGCGAACGAAAATCTGTATGGTCAAGGGTTGGCGCCAGCAAAAGTCAACATACGCGGGAATCAGTCTGGTCGCGTGTAGGTCAAAAGGTGGTGAGTAAAATATCTACTTCCACCTCCAATGAGATACCTGAGGCGTCTCCAGCAAAAAAGGTTAGGATCTCAGAGGGTCCTAAAAACGAAGACAGGAGGAAGACGTTGAAAACAAAGTTTGAATGGAGACCAAAAGCAGTTCAGCGTCAAGAGCAGGGGTCTCGAGAAACAAATAAGGCTGAACCTATAACTGAGGTTGAGCAGCAGAAAACTGCTCCAGAGGTTTCTTTAGTAAAGCAGATGGCTGAAGCATTTGCCCGTGTAGAAGAGGAATCAGAAGTCGGTACACCTCGCGTTACAGAAGACGATATGGAGGAAGACGAAGAAGAAACCGGGGGCATGGACGAAAGTTTGCCATGCAGCATGCTTTACGTGGAAAACGAGCAGGGTGAGATGATCACAGGACCAGTCTGAATCTGCTCAGGTTTACGTAACAACCGAAGCTTCGACTACAGCCCCAGAGACAAACACATATTGCAATATGGTGTATGTCTTACCATCTATGTACGCATTGGATGAGCCAATTTCGTCTGAAGTTTTCCTCAACATGTCAGAAGGTGAGGCTGGAGCGGAGTCACCTATTCACAGAGAAGAGCTTGTTGCGAGGGAAGATAAAGAAGACATGGACCCTGAGTTGAGAAAGAAATATGTTTTGTTCTCCAAGCTCACATTCGCCATGAGGCAACATTTGCGACCATTGTACGTGTCTGCTGACATGATGGACAAAAGGGTCAGTAAGATATTGGTGGATACAGGGGCTGCTGTAAGTGTCCTTACCGTACAGACCATGAATTACCTTCAGATTCCGAAGGAGAAGATTCTAGAAAGCAAGATGAAGGTAAAGAGTTTTGCCGGAAACATAGCTCAGACACTCGGAGTGGTGATACTGAAAATTAGGGTTGGTCCATCAGAGATGTATCAGACTTTCTTTGTGGCTGAGTGCACAGCTCCTTATACTATGATCCTGGGTAGAGATTGGCTTCACCAAGCCGGTTGTGTTCCATCTTCTCTTCATCAAGAGCTTGCCATCTGGAACCCAGAGACTGACGAGTCCGAAGTAATCAAGGCTGACCCTAGGCCATTTTCAGTAGCAGCTTGCTTTGTTGAGGCAAGTTATTACAGTGAGGATATGAGGCCTTTGAAAATCAGTGGTGTTACAAAGAAAGGGCATCCATATGGGGTGACCTCCACTGAGCTTACACAATGGGGATTGGCGCAGCTTCAAGCAGACGCCAGTAGACCAATCTCCATGATTTTACCCAAAACAATCAATGAAGCCACAACTCAGCAAAGAGGAGTTGGAAGCCTACGCTTCCCTGCACCAGAGATTATCTATTTTTAGGCAGGAGCAAGAGGCTTACCAACAGGTGGCAGCAGTAGAATGCGTTAACGACGATGTTTTGGAATATGACGAAGAGGAGGAGGAGATTATCCAGGCAACTCCGGCAGCCTTGGATGATACTCCACCTAAGGTCAAGGATCCAGTAGAGAAAGTCAACCTAGGGACCCTAGAGGAACCAATGGAGGTTGGAATAAGTAGGTATTTGGAGCCTGAACAAAAACAGAAGCTCATTGAGCTACTTCACGAGTACAAGGATTGCTTCGCAGAGAAATACGAAGACATGCCTGGATTAGCACCAGAGTTAGTTTGTCACAAACTACCAATCATGGACGGTTATAGGCCAGTCAGGCAAGAACCTAGGCGAATGCACGCCGATACAGCGGCTTCGGTAAAGGAAGAGGTGGAAAAAATGCTCAAGTCTGGAATTATTCGACCTGCCAAGTATGCCAAATGGTTATCTAACATAGTGCCAGTCAGAAAGAAGAATGGTAAGATGAGGGTGTGCGTGGATTACAGAAACTTAAACACAGCCACACCTAAGGATGTGTATCCTATGCCAATGGCAGACATGTTAGTTGATGCAGTAGCAAGGCATGAGCTGTTGTCATTCATGGATGGAACCGCAAGATATCACCAGATTCCTATGGAGGAAGAAGACAAGCACAAGACGGCCTTTAGATGTCCAGGCTTTACAGGAGCATTCGAGTATCAAGTCATGCCTTTTGGGCTTAAGAATGCTGGTGCCACATATCAAAGGGCGATGAACCTTATCTTCCATGACATACTGGGGAAGATATTGGAGGTTTATATTGATGATGTGGTAGTGAAGTCCAAGATTAAGGCAGACCACATAGAGGATCTACGAAAGGTCTTCATAAGGATGCGAAAACATAAACTCAAGATGAACCCAGCTAAATGTGTCTTTGGGGTTCAGTCAGGCGACTTCCTAGGGTTTGTGGTTCATCAGCGTGGCATCGAGATTCCAGCGGACAAAGTCAAGTCGGTAATAGAAGCTCCAGCTCCAACTAACAAAAAGGAATTACAGCAGTTATTGGGTAAGATTAACTTCTTGCGCAGATTCATCTCGAACTCGGCAGGAAAAATTCAACCCTTTACATCACTATTAAAGTTGAGGGCAGATACGAAATTTCGTTGGGAAACGAGCCATCAGGAAGCGTTTGACAGGATAAAACAGTATCTAACTTCACCGCCAGTTCTGATGCCTCCGCGGCCTGGTCACCCTTTGAAACTCTACATTTCAGCCTGTGGAACATCCATTGCTGCGCTTTTAGCATAAGATGAGCGCCAAGATAACGATAAAGTGGTTGAGCATGCTGTGTATTACCTTAGCAGGACGTTGATAGATGCAGAAACCAGATATAGTGACATGGAACGGTTGTGCCTCGCGTTGTATTTTGCTGGTTGCAAGTTACGTCATTATATGTTATCTTTCACAACGGTAGTGGTGGCACAGACAGACTTGGTGAAGTACATGTTAACCAGACCTATTCTCAGGGGTCGTATTGGCAAATGGGTGTTAGCTTTGTCTGAATTCTCACTACAATATACACCGCTGAAGGCACAAACCGGACAGGCGGTTTCGGATTTCTTGCTTCATCATCCAGTGGAACAAGATTTACAGTACAGAGAGTTAGACGTGGTGGCCATTCTAATGCAGCCTTGGGAGTTGTATTTTGATGGAAGCAGCACTGAAAGTTTTTCTGGCACTGGGATATCTTTGGTAAGTCCTCTGGGGGCTCGTCATGCGTATTCTTTTCAACTAGAGTGGAAATGTACCAACAATCAAGCTGAATATGAGGCACTCATAATCGGATTGGAAATGTTGCTCGCAATGGGGGCAACAGTGGTAAGTGTGTTCGGCGACTCTTTGCTGGTGATCAATCAGCTTAAGGGATTATATAAGTGTACCACCTTCACTTTGGTTCCATTTTGGGAAAGGGCTACAGAGCTGCTGGAGCAATTCAGTGATGTCACTCTAGATTACATCCCAAGGGCACACAACTTTGCAGCGAATGAGTTGGCACAAATTGCCACTGGCATAACTTTGACTGATGGAGTCTGCGAGCGGATTTTGAAAGTTGAAAGGAGAACGTTACCTTCTTTCATGGCTCGGAGGGTAGACACGGATGAATGGTATGTTGCTACAGTAGAGGCTATCGATACAGATTGGCGTCAACCACTCATTGACTACTTGGATAATCCATCTACTCCAGTGGATAGACAAGTCAGATACTTTGCCACTAACTATGTGTTACGAGGTGGCGAACTCCTACGCAGAGGAGAGGATGGAGTTGATCTTAGGTGTATCTTTGGAAAGGAAGCCAAGCGAGTGATGAGGGAGGTGCATTTAGGAGTCTGTGGTTCACACCAGGCTGGACCAAAGATGAGGTGGCTGATCCGTCGTTACGGTTACTTTTGGCCTTCGATCTTAAAAGACTGCATTACATTTGCTCAAGGATGTCAGGAGTGTCAAGCGCATGGACCAGTGCGGCATGTTCCAGATGTGCCCATGCAACCCATTATTAAACCTTGGCCAGCAAGAGGATGGGCGCTGGATTTCATAGGAATTATTCATCCAGCTTCGTCTCAACAGCATAAGTTCATCCTGTTGGCAACCGATTATTTCACAAAATGGGTGGAGGCTGTACCCTTAAAGGATGCGTCGGCTCGTACAGTTTGCAGCTTCATTTTCAGCAATATCATTAGTAGGTATGGCATTCCAGAGTGTTTGGTAGCAGACAGGGGGGCAGCATTTCTAGCAAAGGAAACTGAAGACTTCATCGCAGATTATGGGATTAAGTTTCTCCACTCTACACCGTATTACGCTCAGGCGAATGGCCAGGCTGAGGCTAGTAACAAAGTCATAATCAATATCTTGCGAAAGATGTTGATTGATAATCCTAGAGATTGGCATAATGAGCTTGATCATACTCTGTGGGCGTATCGAACATCTAAGCGGTCACCCACAGGAACCACACCCTATGCCCTGATGTTTGGGCATGATGCAGTTTTACCTATGGAGATAAGTGTCAATTCTTTAAGGGTTCGCGAGCAACATCAGTTAGTAGGGGAGGATTATGTTCAAGCCATGTTTCAAGAGCATGAACAGCTGGATACTGCTCGTTTGGAAGCCTTAGATCATATAATGGTTGAAAAACAACGAGTTGCTCGCGCATATGATGCTAGGACACGTGGCAGAAGTTTTAGAGTTGGCGACTTAGTTTGGAAAGCAGTACTTCCCTTTGGCGAACATGTTCGCGGCAGAGGTAAGTGGTCTCCTACGTGGCAGGGGCCTTTTGTAATTGACCAGATCGTGGGTAAAGGTGCTTACTATTTGCGAGATTTAGATGGAGAAGTCCATAATAACCCTATTAATGGGAGGCATCTAAAACAGTATTTTCCAAGTGTTTGGGCTTCTGACGATCCTTTGCCGCCACATACCACAGAACAGCCTGTTTCCCAGCAAGGGGGGCAGAGTTTAGAACCTTAGGGTTTCGTTAGCAGAACCGGGGTCTTGTCAGTTTCATTCAGGTTGCTCAACACTTAACCTGTTTGAGGTTGTGGCTTTTTGTGCACCTGATGAAACTGGGGGGCACCATAGTTATACAGAAACCAATTAATGTGGTTTTTTCTTTTTTTCGAATTTTTCGATATGTTTGGAAACAAGTTGTGTTTTTCAAGCCCTGATTTATTTTGAACCAACACCTGTGGTTTACACATTGAACATAAACAATTTGTGTTTATTGCATAATATTCATGGATACATTTGTTTTCAACAAATACAGTGTTGAACAAGAACTGATTGCAACAAATACAGTGTTGAACAAGAACAGAGCTGCTTGAAGAAAGATCTATTACAACTCCTTTCATAAAGTCTCTCTTCAAACTTTTACAGTTTTCGTTTCATCCTCCACCTTGCGCGGCCAACATGTTGAAAGTGAGCCGACGGTGGTGGAGTAGAAACAACTTGATCAGACCTGGCGCGGAAGAGGCTCGACGAAGGAATCCTGTCGGCACAGAAGCCTTCTTCGGTCCAATATCAGAAGTCAATCCCCTCACCAAGTGGAATTTGGTTCCAGTGGTGCACTTTGAGGCGACTTCAGGGCTAGGCGCATCAGATCTTATACCTGAGGTTAGGTTGTGAAGCCTACCCAGGATTTGAGGTTTGGTTGTGAAGCCTAAGGGTTGGGAAGATTGAAGAAAGAGGTCTGGAGGAACTGCTTTGAGACTGAAAGGAGAATACATGTTCTTGGTTGCTGAAGGTGATGAAAAGAGTTGATCACTATTTATAGGCGAAACACTAGGTTTTCACCGAAGGGAACTGGATGGTTTGCTGTTCATTCATTGGCCAGGCATTTATCACGCGTGCTGCGTTAGTTGAATGCGGTAAATGCGCAAGTTAATGGTGCAACGTTGCAGTTAAAGCGTGGAACAGTTTTCGAAAAGATCAAAGATATGGAATTAATCATGAGAGCTCTTTGTATTCAAAATAATGTTCGCAAGCAGAGTTGATACAGATGGACAGTCAAATAAATTTGCTGATGTGTCTAATATTAGCTAAGGCAGCGTCAAGGGCTCTTTGGACATTCTCTTCATTGATCAGGGAGTCTTCGACCTTGTCTTCCACTATGTCAATCGCCTGTTGGAGGGTTTGGTAGGAACCTTTTTCTTGTTCCAGGACTCCTAAGTTTTGCTGGGCTTCTGCTTCTGCAATTGCTAGCTGAGCTTCAATTTCGGTTTTTTGTCGTCTGAGTTCAGCAATTCGGTCAGGAAGCAAATGAGTAGCGTTATGCATAAGTCCAGTGAGATTAGTAGCCTTGGCAGCCCGTTCAGCTCGGAGTTCCTCAGTCTGCTGACGATGTTGAAAGGCCTCCAATCGAATTACCTTGGCACGCTCAGACAGGGATGCAGCGTTGGATGTGAATTCCCATAAACGCCGCAATTTCTTCAAAAGCCTTTCGTCAGCTTGAACTCTCAGGATACGAATTGCATCTTCAACTTGGCTTCTGGTGTTTGGGTGGAGAAGATCCTTGTGCTCCAGGCTTCGAAGGAATTCTTTAGCGTCCAAAGTTGAGCGGTCTGCCTGGAAAGGAGCCAGCATCTGTTGAACTTCCTCGATGATGGAAGGCATAGCATGATCAAGAGAAACAGTAACTGAAAAGTTCTCTGGAATCTGGCAAGTAAAGAAACAGTTAGTGTTTGTAAAAATACAAACAAAAGCTGTGGAGTAAAGAAAAGGTTTACCTTTGAGTTAGTTTCAATTGGGATTACCGATTGAAGCACTGGTTGAGCAATATCATTCGCGCGATTGTCATTCGCGGTAGCAGTTTCGCTCGCGAGAGAAACCGCACTCGCGGGAAGAATGTTGCTCGCGGGAATATCAGCCACTATTCTCTGCGGCGAACAGGAAATCGTCTCGCGAGGGTTTGGCTCATTCGCAGCAACAGTTTGGAGAGGAACGAGCTTAGTACTTTCACTAAAGATTTCTCCTATCATAGTATCCAGGACCGGAGAAGCGACTGACTCGGAGGAGGAACTAACCTCACATACAGGAATTGGTCCCTGAAACGTCAGAAACATAATTGAGCTCAAGTTTTCAAGAAATTTCCAATTGAGTGGATCGTCGAAACAAATACCTTTGGAGCTGCTTCCGTAGGAATCTCAGTACCTAAGTTGACTGAAGGAGGAGCTGCCTCCTGGGCCACGGCAGAGGTTGCTTCAGCCAGAACGGTTAGGTTAGGAGCACCAGAGACAGCATGATTTTGGCTGCATTCTTCGGGGGATCGCGCGGCCTCAGGGCTAGACTGCATAGGCTGATCCACCTATAAGGCAATTATATGATTAGTTGACTTGGCTACATAAGCAAACGAGTTTTCAAATTAAGTGAACCCATACCTGGGGTTGAGAAACGGTCTCTTCTGCAGGAAGACCTGGTTTGAGCCTTTTGAGAGGGCGAACTCCAATCTTGTTCGCACGCTTCTTGGTTCTTTGGGGACGCTGCAAGGGAAGAAGGTGGTCAGAAAAGGTATATGGATCAGGGAGTTAATCATTGTAGTTGTGGAGTTTTGAAATACCTGGGGGCAGGAAGCACTTCTATTTGCGCCTCAGAGACCGCGGAAGGTTCAACGCTTTGGCGAGGGCCTTCGATAGCGAACACAGCCAAATCTTCAGCATGG
The DNA here is from genome assembly GCA_951800085.1 of Comarum palustre. NCBI lineage: Eukaryota > Viridiplantae > Streptophyta > Magnoliopsida > Rosales > Rosaceae > Comarum > Comarum palustre. Next base: position 7,044,035 of record OX637589.1, read on the forward strand.
TGGAAATGTTTCTGATATGGCTGGAAAATCTTTCTAAACGCAGATAGGTGATCTGGGTTCCATCTACCCTCATTGATTGAAGTCCACCACCTAGTGAACTCATTATTAGCCGCGAAGCTCAGACGTACTCCACCAAGGGGATAGGTGTTAACAGGCTGAATGATGTCCTTGAAGCGGGAGGAAATGGATTCAGGATCAGTGCCAGCATTATAAGTTTCTCGCCACGAAGTGAATTGGTTGCGGCTAGCCAATGGGGGATATGGAATTCTTTGGCACATTCCAAATTGCCTGGCGAAGAAGTTGGGAGCATAGATTTCTACTCCAGCTCTGCCTGGTAGTTTGAGGTCGCGAGTGGAGAGGAGGCGTAGGAAGAAAAAGAGCTGCAGAACGTTGTGGCGATTACTGAAAATAAAACCTTCATTTACAAGTGAAGGGTATGTTCGTCTGCAAACAATGGTAATAGAGTCTGAAGGCAGGTTTTCCATACTATACAGGTAGTGGAAACAACGCGAATAACTAATGGCTGGAGGATGTGGGGCGGACACGATGGTTTGGCCTAAGACCTTATCTTTTAGAAAGCTGGTGATAGAAGAGGAACGGAAAATAGGAAAGTAGGTTTGAAGCCACAAGTCTAAGATCCAAAGAGGACCACTAACAGATCTATGTTTAAAAGGTTCTAAGGATAGGAAGTGTAGTGCCCTGTATAACAATCCAGTGGCTAGCTCTAAGAGGTTGAGAGGGATACCATTGTAGAGCAGCTCAGCGGTTCTGGCCCAGGCGAAGGTGGGTTTATTGGTGGCGCGGCATTCGACATATTTGAGTAGCCAGAATTCCAGGAATGCTAGGCCACTTAAATCGTCATCAGTACTCCCATAGTGACTGACCCACGCGGTGTATGAGTTGGGGCGAGGCTGATCAGAAGGGATTTGATGTTCCAAAGCAAGGTCGTTGAGAGGGCTTGGTGCGTTAGAGAATGGAAACCCGGTAATTGTATACACATCCAACAAAGTAATACCCATTGGGCCTGCGGGAAGATGGAAGGTGTTTGAAGAAGTGTCCCAGAAACAGACTGCTGCTGCCAGGGGAGCTCTGTTGCAGCCAGACTTCAGAGAGAAGCAGAGGTCAATGGGATCGGCGATTCCAACGGCTTGCCATCGTTCAAGGTCTTTACTGCGGCGTTGTTGGTACCATTGGATCTCGGCATCATTGGTGTTCGGTCATTGCCCAAATCTGGTCTGGGCGTCTGACTTCTGCCAGTCGACGAAGGAAGCTTCTTCCTTGCGAAAGATTAAAGGAGGAATTCGGGATGCATGTTGACGGTAAGGCAGTTGAAATTGGTTTGGGAAGAGATCGACCCAAGGACCCAGGTCACAGAAATTGTCAGGCTTAACTTTCAACCAAGAGCATTTTGGTCTTGGGGCGGGTCGGAGGTCAGCCATGGCTTGGACGAAGTCTATAGCTTCATGCTCAGAAGGGGTTCTGGGTGAGATTTTCACAGCAGAGAAAGTATGTTTGGGTGCCATTGATTTGGAAGTAGGAGCGGCGGCGGTTTGTCTCAGGAAGGTTTGAAAAGAGTTGCAGAGGGAAATGATGGTTGAGTGTTCTGAGGAGTTCGATAATGAAAGGACGTTTGCTTTTGTTTAAATCAATGCCAAGGTATAACTCTTTTCGATTTTCGCAAACGGGCTTAATCTCAAGAGCTGGGGGGCAATGTTAGATCCAAAAGTAAAAAGCCCATTTATGGAAAAGCAAGTGGACCGATGCCTGCGGTTAAGAAGGTCAGAGGACGCTTAGAGAGTCAAAAGCGCTCGCGAGAAGCACAGTAATGAAGCACGCTCGCGAAGGGAGATAGTTTGCTCGCTGAGGGAAACGCGCTCGCGAAACAGGGTGTGTGTTAGCAAAATACGTTCGCGGGTGGAAAAGCGTTCGCGAGAGTATTATAAGAAACGAAGCACGTGGTTACAAGATGTTAAGTTACCAACAGAATAGTGTTGGGCTTATAGGATTGGGCTTTAAGAGTTTGTCTTGCACTACAAGAAGGATTATTAACCCTACCAGTATGATGCCATGCCTTGATTCCCAAGTAAATATCTACCCTAGTATTCACTATATAAAGGGGTCGAGATACAAGAGAAAGAACGACATCTATCAACAAACAGACAACAACTTCGCCACGCGAAAGTCTTCAAGCCTCTCCGGAGCAACCAAGCCTGATCCGTCAGCAACCGTAGCCTGATCCGTCAAGCTGCACAAGGGACTTAATCCGTTAAGTCTGACAGGTTTCAATCCGTTGAAATCTCTCTACTCCCCTGTTCAATCCGTTGAGCAGTTTTTACTCCCGCAACCAGTTCTGGAGAATCCGTTCGCCAGTCCATATCCTGCATATCTTGATACCCGCTGCTTAGTTTCTTTGCATACTAAGTAAGATTCGGCCATCCGTAAAGGTTGGAGAAAAATCCTAGAGGGACTTTTCCCTTGTAGGTCTAAAGAGAGAACCCAGCACAGAGGAAGAAGATCGGCGTCTGTCACGGTCGCTGTGAGAAGAAGTCAGAAGAGGGACGCGAGCAGCATCCAACTTCAAGGTTGTACCTGACCCAAAGGTACTGGCACGCCTAGCAAAAATTTACAAGCCGGTTGTTTGAAGGACTACAAATTCTACACCAAACAGATTCTATGATGATTCTATTTTCATATGCCTATATCAATTAATCTGGGTATGAAGGAATGGGTGTTCGATCTGTTAAATTGATTCTTCTGTTTTCGTCTGACACTGCTTCTGTTTCTGATGAATTTGATCTGATATATGTGTGATTATGTCGACATGATGTTGTTGTAATATGTTCACATACATGACCTGATCAATTGAATGAAATTGTTTCTGAAACTATGAGATATCGATAGGATACAGATGGTTTGATTTGATATGTGTGATGATGTCGACATGATGTTGTTGTAATATGTTCACATACATGACCTGATCAATCGAAGAAATTTTTCTGAAACTATTAATAGGATACATATGGTTTGATTTGATATATGTATGCTCTGTTACTGTGTTCTGTGATCAGTTGTTCATATGCCTATATGTATGTTCTGTTACTGTGATCTGTGATAAGTTGTTCATATGCCTATATGTATGTTCTGTTACTGTAAGTAAAGTGAAAGTTCTGTGTATTTATATGCTGAGTTTATATGCTGAGTTCATATGCCTACATGTATGTTTCTATATACAGTAACTTAAAATGGAAGTTTTGAATGTTTAAATACAGCATGCTGAATTTTTGTGATCATATATGTTTCACCGATGTTGAATGGCTAAACCTTTTCAATTACTAAGCGAACTTATTCTTGTATGCAACTATGAAAGTGTGTTCAACTGCCATATATATTCACTGCATATGAACACAGCTGCAAAATACATAAATGAATGAAACTCCCAAAATTACATTCAGTAATCTTATTACTGTGTTCATAAGAAGTTTTGTTTTTGATAATTGAAGCCTAAATCTAAACTTCATTGATTCATAAAACTCTTTATATGGTATTAATTTTGTTACACAAAGTAACTTTTACTATCATATTTAGAGAACTATAGAAGAATCAAAGCTTGTGTTGTTGTTTATAAAGTTGTATTGTCTTGTGGTCTCCAAAGAGACATTTTCTGGTACAATTTTGATTCAAGTAACAGTGTCTTACATGATCTGTATTTTCACTCTTGGTATATTGGGACTTTTCCTTGTCCAAAGATATTGACTGTTTTCAATATACATCTGACATTACATGACCACGATAATACATTTCAGAAATTATAGATATTGGATTTTATGCTATAAAGGTATTATCCAGTATAAACTTCATGGGACTCTTGAGATATGTTTCAGTAGTTAGACTAAAATGTTTAACTATATGGATTGAAATATATAATGCAGTTTACACACATATAATATACATATATATGATTTTTCAAACTTATCTGCATTTCATTTTAATTATGTTAGGAGTTGAAGTGATCATTCTAAGACAGATCTATGTCCTCATTAGGTTGAATTTTCAAAAGTGGACGAACCAGATAAAATTCTGCATGAATCAGTATATAGATCTTTTGCTTCTTTTGAGTTTTCATGATAACATGTTGAACTTGCATAATAAGTAATAAGTTTCAAAAGATGATCCACTTGTTTTTGACTTAGATTGCTAGTTTTCAGTAAGTTAGTTTAAATGACTAGGACTAGCAGACCACTTTTAATAGAAATTGGGCAGAATGATGTGCAATGTATGAATGTGTTATGAATTATCAATCCTTGATGAGTTTTTTTTTGTGTGCTTATGTTGCATATATTATTGTTCTTTAAAAGTCTGGTTTTAACCAAGTTGCAGATTACAAGTCTTTATGAGAAATAAGGTCATTAAAATGGGATCATGCTAGATCTTTTACATTTACACCATTGGTGATTATAAGTTAGTCTTTGCCTCTATTGCATATATACTTACCAAATGGTTGTTTTAGATACTTGTAAAATCAGTCTTTATATGTTTTAGATACTTGTAAAATCAGTCTTTATATATGCATATCATACTTACTGATACTTATACATACTGCATACTTGCCATGACCTTGATAAGTTTCAAAAATGATGCATCAGAACATAAACATGTTCATTATAGTCATAGAGGAAGTAAAACTATTATCAATATTATGGCTTTTATCAAGCTCTAAGGTATGTATAGCCACAGTACGTGATCAATTGGCTAAATTGAGGCTTGGTGAGTTAAACACAATTTCTAGAACACTCGAATTGACGGATATTCTACATTAAAGTTTTGCTTTTTATCCATACTTGTATTGAGTGTAAAAGATTGGTTGCAGATAAAGATATTTTAGTTTTGGTGTTGTTTTCATGTAAGATTTACATCTTTTGGACACTGAATATTGATCTTGCCTTTTAGTATATCTTTTCTGCTTCTTTTTGTATTTTATTGAACCTTAAACTTTGGAATAACATATCATTGAGGTAAACAACTTAAATAATTCAAGTGCATATCAAGATTATGTTAAGTACATAGAAATACTTTTGCTATAGAGAATCTGTTTTTTCTTCTTAAAAGACTTTTAAGTACATAAAATTTTCATTGAAGTAAATTCTCTTATAATAGTGTAACTTCATTTTGGTTTAAGAAAAAAACCTTTTGGTTTAAGCTACATACTGAAGATGTTAGGACAACTACTTATTGATTTAACTTGTTTTTGATATATATGTTGCTTTTATTTATTTATTTATTTTCGATTGTGCGTTTAATTCAAATATAAGAATGTAGTATCTTCCCTTATATCATGTTGTCTACATGTTAATTAAGTTGGTCTTATTTTATTTAGCCAAGTGACTCATTTAATTTCTTACTTAAGCGAGCCTACATGAAATACAGAAAGTGATGTGCTAAGGAACATAAATGTATAAAGTGCTAAGTTTTGTGAGTTGATGTATCAATAAGGCTTTTCTGAATTTGTTTTGTACGTGTTCTGAGATTAAAATTGTTTTTTGACAAAATGCTTGCATATCAAAATTTATCTTCATATATGCTAGTCTCTAGAAAATTTTGTTAAAAACTACAGTCAAGATTAATACAGTTCTTAAAGTTATAATAGAACATGTAGCATTAATCAAGGTTTCATGATCTAATCACCTATTTTGATATCTTAAGACTTTTTGTTTGCACTGTGAGGAATAACAGATTTTTTGTTATATATATTGCATGTTGCTTAATACCCTTAAGAATGATGAGTGTCATAAATGCATTAGTTATATATTACTGCAGTTTTATGAGGTAATTTTACCTCATGCTTTAGATGAAAAACTGGAATAATGCAATTATATATCATAAATTGCTGATTCAGGCTTAAGTTTTTGTCCTCTTTTTCTTGTTTCATATATGTAATATATGCAGAAATTTAAACTCATTATACCTTTAGTTCATACTTGAGATGGTATCAATCTAGTTAGGTGCACATTGTCTTATTACATCAGTTTGGTGAAGATTCAAAAATCTTGGCTATTCATAATACTTAGGATCCTATTGCATATATAATTAAGTAATATTATTGTAGGTTCTTATATATATTTTTTGCAGGTTATTGCCTTGTCAAAAGAAAAATACAGCTTATGTGTTTCCATATGCAAATTGAAATTGAATTTTTGACTTCTAATTTCTATATGATACTTATCCATGCTTATTGGACACACCTAGATGTGAAAAATGAATAATAAAAACTAGGGGAAGGATTTTATTGTGTTTTTTTATTATTAAGGATTATATGTGTTTTTATCATTAAAGTCGTTTTCTTCTGGACTCGAAGTGGATCCTCAGTATGCAGCTCATTGATTTTGTTCACATTATTGATTAAGTTTTTGCTGGTCTAGTTCCTATGTCTAAAGGTGACAAGCTATCTAAAATCACTAAAAATGGGGGGAAGATTGAAGGTGACAGTTATGGACAGTAGGCCTTATGTTGGGTTAATTGGCAGCTTGATGTATGCGCAGGTCTGCACCAGACCTGACTTAGCTTTTGTCGTAGGCATTCTATCTAGGTATCAATCCAATCCTACTCATGAGCATTGGGTTGCAGGTAAGAAAGTCTTAAGATATCTACAGAAAACTAAGTCTCACATGCTAGTCTACAGAAAAGTTGAAAAACTTGAGTTAGTAGGATACACTGATTCAGATTTTGCAGGAGAATATCCTAATGACATGAAGTCAACAAGCGGCTATGTATTTATGCTTGCAGGAGGTGCTATGACATGGAGAACCATGAAACAAAAATTAATCACTACCTCCACAATGCAAGCTGAGTCCATAGCCATGTATGAAGGGGTCTGTGAAGGCTTATGGATTAGGAATTTTTTGATACAGATTGATGCTCTAAAATTTTTAGTTCAGGGAGCACTTAAGATGTTCTGTGACAATGAAGCAGCTGTCTTTTTTGCCAAGAACAGAAAAAGATCAAATAATTCCAAGCATTTAGACCTTAAGTACTATAGTGTGAGACAAAGGGTTGAACTTGGTGACATAGAAGTACTCAATGTTGATACAAAAAATCAACTTGCAGATCCATTCACTAAACCTTTATCAGTTGAATGTTTTCAGAGACATGTTGAAAATCTGGGAATTCTCTCAGATTTAGATGCTTGAGTTATGTGGGAGTCACCTTTTCATTTTTAGGATTTTAGTTCTCTTCAGTAGATTTCTTTTCAGAATTGGGAACATCTCATTGTATTTCATGTTTCATCAATAAAAGTCATATTTTCAAATATACATCTTATGAATGATTATATGTATATAATTGTGTAAACATGCAGAGAAGTGAACCATCATGCAGATTAAGGATAGCAAGGACAGGTTCACTCTTTTACAAACTTGCTGACAAGATTTTGAATTATTCAAAATCATTCAGAGGACTTGAGCAAATAAAATCAAGGTAGACATAATTTATTTTTGCTCTTCTGTTTATCTTACTATGCTTATGTGATGTGCAACATTGTTGTTAGTGATCTTCAATTGATTTAGTCATATGATTAAATTCAATCTTAGGTTCTGCATATTGACCAAGCTGGATAAGTTTGAGTTGTTCTTATATTTCAATGCGCACTATAGAACTAATATAATTCATTGCAGCTCAAATACTATACACAATAATAACTTGGTCCAAGTGGGAGATTGTTGGAAAACAATTGGACTCTACATTATCCTTGTTTAAATAAATAGTGTTTGATAACTTGAATATAATTAGTAGAAACATAAATATAAACTTTATCTTGTTATCTATTGAGGTATATGTCTCTCATTAGAAGTTGGAGACTTATCAAGTTGATTAACCTATCAACATTAAGTTTTTGAGATAAACCTAAAGACTTGTATTGATAAACATTAAGTAAAACTTGGACTCCTTATGGGATGAGAACGAGTTTGTTTTCTAGGCCTCTATATATACCAGTAGAAAGTCCCTATGCTAGCTACACATTTCATTGAGATCAAACAGTCCCATTCTGTGAGAAACGTAGTATAGCATAGAAGATTTTCCTTGGTGCTGTTTTTGTGATATTGCAGATTGTGTTGTTGTGCTGCTCTCAAGGATGACTTCCATGAATGGTATTCCCAACGATCCCAATAGATATGGTAATCACCTCTTTGCTTCTTATGTGATTTTGATTTATACAGTATTGTATTTGTGATTCATTGTGAAACGATCTTAACTTCAGTAATTATGCATTTCAGTTTTCAGGCATAACTTAATACTGCTATTTATAGATTTATCTTAAAGAATCCCTTTTTGGTTCTTGTGATTCCATTTAGCCTCAGATTACTTTGTTTTGCGTTTTTTTAACAAATGAAGGGCTAGAAACTTCATTTTCACCTCTACTGGGGCTCTTCCTTTACTCATGTGAGTCCTGTCTATAAGGATTAAATTTCTGGTTTTGATCTGTTTACCGTGGGAATCAGTGGCGTAACTAGACTTCTAATTTAGAATTGTCAAAATTAATATATGAAGAATTTAAGTAAAAATTGTGGTCAATCTAAAGTAAGGACACAAACTTTTATTCCTCAAAATACAATAACAACTTAATAGTAGAAAAAAATTGTTGCCATGAATCTATATATATGTCGAAGTATTGTAATATTTTATATTAATATCAATGTTGACAGACCATTAAACAATCTTGTGAAAATAAAAATGCATGAGAAATGTTAAAAAGAATATGGCATACGTTATTTCTATTTTGTTTATTAAAAGATAAATTAAAAAAAACGTAAATTCTATTGAAAGCAGTTAAAGTACATATGAATAAGGTAAGAATTAGTATTAATTAGATAGAACATTTTAATACTTTCTATATAATCAGTTCATCATTCCATTAGTTTCATGGATATTTAAACCTAGAGAGTGGTTCTAATAACGATCACTAAGTTAAGAACTAGTTGAAGATTTTTCATCTTATCCCACTTTTCTATCTTCTGTCTACATCTCGACCGTATAACTTGTAGATATATATATATATATATATATATATATATATATATGAGTATATCATCCCTATAAATTTTTATTTAAACTGAAAATTGTTAAGACATTCATAAATGTGATTCGCCGACTATAAACTTGAACGGTTCCTGTTTGACATATTTGGATCATCTATTAATTTGATCTATTTTAATTCCTTAACGATTACCAATTTCGTTGAAAATTTGTAAAAGTGATCTACTTATATATATATATATATATATATATATATATTGAACTGTTAAGATGAAAAAATATGATTGAAAAAGGGATGTAATAAACCATTAAAGAAGAAATTCATCAACTACTCTTCAACAAGAAGGTTCTCAATAGATCCCCTCCCTTTAAACCTATTTATGAATTTTACTCAAAATTTAGAAGGGTCATTTATGTTTCAATAAATAGTAACGAAGAATGATTAAACTAAATAAATACATTTGAGAATGGCCAATTGCCCCTATGATGGGAATGTCCCTCGAAGGGCAATATATTAAAATGGATTATAGAATTATAGATTATGGATTTTGAAATATTTTAGTTCGTCTTGACATCAGCTCATATCAGGGCCGGTCCTGACATTTTAAAGGCTTGAGACAAACAACTAAAATATGACCTTACATGGTAAATCATATAAATCAAAAGCACGTACTTTTTGCATATGTTGAATTTATATTACATTGGAAAAAAACTAAAATACGCAAACCGGGAAAAAAAAAAGGAAAAATATAAAGACGCCCCTTGAGTAGTTGAGTTGAACCAACGATCAACCATAGGCCTCTTAGGTAGCTTACCATTAGACTAACATGGTGTTCTGGTACAATTGTAAAAAAAATACATTTATATATTGTTTGCAATGTCATACAGATTCAAAAAAATAATGCTAGAGGCCTCTTGGAGTCCCTTGACCTAAGGCGACCGCCTCAACTAGCACCCCTCAGAGTCGGCCCTGGCTAATATCGAAGTTCAAAATACTTTTTTAGCACTAATCACTTTGATCAAGAGTGATTCACTACTCAATAAATTAAATGTGCTTCTATTTTCACCCTACAAACCAATGTGTTCACCCTACACTCTCTTCATACCCCATTTATATATTTTGAATTATAAGTTTACTTTGTTCATTCATTTACAAATACCTAAAATATATTTTTCTCAATTCTACTTTATTCTCCCTACATTCTCTTCTCTATTACTCCATAATTTTAAGTTCTTTGAACTGATCTATGCATTATTTATAAATACGGTACAGTTGTTCATAAGATTTTACATACAAAATTGGCATAAAAAATAATGAGTAAATAGATAGACGAAATCGTCAACAAAGAAAAAAAGAGAAGAAAAACACAGTTCACCACATTTTCAAGTTGAATGCTAGCATCTTCGAACGACTGAATGTGATAAATTTGTGTTCATCCAAAACAAAAGGATAAAAAAAGAAAAAAAAAAGAATTTTGTAATTTTTAACAACTTATTGTCCCCTGCTGTGATTTTACAACAGGTTATTATGGTCTTTCAATAAATAAACCACTGAGGGATGAGTAAAATGGTTTGTGGGGTGACAATAGACGCACCTTAAATCAAACCAAAAAATTATATGTATTTTTCATGATATTATGCATGAAAAAATTGTGTTCCACAATGGAATACGATAAGTGATATTTCGAGCAAGTATTTACATATATTGATTGAATCCTTACTCGTGAATCACTCTTGATTATCACTCTTGATTTGTGGAGTGATTTACTCTGATCACAGAGTGATTTGTAATAACACTGCATAATTTCCAAAGATCAAGCTGCCATATTTCATGTAAATGAAATGGCACAGTTGTTCTATAAATGAAATGCACAACAGCCATTGCCTATACAACAATATGCATCTTCATCCAAATCTCTGGCCTTTTGAAACATTTTGAGGGGTACAACGAAAATGCATAACCCCATCACCTATCCAGTGCATCTTCCTATGAATCTGTGGTGTTCCATTCGCAAGTGCTAATTAAGAAGGTCCACCAGAGGGAGCAATGGAGCATCCTTGGGGGCCATCCACGGGTGTGGCGAGGCCTCTGAGTACTAAAATCTTTGAGTTCCAGAAAAGTGCCTCAAAATAGTGAGTGAAAACGGAAAAGAATATTATATGAAAAAAAGTTTTTGACAGCACCGGTACTAACTCTTGTGGTACGGTGAAAATGATACCCTGTAATGATTAATATGTTACCCAGAATGAAAACCCAAGTTTTTGATGTTCAAACTAGAAGAGAAAATTGATCCGAAAGATTTAATTTTGAAGATTTTGGAATGAAATGTGATCTAGAAAAGGCATAAGGTTATTTTCGTCTAGGGTTTACGGTTTAGAGATTTTTTGTCGAGGGTTTAGAGTTTAAATGACTTTCAGACTTTTCTTATATCCTATTTCCTTCAAGGGTTTAAGGTTTAAAGATTTTTCGTTAAGGGTTTAGATGATATTCAGACGTTTCTTAGATCTCATTTCTTTCCAAAATTATAACTTACGGATCCATTTTCCCTCTTAATTTGAACATGAAAAACATGGGTTTTCATTCTGAACATCACATTGATCATTTTAGAAGAGTTTGGGTACTGGTGATATGGTTATCTACTGACAGGAAATATTTTTGATGGATCTTAGAGCTGCAGTTTTTAGACTGAAACCTAAAATTTTAGACCGGGTCGACTCGAACCCTAACCGATCGGGTCAGGTTTAGAGACATGATTTTTCAGGTCGGGTAAAACCTGGACCGAACTATATATATCCGGATCAGACCGGGTTCCATGGGTAAAGACCCGACCCGGACCAAAAACACGAATCACATAGCCACGTGTCGCGTTCCTATTGGCACTTCATCCTGCATATAAATTCTAAAACCCCCTAATTTAATCAAAATCTCACATCCGCCTCTCTCAGTCGTCAGTCTCCAGTCTCGACTTTCTCTCACCCTTGCCTCTCTCACTCTCATTCTCACAGGTTCTCATCCATCAGTCCATGACCATGAATTCATCTCACTCATGCAAACATGCCAAAGACAAAAACCGAAAGCACCAAACATTCTGATCCCAATCTCGAATCCAATTCCAATTCAGAAGAGGTTGATTCGGTTCCGATACAGATTACCAATTTCTTGAGAATTCTATCATCCTTGCGCCAACAACAAACCCCAACCCTCTTCTGCAGCAACTCCATCGATCTATCATGACATCTTCCCTGCCACCAAAACCCCAAAAAAGATGGAGAAATAGGTCTTAGGCTGCTTATTAATTAAGGGTTGTTATATGATATTGTGATTTAGAGTTTGAGAATTAGTCATTGTGGTTGTGAATATGAGGTATAGGAGTTGATGAACGGGGATGTTGATTAAGCTCGAAAAACCGGCCTGAAACAGGCCCGAAATTGTCAATTCTAGCCTGGAAAATACATGACCCATACTGGCTCGAAAATATCAGGTTCGGACTCGGGTTTCTTTTTGTTCTAACCCGAACAGGTTTGAATGCAGCCCTAATGTGTCATGTGAGACACCTTATCAACCAAACGACAAACGACGGCATGATACAAAAATGGTTTCAAGTCTTTCGTTTGTAGCGAAAATAAAGTTTATGTACTATATTGGTTGTTTTTTAAGTTTGAGTATCACTGATCATACCACAAGAATTTTGATCATACCACAAGAATTTAGATACCGACACTGAAATTTTCTCCATGTAAAATGGCCATGACACTATCCCCTTACTTCATTCCCAGAACAATTACAAACACACCCTATTCTATAGGAAATAAATGGAAACATGCAAATCTCACAACAAAAAGAAATCTACGTTTTACACCTAGAGATAATTTTAAGTCTGGCCAATTCCGTTTCAAACCCAACCCTGGAAATGAATAAAGATCACCAAATGCATGCCATCTCAAAGATCCATTACACAAACTACTCATCATTGACATGCATCCTGCATAGTGACATGACTTCGACTTTCAGTGACAGTTGTTAACGGCGTCTGGTGCAATTTCCCAACTCGAGTGTCGAGCATCAGCTCAAATTGTTGGAGCACGGTGATCTGAACCAAGAACAGAGTCAGACTCTAAAGCATTATGCGGTCTGTTGCTCCCTCTAATGTGTATGTCTTCATCAATCTCTTCAATATTACGACGCTGTGAGATCTTCAACAGATCTTCACCAATATCCAAATCGTCCTCAACCTTTGACCGTGGGTCCCCACCCAAATCATCTAGTTCTGTTTCCCGTGCAGTGGGCAAAGGAGGAGGCCTTTGCACTTCCTCTTCCACAAAAGCCAGAAAGTTATTCCGTGAGGGTTTCACTTCTGAGCAAAATACTTCAACAAAGTTATTTACACAACCACGGTTGTAAACATTCATCCTGTTGTCCGCTCTGTACCTGAAATTCTCATATGTAGTCTGCAAAAATAGAAATAAAATCAGTAACATGAAAGAAATGTGTATTGTATACCCTCAAAGACTCAAAGCAACGATTGCACTATCAAAACTGTTAACCAAGGGATCATTATATATCATACATCTACGGAGCCCGTTAAAGTATCCACAGACCCTCACAAGTAAATAGTATTGCCAGGTTCCTTTACCTGTTCTGTTCCTTTTCTCCATTTTCCACATGTTTTACAAGATTGGGTGGGGGAAGCAAATATCTTCAGCCATTTCCCCCACAGAAAAATATCAATCAATCACAAATATTTGTTGATCAGAACATTTCCATACTTTTAGTACATGTTGCATTAGCAAATTGTACATTTGCAATGTATAAGGGAGTGGATTTGTTCTCAGGGTGTCGCGCAATTTGCAAGACGGTGGAAAACCTCCACCAAACACACTAAATTGACTGCAGGCCTGCTTTGCATGACTTCAATCATATCTAAAATACACCTTTTAGCAGAATGCTATTATTTAGCTATCTGAATAAAACAATAAAACTTTGACCTATTTAGATCAAAGAAACTATTTGTTTCCAGATGTTGAACAGTGTAAGAGAAGTGCTGGTGTAACTCAACCAAAAGCACAACCCAGACTTACATACAAAGTCGGCTTTGCATAAATTCAATGCAAATTATAATAATATACTCTTTTTAGCAGAATTTAGCTATCTGAATAGTACAATAAAACTTCAACCTATTTAGATCAAAGATCTATTTAGATCTAAGAAGTTATTTGTTCTGGCACGTGCTGGTGAAACTCCACCACCGGCACAACCTAGACTATTACATGCATGCTTTTGTGTACTTGCAATCATTCAAACCACAACACAAATACTAAAATCTAACACCTCAACATCCACATAGAAACACCAAAAAAACAAAAAAAAAGACAAATAACGCTAGTTTTTTCTCTGATCCATCTTAAGTTATGTACTTCAACTATCAGTCCTCACTACCGGTAACTGCTGCAACATCTGTTGTTGCAGTTAGTTCAACAGTAGTTAGGTGATGAAAAATTATATCCTTACAATTTCATCAAAAGCATACAAGACACTTAAGGTTTTAGTACTACCACTTTGGTCACGGCCATGATACTTAATGGACCATTTTACTAATCCAACTACAGTAATAAGACAGCATGCTACCCAACAAATATACCTAGAAGATGATGTCTGACCTGATTGGTACCTATAAGGTACAGATGGAAACCAGTTAGTCCACCAACAAACCAAAGAGAAATGAAACAATATGCCATTAGTATCATTGACACAGGAGATTCTTTCATTCCCTTCCAAACCGTCCCTTGATGATCATCCATCAAAATCTTAATGTACAAAGCGGATATTGAGAACACATAAATGCAGAGAAGAGTTGCCGAAGAGATGAACATAAAGAAGTACCGATAGTTGCGCTGCATACATAACAGGACATTAGATTTCTAGTACAAATGCGAACTTGAGAAAGGAAGCAAGGACAAGTACAAACAAGAATATAAGGATTACTCAGAAATTAAAAACACTACTAATGGGTAATACAGATCACACAACCAAAGTATTGCATATTTAGGTACCTGGCCAATGCATTGCCCCACCCAAGGACAGTGGTGATCAAAGCGCTCCACGCAATTGTTGCAGATAGAACAATGCGAACAGCGAGGAGGGCGATAAAGCATACAAGTGTCACAATACTTCACTTTTACAGGAAGCCCATTGACCATCACTTCTTTTGTTCTAGGGAATTGAAGGCTTGGAGTTTGTCTTCCACCAACATTACCACTCCCTAGTCTTCCACTAACATCAATAGACACTGAAGAATCATAACGGAACTCTTCCTCAGGTGGATGTGAATTTCGTGGAATAATACCAGGGTCCCGTGCTGAAGTAAGAAAAAGAAGCACCAACACCTATCAAGATCAACTAAAGAATTAATTTAGGCCAAAACCTAGGAGAACAGTAAATAGAGAACTGCAGTGAAAACAACCCTAACAAACAGATGCAATATGAATTAGAGAGCTAATAAAAACCATTAAAAAGACACAAAAATTTAATACAAAATTCAGAGGTTGATTAAACCATAGTCCAAAAGTGAAGGCTTAGTCCAAACTTCAATTACAATAAATTACAATCAACGGAAGAAGAAGAATTTGTCGAGCATGGCCGCAGCTAGCAGGATATAAATAATGTTGTATCAACCGAGCCTCCCTTATAAGATATTCAAACAGGGCATTTATAGTCTTCATAATTTGCCAAAAAAAAATTAAAAAAGAAAAGATACTTATTTGTTGCTTAAAGTTTGAATATGAAAAACTGTAATAATGAAATATGATCACCTAACAAGAACTTTACACACCACTACAACATCTTGTATCACATACCTCGTATTCATTAATTGCGCTCATACAAGATACCACTGAATTTCTGTAGAACTACTAACAGTAATATTTGTAGACAAATGGAAGGAAAAACAGGGATATATCACAAACAGTCTAACATTCTAATGCAAGCACTAATATTTTCCAAGTGCACGTGGACTTGTCAAGCACATAATATTTCTTGTTTATCAAATATAAGATGGCATAAAGATGACAACAAATAATTATAAAGGCCTAAGGAACATACATATATAGTAAATATAATCGCTACCACCAGAATGGCGTATCCAGCATTATACGATGCAAATTCATGACGAAGGCGCCATGCGACAAATATGCAAAAGACGATAACTGGAGCAATGATCAACAGCAATGTGACAAGCAATGACCTGGCATCTGGCCCAAATATCAACCTTCCGCCAAGGATGAACTTCTGCAAAGGACGAATAGGATGAAAGATAAGTATAACATGTCAAGAGAGAAAGAAAGCCATATATCTATAACATAGTTATATATCAACAACTACAGTAGGAAATTCAGGATGAAACCAAGCTCATCATATTGGGTACACTACGTTTGTCCATAGAAACAAGGGGAATTATTGGTTACAGTGCACTTCTACTCATGGGCTCCTTCAACCAGACAACTCAACCAAAATGAATCATAAACCTAGTAGATCAAAAAAAGTTACTGAAACATTGGGATATATCATACACAGAAAGCACCCGTATAAGAAATGGGGAAGGAGTTTATTGTCGCAGAAAGTATCACAATTTCCAAACGGCCAAATTGTGAAATTCCCTCTCACCAACACAATTGTCAACCACATTTGCAGTTTAAACCCTTTGTCAATGTGGACAACATTATCCTCCCAAAAGTTATTCCAATCTGACACTGAAACCATTGTCAGACAATAAGAAAAATATGGTTTGCTTGAGGACCACACCTCACCTCCACCCAACCATGCCTCATTTCCAACAACTCAGCAAGATCAAGCTTAACAACCATCATTCTGCCTTTCTCCAATAACCATAATTTTACAACTTGGCCCCTTTGACCGCATTGGATCCATTCAAAAGAAGGATTCATTCTACCATGCCTCAAATATACTTCTTACATCTAAAAGCCACTAATCAGGTCTGTATTTAGTTTTTGGAATGTTACCATATCATGTCTCTAGGCAGGAAGGACAGCCACCATTTGTTTTTGCTTAAATTAGATTTCCAATGCCTTGTCATAATGGTTCATTGTTTATGTTGTATTAATTATATTGACTCCCACTTGTCTCTCCTTTCTCTCTTTTTACTCTTGATATAGAATCACTCAGTTTATACCATAAGAACACTGCCCACATAAATACACCATCTCCCACATGTAACTTGCACTAAAAATTTTAAATAACTTCATGAATCAAGGAAAATCACATGTATATAACATATACCTTCAACATAGAACAACAAGAGCTACCGCGACGGAAAATAAGTCCAAAGAAGAGAAAAGAAGATTACAAAAGAGAATTTGTGAAACTGAAAAAAAAATTTGGTTATCAACTCATTCTTGGTGATCTTCCATTACATGTACAAAATTTTAATAACAAAATCCGAAATTGTGAAACTGAAAAATGATTTGTTAAAGTTAGCCAACCAATGCCTTGGATTTTATAAGGTTCAAATATGGACACAAATGTAATAATATAGTGCTGGTTTAATTGAAACATATCTTTGAAAATAAAATAAGGGATTCTAGCATCTACAATTTGACTAGTTAAATTAGAATGTCAATGTAAGCCAAGTTCCTATCTTCCCCAAAAAGAACCAAAGAAATGTATGATTTAACCCCAAAGCTTTATCACGTCATCAGTAACAGTACGTAATGAAGTCAATGCATTCAACCCAAAACCAATTGGCAATGGGTGAAGGGACCTGAAATCATATATATGGAGATGACAGATGACGCAAAACCAAAAATTGCAATGGGTCGAGTGCCTAATCATTTATATATTGTAACTACAAGGCTTCAACACCTAATGTTGGATTTTAACTCAACCGTAGCTACCCTAAGTCAAGCCGTTCGAGATGGTTCTACAGTTTAATTAGTCAATCGATGAGCAATTATGCATATTCACTTCCAGCATTATAATACAACAGTAATTTTATAGTCTCTTCATCTAACTAGAACGGACCAACTACACTAATAAACTGAAACTCTCATAAAATGGCATAAGAAACTTGTACCTTCGTTAGTTATTTGTTGAACCAATATATATGTATATATGATGATATGTTTGGATCATAAACTAACAATAAAATGAAACTTCGAAGTTGAACATCTCCATAGGATGAAAATCATTTATGACTTCAACTTAGATGTAAGAATCTAAATGGATAACTGGGCAGAAATAAGTCTTACCAAACTATCAGGTACCCCTAATGCATACAATTTAAATTAAACACTCTACTTATTCATTGTACCCTTCTCTCTCTCTCAGCCCAACTACATCTCTTAGAATGTTCTCAGCCATAGACACCAGTCTAGGTCTTGTTTTTGGGCTTGATTTGCCTACAACTGCACACTCCATCCATTCATGCAGTAACCTCAGTCTCACTACTTAGCAATGAATCTCGAACGAAACATTTCACATTAGTCCAGACTCTACCCTACCTCCTATTGGAAACACTCCATCACAGAACAATGCAGCAAAACAAAATCTACCCCACACAAAGCACTATACGAGTCACAAAAAGAAAAGATACAAGCATTCATCCATTTTCCTAATAAGCACCAAATCACGCTCTTAAGTTCTATATTTCAGTACTTAGAACACTCCAGCCAACCGAGCACTCAACCCCATTAACACTAAACCAACAATTCAATCGACAAAGACACTCCACATTTCACTTTCAACTGCTTCTCTGGCTAAACCGACAGTTCCGAAAGCGTAAATAGAACCACACAGAACAATAAAAGGACACCACAGGAAACAAACAAACTATAACCAAAAGAGTATACGCAGCGAAGAAGCAAACAACCAGACCCAGAAACCGATACAACACCAACTCTATGAAGCACCAAATCACGCTCTTAAGTTCTATATTTCAGTACTTAGAACACTCCAGCCAACCGAGCACTCAACCCCATTAACACTAAGCCAACAATTCAATCGACAAAGACACTCCACATTTCACTTTCAACTGCTTCTCTGGCTAAACCGACAGTTCCGAAAGCGTAAATAGAACCACACAGAACAATAAAAGGACACCACAGGAAACAAACAAACCATAACCAAAAGAGTATAAGCAGCGAAGAAACAAACAACCAGACCCAGAAACCGATACAACACCAACTCTATGAACTTCCCAAAACTTCAAACTTGCTCAGCAATCCACATACGCATCCAAACAAACCCAATAAACCCCTAAATTTTCACCCAATTTCACAAACCCACTAAAATTCCACAAAACCCCACTAAAATTCCCCAAAAACCCAACAAATCCAAAGCAAACCCTAACTGAAATAACCAAAACTTGAACCTAAGGGAGAAAACAAGAGAGGGCTTACATTACTTCCTTTCCAGACTTGGTAGACGCGCTTTGCCATGAGAAAACTCAACGCGCTTGACTAGGTATGAACAGAGTCGAAGATTTGGAACTTCTGGGAGTTCATCGCATTACCAAAACCCCAGAAATCCAAATCCAAACCTCACACTTTTTTTAATAAAGCTAAACCTCACACTCTTTTTGATTGAAAAGTCGACGTTTGGGTTCTGGGCAATTTTGGAAATTAAAAATGGTGAGAGAGAAGATGAAGAGGATTGGTCTGTGAAGATGGCGGTTTGAAATTTCGGAATATTTTGGGGGAGTGTGGTTTTATTGGTTGGGGAATATTTTTCGTGACAAAAACTCGTAGATACAAATGTTAAAAAAGTCTTAAACGGTTTTATTCCTTGATTTGGTGCAGCTGGGCTTATAAGATATAGGCTGACTTTTAGCTTATAAGCAGAAGGTGGGTGTTTGCAGCTTCTCTTTTTTCCCTCAAAACACTTTGGATGGGTTTGGTGTAGCTGGGCTTATAAGATATAAGCTGACTTTTAGCTTATAAGCAGAAGGTGGGTGTTTGCAGCTTCTCCTTTTTCCCTCAAAACACTTTATACTTTTTTAAAAAGTAGCTTATTTTTGGACTTACCAAACACCAAAACCTTTGGTGCTTAAAAGCAAAGGAGCTTATAAGCTCTCTCAAACCCAACCTTTATACTTTTTTAAAAAGTAGTTTATTTTTAGACTTACCAAACACCAAAACCTTTGGTGCTTAAAAGCAAATGAGCTTATAAACTCTTCCAAACCCAGCCTATATGATAAAAATGTCACTCCAAATATACATTATTTAATAGTCACCTCAAAACAACTTGATAGGTTTTTTTAATATATATAACAAGCACTTGTATTTAGGATAAATTACAAACTAAAATCTAATCATCAATCAACTCAAGAACTAGCCTAACAACCTAATGCCAAAACTTCACCTAACGATCTTTTGTCTAAATGGTTACTATGTTGACGGAATCACTATTGTTTTAAGTTGGAAGATTCATAGATTTTAGTATGCAAAAATATCTCAAATACAAAATTCAAACTATCAACTGAAATTAGAATAATTTTAAACAAAAATATTTTTGTGACGGATTTATAGGCACAAAATAGCATTCATTTAACATAACATAACTACAAATACATAACTCAGAACCTCGCTCTTAGGTAAACAACTTATAACTGTTTAGCTACTCATAATTATTATTACAAGCACAAGATACTTAATTGTAATAAAAACACATCACACAGAATAATTACAGAATAAAATCTTCACACCGTACTCACACTCACACTATACTAGAGACACTGTTTACACACACTATTTCTCTGGCTTTCTAGCTTTGAGATGAAGGTGGAGAGTGTTTCTAACTTCTGTTCCAAATTTTTCGATGTCTTCTCTCGAAAGATTGAAGCTCCTTATATAGCACATGGACTCCAAACTCGAATTAAACTAAGCAAAAGGTGGGAGATAGGAGGAATCAAACTTTACTTTAG
Organism: Comarum palustre; assembly: GCA_951800085.1. NCBI lineage: Eukaryota > Viridiplantae > Streptophyta > Magnoliopsida > Rosales > Rosaceae > Comarum > Comarum palustre. The sequence continues at coordinate 7,064,995 of OX637589.1, forward strand.
CAAAACTAAAGTTATTTGTTTTTATGTGTCGGCAGCAATAAAGGGAACACACAAACTTTAACAAAAAAAAAGTCTGTTGTCTTGATGCGTCGGCCACCACTCAATTCTTCACTATGTGAGTGCACTAAGTTTAACAAAAAAAAAGTCTTTTGTTGTGATGTGTCGGTCACCCCACACTTCTCCATCATTTTTATTATATTGTAGTATTCTTCCTCAGTGTATTTATAATCGGCCAACGAATCTTGGCCCTCTTATTCTCATTCTGATGTTTTTTTCATTTTTTCTTCACTTTCTAAGTCCAAATCATAAGGAAATGGATAAGGAATCCTATATCATTTTTCCTTCTCCACTTTTTCAAGCCATTCTGTAATAGCTAGGGTGCAGTCAATTTCATTTCTTATAATGACTGAGAAAAAGTCACAATTCACTGGTGGAGGATGATTATAACAAGAAACCATTATCTTTTCTCCACTTGCCAGAAGGCTTGACTCATAATCTCTTTGCACCATGTTTTTGATACACATGATTTTCATGGCCTTCATCCATGAAATACTCTGATTAGGACTACCGTTTCCGCTCATCATGCTCGATTCTTTAATTGGACCTTGAATTATCCTGACATAATGATAAGGAGAGATATAGTTCATTTGTTCTTTCAGCATTATCCATTCATGTGTAGTTGATATGAACTTTAATCTAAGGATACATCCATTTGGCCTAATTTTCTTAACAACTTGAACTATCAATTCAGGGAATCCCTCCAAGTCTTCATTAGATTTTGTCCAAAGATTATGAACAAAATCATTCTCCATTAGCCACAATTTTTGTTTCTGATGGTGTTCAGCTTGGATGTTAACCAGATATCTCTTGTAACATGGGCCAAGAACAGCAGACAAAGTTGGTGGAAACATCTTTCCTTTTCTTAGATGCTCATGAAATTTGAACCATTCGAACTGTTTCATTATTGTTATAGGTATCTTAGCACTTTCTAGATTTTCTAGGTATACTACCTTAGACTTTTTCTTCTCTTTTGCATGGATTCCATGCAAATCTTCTATAAGTGTCTCAAGGGTTCCAAGCAGATGCTCTTCATTTGTTTCATGGAATGTATAAAGAATATTATCTATGATAATCTTTTGCTTGAACGCCAACAACCTTTTCGTCTGAAAAACTGGTTCTTTAAAAATCTTTAAAGACTGTCCATGAACGGTTTTCTTTCCTGTAACCACATGCGATTTGTTTCCCCTAAAACGGGCAATTCTGCTTTTTGGCAAAGCAGCAGCCATTAACAGACTTGATATGTCTTTACCGTCTGCTGTTTGAGACGGGCTAGCTAATTTTTTACCCTGAGACCGATCAGTTGTGGTTGTATCTTTGGGATACAACAAATACTCTTGAGTGAGTTTTCTTTTTAACCGGACTGACTTTCATTTTCCAAGGAGAATTCTGAGCTTTTATCCCAATCAGCTGGTTTTAATCTATCATGACCTGCTGCTTGGCTTGTTTCAGCTACTTTATAAGATACGATGAATTGATAACTTGGTCCATCATGGAGAGGACCTACAGTCTTATCACTGCTCTTGTATCTTTCCTAAAGATTCTTCTCCTTTGATTCTGGTTTTTCTGTTTCTTGGGTTGCGTCTTTCATCCCTGTCATCTCTTTGAAACATTGTCATTTCTCTCTCGTAAGGGCGTATGGTAGGAAATTCTTGTTACCTGCAACCATTTCAACATCATATTCATATTGAGATAAAAACATTTGTCATCTCACCACTCTTCCCCTATCTGCAGCATCAATTAATTTGTAGTTTTTAAAGTTTTTACTCATTTATTATCAGTCCTAACTATAAATTTGTGCCCTAAAAAGGTCTAAGCCCCTTTATACTCTTAATAAGAGCAATGACTTCTTTGTCTCCAATAGAATAGTTTAATTCTTCTGCGTTGAGAGAAATTTACAAATGTTCTCCTGATTTGTATCTAGGGCAATAACCAATACAACTCTTGCCCAGTAATAATTATTTGCATCAGTCTGTAAAATGATCGAATATCCTTCTTTAGGTAACTGTAAAGGAGACAGGTTCTTGGTTAGCTCTTTGATCTTTCTGACAGTATTACTGTCATCTTCTGTGAATGACCATTTCTTTTTTGATCTTCTATTTGGAGAGAGTAGAACAGTAAGACCACTAATTTGAGGGATAAAGTCTCTCGCAAAGTTAACAAATCCCAAAAACCTCTGCAAGGATTTTGCATCACGCATATGATATAGGAACTGACTGATTTTTTTGACAATATAATCTTAGAGACGAATCTCTCCATCTTTAACATGAATACCTAAGAAACAAATTTGTTCTTTTATGTGGTGAATCTTCTTTTGTCCCAGGATGATTCCTTTCTAGACAATTAACCTGCATACTTATTCAAGATGCTTTAGATGTTCGTTCATAGTTCGGGAGAAGCCAAGAATGTCATCTATATAAACTATACAAAAATCTGAGTAAGGTTTGAAAATATTATCTATTTTCCTTTAGAAAACAGACAGGGCAGGCCAAATGGCATGACCAGTCATTCATAGTGCCCTTGAGGTGTTTCAAATGTTGTTTACGAAATGGAGTCTAGATGCATCTTGACTTGTCAGAATCCTGATTTTGCATCAAATTTAGAGAAGATCTTAGCTCCTTTGAGTCGATTGATAAGTACTCTTACCTGGGTTATTTGGTAACCGTCTTTAACTGTCTTTTTGTTTACATCTTTGAAGTCGATTACCACTCTAGTTTTTCGTCTTACTTGCTTGCTCTGCATGATTTCATACCAAGAAGGATGGAGCATGATGAGGTGATAAGTGCGTTTTACGCTATGTTTTTAATATGTTTTTACCCTCATTTGTACCTTGTTTATTCCTTAGTAAGGTTGTTTTTACTTATATTGAGTCAAAAGGGTTTTTCTGTAGAGTAATGGTTAATATGTGTCTTTATACAGAAATTTGTGCTTAAGTGTTGTAAATTCGATTTGGAACAAACACTTGGTTATTTCTCTTATGATTCACCGTACCTTTACATTGTCATTTTTGATGGATTTTGTTTAATGTGTAGATGACATGTAAATGAGCATATGAGAACAAGAATCATGAAGATTGGACTCATGGAGGACAACAAGAGAGGCCATGGAAAAGAAGAAACTCCGAAACATAAGATTTTGATCCGAGCAGAAATTTCCAGAAACCATAACTCAACTTCAAAGATTTCCTGAGGACGATCCAGGAGGAACCAGGGAACGTGCCATATATGGATGGAAAGCTATGGATGTCTAGTTTCTAAATTTTTTGGAATCGCAGCAATCCGAGTTCTGAGGAAGAAGTTAAGCCGGAAACAATGGCCGGAGGTCAGTCTCGCGAATGAAACTCTTCCGCGAATGAAATCTTATTCGCGAGCAGAAATCTCACCCGCGAATAGAAATCCTACATCAACTTCGGAAAATCATATCTAAATATCCAGGAGGAATCTGAGGACGAGCCATATATCATTGGAAAGCTACGGAAGTCTAGTTTTCAGATCTTCGTGAATCACAGCATTTGGAGTTCAGATGGAGTTATGATCAAAACAATGGACGGAGGTCAAGCTGCAAAACTGGGCAGTTTCTGCCTAAGTTGTCACACGAGTTTGGGAGGATGTTTCTTCACCAAAATTCTTCCCAAGCATGTCAAAGGACTTAAGAAGAGCTTAATGAAGTCATGGGAAGCTGCATTAAAGAAGAAGATTTGAAGAATGCATCATGGCAGCCGAAACAACCAAGTATGGAGCTTTTCCGGTCAAACCGGGAAAGTCTGTCCTTGCCGAGTTTGTCCATGATTTCGGCTGCCTATGAGCCCAAGAACTTGTGTATAAGGCTTACATGGATCCAATAACATGTAGAGGAGTCCAAGAAATCAGAAATCCAAGGTCCAAGTCGAAATCTTTGTCCAAAGATAAAAGGAGGAAACCAAGCTCAACAAGGAAGGTGTCTCCTTGAAGCTCCTGATTTCTCTAGGGTTTTCCCTTAAACTTTCTGTATAAATAGGACCTATGTACATCAAATTTCGTGTCTTTCAATTGCTCTAAGCCTTAGAATAGCCTAGCTCTACTTAAAAACCCTCCCTACACAGAAACACCATAGCCTTGCCGCCGCCACCAACCCCTTGCTGCCGACTGCATCTTCGCTGCCGACTGCATAGCCTTGCCGCCACCAATCCCTTCTTCAATCCTTGCCGACTCTTAGGGTAGGTTTAGGTATGAATTCATTCAAGGTTTATGTGTGTATCTACTGTATGGATGATGGTTCTTTAAATATATATATGTTTGTTTTGGTTTTTGGTTTTACGTTATAAACATGTTTGCTTGTTCTTCTTGGTGATTTTCATGTGATTGTGTTTATGATTGTAACGTGTAGAATTGCATGTTAGGATGACGATTTAGATTAAGTTGTTTGTATTTACGTAATTAATAACTTGAATTGATTAATCCTCACCTGAGCACGTAATCGAACTCTAGGTTAGCTTGAATCTAGACAAGTTAGCTATTAGGGGGGGAGTTTCATATGCCGTAGTGTCTAAGGGTTAAGATCAGGCGATTGTAGGTCTTGATTCTTAGTCACTACCAAGGGTGGTAGGGTGAGAGATTTGCATGTTGAATAGGATGAGTGACGTCATACCTAGGACCATGTTTCCAATGACTCTCGTTCGATCAGTGTATTTTGTCTTAATGTCAGGCGATTGTAGGCATTAAGCAGGATGACACATATACAAACTTAGTGTCAGGCGATTGTAGGCACTAAGTTTACATGAGAAGTCTAAATAGTTGGAATTAATTACAAGTTGTGAAAACGTAAATACGGCCTCTTAAACTTGCGAAATCTGTGACATGTCTTTCTTCACGGTGCTATGTTGTTTTATGCTTGAGTATTGATTGACCATGTTTTGTAAATAAGTGTCTTTATTTTCTGTATATGTTTCGAACTACACCATATAAATCCCCCATAATATTTTGTATATATGTTTATACTTGTATAGTTGTGACAGAATTGTACTTGTATGTTTATATTATATTCTTTTGAAAGTACTAACGATTTGTTTGGTAGAATATAATCCTTCCCTAGTGTCCCCGGCTAGAACGATCCCTACTTACAGTTACTACAATGATAGGGTTTTTTAAATTGCATGTCATGTTATGACATGTCATGAGGACTATCAGAAGTTTTGATCAACTCTTGAATTTGACTTTCCATCTCTTTTCTATCATCTTCTTTGTATTACAGGATTGCTTTAACATGACAAATAGTATTTGCATTATGTATTTTGAGCTAACAGTATACTAGATCTCTTTCCTAGTATAACTGAGGATCTTCACTGATTACTGGATTTAGCAAGCTTTCTATTTCTGCAATAGTTGACATTCTCTTCTGCTCAATCTTGTTAGCGTACACCTTTAGATTATGTTATCTGATAAACTCTTCTTCTCCGTCTGAGCTTTCTTCCTGTAATGAATCTAAATAAGACTCATCTAAAGGGGATTTATACTCTTCTTCTGACTTAGAATCTTTTGAATTCAACCCTTCATTTATCAATATTTCACTAGGGGTGGGCATATTCGGACTGGACCAGTTTTGAGCCTAAACCGTATCCGATCCGAATCATTCGGATTTGTAAAATCTCCATCTGAACCTGAAATTCGGTTAACCGATTATTCGGGTCATCCGAAAACCGGATCGGATCGGTTTCGGATTTCACCCGAATTTGGAGAAAATTCAAATTCAGAAAATTTCATCCATGCTTCTTTCACCCGATCGGATTTCACCCGAATTTCATCCATGCCAAAATTTAGAAAATTCAAAGTTTCTGCGTCAATCTCAGATTCATTTTTTCCAGAAGAACCCATCTCTACAGTAACTCACAATTTGGTAGAATGAAAATTCATACGAAACAGCATCAAAAGATAATGCCTTGTTAATTCAGTAAAAGAAACCAGTCAACAGCATCCAAATGTTGAATTCGGAAAGAACAACAAAGGTCAATAATAGAAATTACACATCTCCATCAATTTGAAAATTCTTCCACAAGATTCGAACCACTATGTGATCAAACCAAAGATCCGTGACGCAAATAAATCCAGAGGAGAAATTTCCACACTACAGTCACAGCAATTCAAACCATCACGCAATCCATGAGTCAAACCTGAATTCCGGTCAACTTCAACTCTAACTCAACCAAAATCACAATCAATTCAATTTTACAAACCTGAATGCGCATGAGGCCATCGACCTGCTCGAGCTCCTCCGGAGTTCCGAGCTTGGGATCGAACTCCCAGACTTGCCGGCCGATGTGGTTGTTGAGCGTCTTCCGCCATGGACTCCCTCCCTCCGCTATCTGCAGCTTCCACATTCTCGACGATCGGCGGGGTTTGAGATATCCGAGATCTAGGAAGGGGCGACAGAGACGAGAGAGACGAGAGGTGAGAGAGGCGAGAGGCGACAGAGACGAGAGAGGCGAGAGGCGAGAGGTGAGAGGTGACAGAGACGAGAGAGAGGCGAGAGAGGAGAGAGAGGCGAGAGAGGTAGGGTTTTTTTTTCCTTATATATGGTGTTTATGATCAAGTCTGGCAGGTTGTATTGTAACCAATTAGACTAACAAATAAAATGGTGACACTTATTAAAATATATATATATATATATATATATTAAAAAAATTCGATTTATTCGGACCGGTTTTTAAGCAAAACCGGAACCAACCCGGTTCAAACCGGATCGGATCGGTTTTAGCTATTTTTTGACCCGCTTTAAATGGATCGGTTATCCGGTCCGTTTTTTCAGATGGTTTTTTCGGTTTTCGGTTGAAAATCGGATTTTTGCCCACCCCTATATTTCACTGTGACTCTTCAAATAGTTTTTAGCAGCAAAACTGGTTCTAAAACTGGAGTTATGTGTCCCCGGCTAGAACGATCCCTACTTACAGTTACTACAATGATAGGGTTTTTTAAATTGCATGTCATGTTATGACATGTCAGTTTTTGGCACCAAGTTTTTGGTGTTTTTTTGTAATGTTTTGTGAATTTGGAGTTAGTGATTATTTGAAGGTCTAAAAGTGTTTATATGACCTTTGTCCTATTCATAATATGTGGAAAAGTGTATGATGACGTATGGGTCCAACATGAAGAAATTCGACCCTTGAAGTGAAGACTTGAGGAGGAGCGAAAATTGCTAAGTCTTGGTGATGTTTCTTATAGCACCACTTATCCCAAATATTCCTACCTTATGAAACCAAGCCCCATTACAACCATATTTTTGAGATTAATTCATGATTCTTAAGATAGCTAAATTTGATTTGTGGAGATTTTCTCATAAGTCAAGCATATGGTTTTGGTCCATTATTGCACATAGTTGTTATATGAGGTTTTTCCATGAATTTCTATTCACAAAGAGCTTTTATTTGTTGAAATATGCAAGTTATTTGTTATCTTATCATCTTTTCCCTTGCATATACGATTGAGTGAATACCATGGATGAGTGAAAAGGAGAGAGTATGTCATTGTGAGGTGGAACGGTTATCATACATGTTTGTGCTATATGATCTCATATCTTACTTGTTCATGCTATGATACATGCTTATGAAACTTTGCAATTATGCTTTTCATTCAAATGTTCAAACTTGAAAGTTATGCATGCTAAAGAATCTGAGACAAATCATTTAAGGGTATTAGTTGTTTAAGTATTAGAAGTTTTCGTTTTGTTTTTGTTTTAGAGTCAGTTTGCTAAGGGACTAGCAAAGCATAAGTGTGGGGTAGTTTGATAAGTGCGTTTTACGCCATGTTCTTAATAGATTTTCACCTCCATTTATACTTTGTTTTTGCCTTAGTATGTTTATTTTTACTTGTTTTAGAGTCAAGAGGGTTTTTCCGTAGGATTTCATGAGGTTGAAGGCGGCTTTGATTAACACTTGTCGAGTGGTCTAGTGACCCGAGTTTGTTCCTAGCTGAGTAAGGGGCCGTTCTGTCATAGATATGGAATTCAGGTTTGTCCAATTGGATCTCAAGATCATGACTGACCACTCTTCTCGGTGAAGGGGTCGATAGGGGTCCGCCTCCTTGATCACAAACGAGTCCTGCCTGGTTCTTGTAGGGGGTTCGCCCCCCGTGACATTGACACTTGCCTTCTGAAACCACGGAATCCGCTCGAACTAGCCAAATGCTTGGGCCGAAGCATCACCACACTTTAAACGCTAGAATTTACTTAGACATGTATGACGCCATGAACTTCAAATTAATTTGACTTTAATGTTTAAGGTATATCGGACGAAGCATAACACTACCTTGGGCTGTATCAGTCCATTGCACAGTGGTCTTCCCTGCTCCACGTACCTCGAAAATTAAAGTTTAATAAAATCAAGTAGAAAACATTTTAGGGTGAGAAGTCATCACATTATGTTTTTGTCATGATTTTTGTCTATATGTAACTATGAATGCCGTGTGTGTTTCTAACTTATACTTATGCCTTGTTGATAAATGTCAGTGTTTGCCGTGTGTATGTGTGAATGCCGAGCTCGAGATATTGTTTGTCGTGTGTGTGTTTGTGTTTTTGTCCAATTTTTATGTTCGTTACAGTTTTGTGTGATGCCATGGTTAGTTTATATGTTATGTGTGTTTTTGATATGTCATGTTTGTGTGTGTTATTTAAGTTATGATTGTGTGTGTTTTTGAAATTTCTTATGACTTACTGACTTGGTCTTGGCCAATTGTGCCATCCTGTTTTGTAGGTGAATGAGCGGTTCTGACACTTGGACACGAGACATCAACAACCGACTTATACGTGTCCGAGAGGAGCTTGCCATCAACATACCATCAACATCTCGTCAATCAACACCGAATTCATCACCACCACACTCGCCATTTGAATTGAGAATGACTTCACTCAGGGAAGAAAACGGCCAAGTTAACGGAACAGGGGTCAGGCCAGCAAATGTCACTTATCCTGCTGTGGAAACAGGGAAAACGGCTGACTTCGAACTCAGAGGTGGTTTTTTCCACCAACTGCCGAAATTTCATGGACTGAGTGGAGAGGATCCGAACCGACACTTGCAACAGTTTGAATATTGTTGTGACATTATGTGCCCTAGAGGAGCTGATATGCAACTTGTCAAAATGAAAGCATTTCCGTTTTCATTAGAGGATAAAGCTAGGGAATGGTTCTTTGCAGTGCCAGCTGGACGAATTGTGTCATGGGCCACTATGATGAAAGAGTTTCTCCTCAAGTATTTTTCTTCGTCGAGGGTGACGCAAATTAGAAAGGAGATAACTTCTATCAAGCAAGACATGGATGAGTCTTTCGATGCATATTATGAGAGGTACAAGGCACTTGTGGCGTCATGCCCCAATCATGGCATCCGCGAGGGCCTGCTGCTTCAGTATTTTTATGAGGGCCTGCGCCCTATGGAAAGACAATTCTTAGATTCAGCAGCTGGTGGCTCACTTATGGAGAAAAGCAGAGAAGAGGCCAGTAACTTGTTGGAGATGAGAGCAACCAACAATCAACAATTCGGCTCATTTGCAACAAGACGTGCCAACAAGATAAGTGATTATGATGAGTCAAGTGTCATACATGAGTTAAAGGAAGACTTGAACAAGTTGACATTGATGGTGTCGAAATTAGCAAAGGAGAAGAATGTGTCAGTTTGTGGTGTATGCAGCTTAGAAGGACATACATCGGAGCAATGCAACCAAGTGAACTCTTACATTGAAGATGTGAATGCCGTGGGTTACCAAGGAGGATTCGGCAATGTCCAAGGTTCAGGGGGTCAGTCACGTTTCCAAAACTTCAATCCACGCGCCAATGATCCAAACTTCCGTTGGAGCAACAACAACAACGTGCTGAATCCACAACCAAACGCACAAGGGCAGCAACCAAGTACTTACATGGCACGGCCTCAAGGCAATTTTGTGCCAAAGCCATACCAACCCTACCAACAAGGAGGACAGCCGAGTGGGCAGCAAAATTATGATGAAATTTTCAAGAACATCGCCACTTCGACATAATCTTTGTTGGCCACAACTCAAACCAACACCAAGGACATTGCCTTGATGTCGAAAGACATTATGGAACTAAAGAATCAAATGGGGCAAGTTGTGGACTTCATGGGGAAATTCAATGAACAGGGGAGGTTGCCAGGAGGTGTCATCAAGAATCCCAAGAACGAACAAGCACAAGTTGTTGTCACAAGAAGTGGGAAACCTTGTTGTCGCCACCTTCAAAGCCTAAAACCACAAAAGGACTTGGAGTGTTGGACATGAGTGATGAAGAAGGAGATGCCGAGCTACACATGAATGATGCCGAGCCAATGAATGCCGATCATGGGATGAATGCCGAGCACAATGCCAATGCCGAAACACATGGACAAGATCAAGGAAAAACCGTGCAAAACAAAGAAGCTGAGCCAAGCAAGGCAGACTTGGAAGCAATGAAAAAGAGGGATCATGAAAAAGATCCGGCAACTTCAACGAAGGAAGGTATGATTTCGAACCCTAGTGATTTAGTTAATACTAATCAATCTTCTTCTCTACCTTTTCCTTCTAGGTTCACTAAGAGCAAAAAGGATAAATCCGACGAAGAAGTGTTGGATGTTTTTCGAAAAGTGAACGTCAATCTACCCTTGTTGGAGTGCATTCGACAAATCCCAAAGTATGCTAAGTTCTTGAAGGAGCTTTGCACAACAAGACGGCACACAAGGGAGAAACAAGTTGTCAAGATGAGTGAGACGGTTTCTGCCGTTCTCCAAAGGAAAATGCCGCCAAAAATGAAGGATCCAGGGAGTTTCTCTATCCCTTGTGTTATTGGTTCTACTCGTTTTGAGAATGTCATGCTAGATCTAGGAGCCTCAGTTAATGTTATGTCACTGAATCTTTATAAGTCCCTAGACCTAGGACCTCTCAAAACTGATAATGTTGTGATCCAATTGGCGGATCATTCTAACAAGTACCCTGAGGGGTATGTTGAAGATGTTCTTGTGCAGGTTAATTAACTTATATTCCCTGCGGACTTTTATGTGCTAGAAATGGAGGAGTCATCTACAAACTCGACACAGTTATTGTTGGGAAGACCCTTCATGCGAACAGCAAGAACACACATCGACGTTGCTGGAGGTAATTTGACAATGGAGTTCGATGGTGAGATCATCAAATTCAACATTTTCGATGCCATGAAGCACCCTAGTGCCGAACTCAACTATGAAGAAAGCAACAATGCCGAAGCATATGGGGAAGGATTCGGCAGTGAATGGAGGTATGGTGGTGTTGCACCGTGTGCAATGACCACCCATCAAGCATAGCAATTAGCCATCGAGCGAGGGGTCGGATTTGACAAGTTTGGAGAACGGGATGAGGAGGCTTTGAAAGATTTGGAGCCGTCCATACTTGAAGTTGTGAAGGAGCTTGATTCACAACCACTTTACGATAAGTATTCTCCTTTGTCAATTCCAATTTCTACTAATAAGCTGTTACCATCTGTGAAACAGGCCCCTAAGTTAGAGCTCAAAGCTCTACCCCCACATTTGAAGTACGTTTTTCTTGGAAAAGATGACACTCTACCGGTTATTGTGTCATCAACGTTGAAAAAGCAACAAGAAGACAAGCTAATTGAGGTTTTGAAAAGGAACACAGCTGCCATTGGCTGGACTTTGGCAGACATCAAGGGAATTAGCCCGACAAAATGTGTTCATCGAATTCTACTTGAGGATGGCGCCAAGCCTACAAGGGAGGCTCAAAGACGTTTGCATCCACCAATGATGAAGGTTGTAAAGGACGAGGTGATCAAGTTATTAGATTGTGGTGTCATATACCCAATTTCGGATAGTCAGTGGATATCACCAGTTCAAGTTGTGCCAAAGAAGAGTGGAGTGACGGTGGTAGAAAATGACAAGAACGAATTAGTGCCACAACGTTTGGTGACAGGACATCGCATGTGCATTGATTATAGAAGACTTAATGCAACAACACGCAAGGATCACATGCCATTGCCTTTCATGGACCAAATGTTGGAGAGACTTGCTGGTCATGAGTTCTACTGCTTCTTAGATGGCTACAGTGGTTACAACCAGATCATGATACACCCGGATGATCAAGAAAAGACAACGTTTACATGTCCTTTTGGTACGTTTGCTTACCGTCGAATGCCTTTTGGATTATGCAACGCTCCAGGTACGTTCCAACGTTGTATGTATTCTATTTTCTCCGATTACATTGAAAATATCATTGAAGTTTTCATGGATGATTTTAGTGTTTATGGCAAAGATTTCGATGCATGTCTTGAGAATTTAGAAAAGATTTTAAACCGATGTGTAGAAACTAACCTTGTACTCAATTGGGAAAAATGTCATTTCATGGTAAATCAAGGTATAGTTTTAGGCCATATTGTCTCTGCTCAAGGAATAGAAGTTGATAAAGCCAAGATAGATATTATGCATCACTTACCCTCACCTTCAACGGTGCGAGAGGTTCGTTCGTTTCTTGGCCATGCAGGTTTTTACAGGCGGTTCATCAAGGACTTTTCTTTGGTGGCAAAACCACTTACTTCCTTGTTGCAGAAAGATGTGCCGTTTTCATGGTCTAGGGAATGCGAGGATGCGTTCGTGCGATTGAAGAATTTGCTGATTTCTGCGCCAATAATGATGCCACCAGACTGGAATTTGCCATTTGAGTTGATGTGTGACGCTTCGGACTATGCCATGGGAGCTGTGCTTGGCCAACGCAAGGACAAGAGGCCTTGCGTTATTTACTATGCATCACGGACACTCAATGATGCTCAGCTGAATTATACTACCACTGAAAAAGAACTTTTAGCTGTTATTTTTGCTTTAGAAAAATTTCGATCTTATCTTTTGAATTCTAAAGTTGTTGTTTATTCTGATCATGCAGCTTTGAGGTACTTGATGACAAAGAAGGATGCTAAGCCAAGGCTCATTCGATGGATCTTGCTACTCTAGGAGTTCGATATTGAGATAAAGGATAAGAAAGGATGCGAGAATGTTGTAGCAGACCATCTTAGCCGAATTGTGCACGAGGAGGATGCCATTCCTATGTCTGAATCGTTCCCGGATGAACAACTTTTTCGAATGGAAGTTAAGAAACCATGGTATACCGATTTGGTGAACTACATTGTGACAAGGAATTTTCCTTCATCTATGACGAACCATACCAGGATCAAAATCAAGAAGGAAGCTCGACATTACATATGGGATGCGCCATATTTGTGGAGACAATGTGGGGACCAAGTCATTCGACGTTGTGTGCCAGAAGAAGAGCATCAATCCATCTTGAATTTTTGCCACAAGGAGGCATGTGGAGGACACTTTGGACCGAAAAGAACAGCTAGAAAGGTGTTGGAAGCCGGTTTCTATTGGCCAACGTTATTCAAAGACGCTTATACAACATGTGCTTCATGTGATCGTTGCCAAAGAACAGGTAATTTAGGTAAGAGAGATCAAATGCCCTTAAACCCTATCATAGTTGTCGAAATTTTTGATGTTTGGGGCATTGATTTCATGGGTCCTTTTCCTTCATCTAAAGGCTTTCTTTATATCTTATTGGCGGTTGATTATGTGTCGAAATGGGTGGAAGCAAAAACCACCAGGACTAATGATTCTAAAGTTGTTGCAGAGTTTGTCAAAACTAACATTTTTGCTAGGTTTGGAACGCCAAGAGTTTTGATAAGCGATGGTGGATCACATTTCTGCAATCGAACTATTGAGGCTTTGCTCAAGAAATATGGAGTCACCCACAAAGTATCAACGCCATATCATCCTCAAACAAGTGGCATGGCCGAAACATCCAATAGAGAAATTAAGCAAATTTTGGAGAAGACTGTAGGACCAACAAGGAAAGATTGGAGTGATCGATTAGATGATGCACTATGGGCCTACAGGACTGCGTTCAAGACGCCGATAGGAACTTCACCATTTCGGCTAGTGTATGGCAAAGCATGCCATCTTCCGGTGGAGTTAGAGCATAGAGCATGGTGGGCAGTCAAGAAGTTTAACATGGACCGAGATGCGGCTGGATTACATAGGAAATTACAAATTTGTGAGCTTGAAGAAATTCGAAATGATGCTTATGAATCCGCCATGATCTATAAAGCTAAGACGAAGACTTATCATGATAAGATGATCAAAGGAAAAAGCTTTGACATTGGCCAACGAGTTCTCTTGTTCAATTTTAGGCTTAAACTTTTTCCAGGTAAACTTCGTTCTCGTTGGGAAGGTCCGTTTGTTGTTACTAATGTGTTTTCGTATGGTGCAGTTGAGATTCAGAGCTTAGCTGGAAACAAGTTTAAGGTAAATGGGCATCGCCTTAAACCTTACTTTGACGTATTCGAATCACATGATGTGGAGGAGCAACTTGTGGAGGAGCAACTTGTGAACGAGCCACCATCACAAGAGCATCAATGACGCCATCAGAAAGGAAGAAGAAGTCTAGGCTGATAGACTATAAACATTAAGCGCTGCATAAGAGGCAACTCATTTCAACCGTAGCAGTGGAGGAGTCATCAACGAGAGTTTGCATTTTTCTAATCCCTTCACTTTCATGGTTGACTTATTTATTGTTTATTATGTGACTTAGACACATGCTTAGGAAATTATGACATTATTTTGGTTTTACATTGATGACAATGTAATTTTCTAAGTGTGGGGTAGAGGTTACATAGTAACATACATATTTTTATTTGTGTGTTTTTCAACTTTCTGTAATTTTTATAAAAAAAAAAATTTAATTTTTGTTTTGTTCTAAATGTTTTTATTTTTGTTTTGTTCTAAATGTTTTTATTTGTTTTTGAGTCTTAGGATATACCCTTAAAAGTCTATGATGAACTATATCTTTGAATGCATGATTGACGGTTTAACATTTATCTTAAGAAATTGCGAGTTTCATGGATATTGTGAATTAGTATGAATATTTGAGACTTGATTGATAATGAAGTATGCATGTTTGATTAATTTGTTTCCATTAAAACCTATGTGAGAATTTGAGCCTAAATACTTTCTTTTTGAGTGATTAAAATTCTAAATTTTTCGAAATTTCATTATTTTTTTAAAACCTCATTATTCTTTGCATATTCAATGACTATGTGCTATAGCTTTTTAATGGACTCTAGAATTTACTAGAACTTGCTTATGTGATTTTCGAAGCTTTATAATCATAAATTGTCTTGATTTTGAATATGATTGAATTTAATCTCATTAGGATCACCACCACAGACAAATTAAGCCTATGCCTATTTTGTGCCCGTCGTGGGACTCCTTAGTTAACCTCTTTGAGCCTACATTAAGCCTTTTCTTTCATCACCTTTAAACAGAATTCCTCAGCTTAGAATAGTTAATCCTTGACCTTGTTATCAAGACTTGGCCAAACATGTTTCGATGGAGCTGTAATGTGATGTCAAAGAACAAGTGTGGGGTAACGTTGAAGTGTGGGGTTAAACACCATTGTTTTGTATTGTATATGTGCCGAAAAAAATTATTTGTCCGGAAAAAAAAATGTGTTTAAAAAAAATTCCGAAAAAGAAAGAAAAAAAAAAGAAGAAATCGGAAAATAAAAGAGTTTCGGATCAAAAGTTCAAGGCATAAAGTTTTGGTGTTTTTTGTAATGTTTTGTGAATTTGGAGTTAGTGATTATTTGAAGGTCTAAAAGTGTTTATATGACCTTTGTCCTATTCATATTATGTGGAAAAGTGTATGATGACGTATGGGTCCAACATGAAGAAATTCGACCTTGAAGTGAAGACTTGAGGAGGAGCGAAAATTGCTAAGTCTTGGTGATGTTTCTTATAGCACCACTTATCCCAAATATTCCTACCTTATGAAACCAAGCCCCATTACAACCATATTTTTGAGATTAATTCATGATTCTTAAGATAGCTAAATTTGATTTGTGGAGATTTTCTCATAAGTCAAGCATATGGTTTTGGTCCATTATTGCACATAGTTGTTATATGAGGTTTTTCCATGAATTTCTATTCACAAAGAGCTTTTATTTGTTGAAATATGCAAGTTATTTGTTATCTTATCATCTTTTTCCTTGCATATACGATTGAGTGAATACCATGGATGAGTGAAAAGGAGAGAGTATGTCATTGTGAGGTGGAACGGTTATCATACATGTTTGTGCTATATGATCTCATATCTTACTTGTTCATGCTATGATACATGCTTATGAAACTTTGCAATTATGCTTTTCATTCAAATGTTCAAACTTGAAAGTTATGCATGCTAAAGAATCTGAGACAAATCATTTAAGGGTATTAGTTGTTTAAGTATTAGAAGTTTTCGTTTTGTTTTTGTTTTAGAGTCAGTTTGCTAAGGGACTAGCAAAGCATAAGTGTGGGGTAGTTTGATAAGTGCGTTTTACGCCATGTTCTTAATAGATTTTCACCTCCATTTATACTCTTCCCCTATCTGCAGCATCAATTAATTTGTAGTTTTTAAAGTTTTTACTCATTTATTATCAGTCCTAACTATAAATTTGTGCCCTAAAAAGGTCTAAGCCCCTTTATACTCTTAATAAGAGCAATGACTTCTTTGTCTCCAATAGAATAGTTTAATTCTTCTGCGTTGAGAGAAATTTACAAATGTTCTCCTGATTTGTATCTAGGGCAATAACCAATACAACTCTTGCCCAGTAATAATTATTTGCATCAGTCTGTAAAATGATCGAATATCCTTCTTTAGGTAACTGTAAAGGAGACAGGTTCTTGGTTAGCTCTTTGATCTTTCTGACAGTATTACTGTCATCTTCTGTGAATGACCATTTCTTTTTTGATCTTCTATTTGGAGAGAGTAGAACAGTAAGACCACTAATTTGAGGGATAAAGTCTCTCGCAAAGTTAACAAATCCCAAAAACCTCTGCAAGGATTTTGCATCACGCATATGATATAGGAACTGACTGATTTTTTTGACAATATAATCTTAGAGACGAATCTCTCCATCTTTAACATGAATACCTAAGAAACAAATTTGTTCTTTTATGTGGTGAATCTTCTTTTGTCCCAGGATGATTCCTTTCTAGACAATTAACCTGCATACTTATTCAAGATGCTTTAGATGTTCGTTCATAGTTCGGGAGAAGCCAAGAATGTCATCTATATAAACTATACAAAAATCTGAGTAAGGTTTGAAAATATTATCTATTTTCCTTTAGAAAACAGACAGGGCAGGCCAAATGGCATGACCAGTCATTCATAGTGCCCTTGAGGTGTTTCAAATGTTGTTTACGAAATGGAGTCTAGATGCATCTTGACTTGTCAGAATCCTGATTTTGCATCAAATTTAGAGAAGATCTTAGCTCCTTTGAGTCGATTGATAAGTACTCTTACCTGGGTTATTTGGTAACCGTCTTTAACTGTCTTTTTGTTTACATCTTTGAAGTCGATTACCACTCTAGTTTTTCGTCTTACTTGCTTGCTCTGCATGATTTCATACCAAGAAGGATGGAGCATGATGAGGTGATAAGTGCGTTTTACGCTATGTTTTTAATATGTTTTTACCCTCATTTGTACCTTGTTTATTCCTTAGTAAGGTTGTTTTTACTTATATTGAGTCAAAAGGGTTTTTCTGTAGAGTAATGGTTAATATGTGTCTTTATACAGAAATTTGTGCTTAAGTGTTGTAAATTCGATTTGGAACAAACACTTGGTTATTTCTCTTATGATTCACCGTACCTTTACATTGTCATTTTTGATGGATTTTGTTTAATGTGTAGATGACATGTAAATGAGCATATGAGAACAAGAATCATGAAGATTGGACTCATGGAGGACAACAAGAGAGGCCATGGAAAAGAAGAAACTCTGAAACATAAGATTTTGATCCGAGCAGAAATTTCCAGAAACCATAACTCAACTTCAAAGATTTCCTGAGGACGATCCAGGAGGAACCAGGGAACGTGCCATATATGGATGGAAAGCTGTGGATGTCTAGTTTCTAAATCTTTTGGAATCGCAGCAATCCGAGTTCTGAGGAAGAAGTTATGCCGGAAACAATGGCCGGAGGTCAGTCTCGCGAATGAAACTCTCCCGCGAATGAAATCTTATTCGCGAGCAGAAATCTCACCCGCGAATAGAAATCCTACATCAACTTCGGAAAATCATATCTAAATATCCAGGAGGAATCTGAGGACGAGCCATATATCATTGGAAAGCTACGGAAGTCTAGTTTTCAGATCTTCGTGAATCACAGCATTTGGAGTTCAGATGGAGTTATGATCAAAACAATGGACGGAGGTCAAGCTGCAAAACTGGGCAGTTTCTGCCTAAGTTGTCACACGAGTTTGGGAGGATGTTTCTTCACCAAAATTCTTCCCAAGCATGTCAAAGGACTTAAGAAGAGCTTAATGAAGTCATGGGAAGCTGCATTAAAGAAGAAGATTTGAAGAATGCATCATGGCAGCCGAAACAACCAAGTATGGAGCTTTTCCGGTCAAACCGGGAAAGTCTGTCCTTGCCGAGTTTGTCCATGATTTCGGCTGCCTATGAGCCCAAGAACTTGTGTATAAGGCTTACATGGATCCAATAACATGTAGAGGAGTCCAAGAAATCAGAAATCCAAGGTCCAAGTCGAAATCTTTGTCCAAAGATAAAAGGAGGAAACCAAGCTCAACAAGGAAGGTGTCTCCTTGAAGCTCCTGATTTCTCTAGGGTTTTCTCTTAAACTTTCTGTATAAATAGGACCTATGTACATCAAATTTCGTGTCTTTCAATTGCTCTAAGCCTTAGAATAGCCTAGCTCTACTTAAAAACCCTCCCTACACAGAAACACCATAGCCTTGCCGCCGCCACCAACCCCTTGCTGCCGACTGCATCTTCGCTGCCGACTGCATAGCCTTGCCGCCACCAATCCCTTCTTCAATCCTTGCCGACTCTTAGGGTAGGTTTAGGTATGAATTCATTCAAAGTTTATGTGTGTATCTACTGTATGGATGATGGTTCTTTAAATATATATATGTTTGTTTTGGTTTTTGGTTTTACGTTATAAACATGTTTGCTTGTTCTTCTTGGTGATTTTCATGTGATTGTGTTTATGATTGTAACGTGTAGAATTGCATGTTAGGATGACGATTTAGATTAAGTTGTTTGTATTTACGTAATTAATAACTTGAATTGATTAATCCTCACCTGAGCACGTAATCGAACTCTAGGTTAGCTTGAATCTAGACAAGTTAGCTATTAGGGGGGAGTTTCATATGCCGTAGTGTCTAAGGGTTAAGATCAGGCGATTGTAGGTCTTGATTCTTAGTCACTACCAAGGGTGGTAGGGTGAGAGATTTGCATGTTGAATAGGATGAGTGACGTCATACCTAGGACCATGTTTCCAATGACTCTCGTTCGATCAGTGTATTTTGTCTTAATGTCAGGCGATTGTAGGCATTAAGCAGGATGACACATATACAAACTTAGTGTCAGGCGATTGTAGGCACTAAGTTTACATGAGAAGTCTAAATAGTTGGAATTAATTACAAGTTGTGAAAACGTAAATACGGCCTCTTAAACTTGCGAAATCTGTGACATGTCTTTCTTCACGGTGCTATGTTGTTTTATGCTTGAGTATTGATTGACCATGTTTTGTAAATAAGTGTCTTTATTTTCTGTATATGTTTCGAACTACACCATATAAATCCCCCATAATATTTTGTATATATGTTTATACTTGTATAGTTGTGACAGAATTGTACTTGTATGTTTATATTATATTCTTTTGAAAGTACTAACGATTTGTTTGGTAGAATATAATCCTTCCCTAGTGTCCCCGGCTAGAACGATCCCTACTTACAGTTACTACAATGATAGGGTTTTTTAAATTGCATGTCATGTTATGACATGTCATGAGGACTATCAGAAGTTTTGATCAACTCTTGAATTTGACTTTCCATCTCTTTTCTATCATCTTCTTTGTATTACAGGATTGCTTTAACATGACAAATAGTATTTGCATTATGTATTTTGAGCTAACAGTATACTAGATCTCTTTCCTAGTATAACTGAGGATCTTCACTGATTACTGGATTTAGCAAGCTTTCTATTTCTGCAATAGTTGACATTCTCTTCTGCTCAATCTTGTTAGCGTACACCTTTAGATTATGTTATCTGATAAACTCTTCTTCTCCGTCTGAGCTTTCTTCCTGTAATGAATCTAAATAAGACTCATCTAAAGGGGATTTATACTCTTCTTCTGACTTAGAATCTTTTGAATTCAACCCTTCATTTATCAATATTTCACTAGGGGTGGGCATATTCGGACTGGACCAGTTTTGAGCCTAAACCGTATCCGATCCGAATCATTCGGATTTGTAAAATCTCCATCTGAACCTGAAATTCGGTTAACCGATTATTCGGGTCATCCGAAAACCGGATCGGATCGGTTTCGGATTTCACCCGAATTTGGAGAAAATTCAAATTCAGAAAATTTCATCCATGCTTCTTTCACCCGATCGGATTTCACCCGAATTTCATCCATGCCAAAATTTAGAAAATTCAAAGTTTCTGCGTCAATCTCAGATTCATTTTTTCCAGAAGAACCCATCTCTACAGTAACTCACAATTTGGTAGAATGAAAATTCATACGAAACAGCATCAAAAGATAATGCCTTGTTAATTCAGTAAAAGAAACCAGTCAACAGCATCCAAATGTTGAATTCGGAAAGAACAACAAAGGTCAATAATAGAAATTACACATCTCCATCAATTTGAAAATTCTTCCACAAGATTCGAACCACTATGTGATCAAACCAAAGATCCGTGACGCAAATAAATCCAGAGGAGAAATTTCCACACTACAGTCACAGCAATTCAAACCATCACGCAATCCATGAGTCAAACCTGAATTCCGGTCAACTTCAACTCTAACTCAACCAAAATCACAATCAATTCAATTTTACAAACCTGAATGCGCATGAGGCCATCGACCTGCTCGAGCTCCTCCGGAGTTCCGAGCTTGGGATCGAACTCCCAGACTTGCCGGCCGATGTGGTTGTTGAGCGTCTTCCGCCATGGACTCCCTCCCTCCGCTATCTGCAGCTTCCACATTCTCGGCGATCGGCGGGGTTTGAGATATCCGAGATCTAGGAAGGGGCGACAGAGACGAGAGAGACGAGAGGTGAGAGAGGCGAGAGGCGACATAGACGAGAGAGGCGAGAGGCGAGAGGTGAGAGGTGACAGAGACGAGAGAGAGGCGAGAGAGGAGAGAGAGGCGAGAGAGGTAGGGTTTTTTTTCCTTATATATGGTGTTTATGATCAAGTCTGGCAGGTTGTATTGTAACCAATTAGACTAACAAATAAAATGGTGACACTTATTAAAATATATATATATATATATTAAAAAAATTTGGTTTATTCGGACCGGTTTTTAAGCAAAACCGGAACCAACCCGGTTCAAACCGGATCGGATCGGTTTTAGCTATTTTTTGACCCGCTTTAAATGGATCGGTTATCCGGTCCGTTTTTTCAGATGGTTTTTTCGGTTTTCGGTTGAAAATCGGATTTTTGCCCACCCCTATATTTCACTGTGACTCTTCAAATAGTTTTTAGCAGCAAAACTGGTTCTAAAACTGGCTTATAATCACCACTCTTCGCTGACGATTTCTGATATTGGTCTGTAAATCCCGGACTTGTAACGCTTATAGTGTTAGTAAGACTGGATTTTCAAAAGAATTTGTTATTCTTTTCAAAACCAATCATTTGTTGATTCTGAACTATCGTTTGTTGAAGAAGGAAGTCATTTCCAATTAACAGATACGCTCCTTGACTTTCACATTGCCAGATGATTTTTATGACAAAAGTTCCTCCGCCCAAGGAAACTTTAATGTCATAAGCCATAGTATCCATGATTATTTCATTTTCTCCCATGGCTATTCTAGTAACTGATGTTGGAGCTTTGTCCCAATATTCTTTGGGTATGACATATCTTTTGACAAGAGTATACCCTGAACCACTATCTACAAAGGCATTTAGATGGTACTTCCTATATTTGGGAAATTTCAATCCTATAGTGATGTAATTGCTGAATCTGTTTGTCTGGACATAATTATTTGTTCTTTACTTTCTACAGTTTTGCCAGCCAATTTGATAAAAGGATTGATTTCTCTTTCATCAGGCTTGTTGATGGGATCAAAAGGCTTAACTTGCTGTATAACAGGTTCTGTGATAAGGTCTTCTTGTCTTATTACAGAATCATTGATGGAATCAAATAACTCTTTTAATTCCTTGTTCTGGCTTAATGAAGTTTCTAACTTCATTCTCTTCATATCTTCTTTCAAATTATGTCCTTGCTGCTCTTTGGCTTCGTAGAACTCTATATAGTCGTGTTCTACTATGGTGTGAGCTTCATTGTCTTTGGTTTTTCTTTGTAATTCTGCAATGAAGCATTCTCTACTTTTACAGTGCATAGGAATTGCATATAGGAATTGCATTACTATCATTGCAGTTGCAGTAATCACATGTAAACCTTCCTGGATTGGGGTGGAAGTTACTGATAATATAAGTAGTTTCTTCCTTCCAATTTAAGATCTTTAAGACAAACATAGGACGAGATCCGTCATCTTCTTCTTTAGAACTTTCTGAAGTATGATCTATTTCACTTTCTGATGGGTACTCAAGATAATATATTGAATCATTCTCTTCATCAGAATATGCTATCTCAAAATCTTTCAGGTTTACATATTCTATTACTGCACCATATTCTTCAATTAGAATCTTTGCAGATCTCTTGTCCTTTTTATGACACTCATTTGTATAATGTTCTTCGGCCTTAAAAGCTAACATCTGTATTTCTTCACTTCTCGAAATGAATTTGAGGCATTGGTTCTTTTTCTTCTAAAAAATCTCTTCCTAAGGGGGATCTTTCCCCAGCAGAGCTCTTTTTGAAGGAGCTTTTCCTGAATTTATACTTCCTTTTAGAAGCAAAATTCTTTCTCGGTTTGTTGCTAGAGAACTTTTTCTTGTATTTTTTCTTATATGACATCCCCATTGTGTTGTCTTCTCCAATATCTTGGGACACATATTTTCAACTCATCTAAGTTGTTTCTTCGTTGTTTTGGATTTTCTGTTCTCAACACATTGCTTTCTCAGGAGATCTTTGACTCTTTCAGTAATTTCTCTCACCTTAAAAAACGGTAAAGGATTTTCTTCCAAAGATTGTGTTACTGCATTGTTCCATAGTTCTGAGCTACATCATCTTCATATTTTACTTTTAGTTCAACTCTATGATTCATCCTAATCGGGTGATAAGAGTTTCTAAAGCTTTTTCAATGATTCTTGAGAAGATTTTAGCTCAATTGATTTCTGACGAATGTTGTCAGCGAGCTGCTCAGTGCGGACTAACTTCTTTTTAATATCCAATAGATATTATTTTTTCTTGAGATAATCAAGTTTGGCTTCAAGCTTGTCAAGTGTTGAACTTATCTCTTCAAGTTGTCTGAACTTGAGATGAAATCTCTCAAGTTGTATTGCTACATTGTTTGAGGTCTTGCTCCTAGACATATGATCTAGGTACTTAATTAAGCTTGGTTTGGAACGATCTAGCTCTTCGACTCTGACTTCTTTCTGGAGGTAGACAAGATAGTCGTAGAGCGTATTTAATACTTTACAGATGTACTATATCGAGTATTGATCTTCTTGAATATGCCTTGAATGAAAACACTTTTACCACGTATCAGTACCTTTTGTAATACAGAATGACGGGTAATTTTTTAGTTTGGATTCTCTCTTGTTGGTCAAGAGAAGCCAACTTTGTGGTATATGCATTGATAACCTGCTTTCGAGCTAAGCAGGCTCTGATACCAGCTGAGGCGGATCTAACCGAGACTCAAAATGTTTAGAGGAGTCTGATCGTATTCGAAAACTTTTTGTAAAAGTTCAATTAGTTCTTCAATATGTTTAATTCTTTGCTTAACACTGAGGATAATATCTCAGTATTTTTTTTGTTTTTTCTAGGAAGATTATCTCTTTATTCTTTGTGCGAAATTTTAGCATAAGCTAATAAATCAAGCTGGGTAGCTATTAAGTTTGCTATTGATAATGAAAAATAATTGTTTACCTTCAAGTAAGAGGATGAGTTTATATTTGCAGTGTGCTAGATAAAACATATTCATAAACTTAGGTGCACTATGTTCCGTCAATTTAAAAAGAAAACACCAAAAACATACTTTAAACTTTTTCTTAACAGAATATTCTTTTAGTAACACAATATTCTTTCAAAATAGTTAAAAAGGACAAAACTATTTTTCTGCTAAAACTTGGAGAACAAAACTGTTTTAGAATGTAAACTATAAAGATATACCAATATTTATCCCTAAATGATAAAAAAGTTTTTGAATTGTTGTCGTAGTAGTGTATTTTGTTGCACGCCACTTGTTTGATAAAATGATTGAGAGAATCCTCTCTCGATTAGTGATGTTGTTTGATCCATTTTCTCTTTGTGATTGGGATCCAGAAGGTTTTGGAATGATGAAATTGTTGTTTGATTTTGGATCGAAATTAATAAACTTAAACATATGACTATTAGCTTGCAGTTGATGTTCAGAGGTTAAATTTACTTGGTCAATTTGTATATTTTATTTTTTTGAGGAAATATGAGTTCTGTTGTAGTTTATTACTTATTCGGCATCACTTCATTGTTACATGATGGTTTTGTCCAAGACTGTGATCAGGTTCAACCTGATTGTTTTATAGTTGATTGTGTGGTTTTCCTTGTTTTTTTCATCTTCTCGCTGATTTTAACTTGGCCAATACTCGGTTTCATGGATCTGATGGTGCAGAAGAATAGGTAATTTCCCTTGTTTAATGTTTGGCTGCTAGTTTTAAGCATAACAAATCTGACTGCTCTCCTTTATTTAAAAAGTTTAGGTGACAAGATTTAAAGATTTATTCTGTTTAGGTGCTTAATGTCTACTTCCGGTGTGCTGATTTTTTTATTATTATAGTGGTTTTTTTCTCCAAAGTTGACAACTAAAGAGACTAGTAATCACTTCGAGGTTTAATTAGCTCTCCTAGATACCGAAATTTTACCAAGCTGGAAATCGAACTGAGTAAGGAGTTCCAACTAATCATTCGCCTCAACAATTGGAAAGCCGAGTTTGCCAAC
Source organism: Comarum palustre (assembly GCA_951800085.1). Lineage (NCBI taxonomy): Eukaryota > Viridiplantae > Streptophyta > Magnoliopsida > Rosales > Rosaceae > Comarum > Comarum palustre. The sequence continues at coordinate 7,090,131 of OX637589.1, forward strand.
CAGACCACCCAATGTGCTGATTTTTTTGGTTGTTGCTTATGTCACATCCCGATCCTAGAATTTATTTTACGGTTGGTTACTTTGGTCTTTAAACATTTAAAGTAACTGTTTGACCGTAAAGTTGACTTTTTGTTAAGTCAAGAATTTGAGAAAAAGTTCTGCAAGAAAGTCGTAGAAGACGTCAATACGAGTTTGTGGACACGTAGCACGCTCAAATCGGAGTTCGTATGTAAATGTTATAAGCAAAAATGTAAAGTTAATGTGCGGTAAAATGACTATAATAGGAGTTACCGGGGTGAAAAATCAAATTTTTCACCCGGCCACTCTCTCTCTCCGCTGCTGGACCTTCCAGCTGCCACCGAACCGCCGTCGCTCCACCTCAGCCCGCCGCATTGGTCCCAAAAGAACGGCGTCTAAGTCTATTTCATTTCTAGGTAAGCTTTCCGACCTATCTTGCCGTATTTTGAGAGAAATGTCGAGTTGTTTGCCGAGTGTACAATAGGAGTTCTAGATAGAATTTCTCCCTCATCATGCCACCAATTGGTGAGTTCTATATATGGATAGGATGGGTTTTAGGAGTACTACTCACCTCTAAAGTTTGGTGGATTGATTTGGAGTGTGGAAGGAGAATCAATGATTTAAAGTTTAAAAATTTGAGATTTTTGGATTTTGTTTTGATTGACCTAGTTAGATGCTAAATTGGCCTTCGAGTTAAACTAGAAAGTTGTTCAAAATGAGGAGATGAAGCTACTGTTAAAATTTGGTGGCGATTGAAGGTGACCGGAGTTTTGGCCAGAATTTCTGCCGGTGGCGGAGCTAGCGGCGGTGCAGCCACTTTTTGGGCAGATTTTTCCATTAAAAAATTGTATTAAATAAGAGGAATTTATTGGTATGAAGTTCATAATTTTTTGAGGAGTTTTGGTTAGATTTTGGAATTTTTCAAGTTTAGTATTGTTGGCGGATAATAAAATATTATTCCGGCCATTGGTTATTACCGGCTAAGATTTAAGAAATATTTTAAAGACTACTAATCTATTGTTGAAGGTTTGAGAATTTTTGTTGATTAAGTTTGAGAGTTTTGGCTGCAGGTAGCACTATTGTCAATTTTAAATAATTATTCGTTTGACAATTGAGATTTAATATTATTCGTTGAATAAGAGATGAGGAGTTCTCGCTTGAGAAGCGATCTAGATTTCGTCAGGTTAAGGCCTAAGTTTATGAGTGTACTTTGTTTTTAAGACATGCATGCTCTAATATTTTATTAAAATTTATAAACAATATGATTTTATTCGTTTTATTGAGCCAGTAGGGTCAGGAAGGTGGGTTGTTGTAACATCTCAGAAATTCTATTTCCTAATTTTAAAAGAAAAAAATTATTTTATTTCAATTTTCATTATTTTTAAATTCTCTCTTTCGAAAAATATTTCAAAATTTTAGTTTGTCGAGTTTCTTCTTTCAAGCTATAAGATTAAACTAGACATCGTTACCAGTTCGTAGGATTTTTCGGAACATTGTTTGGACATGAGAACTATTTGTAATAATTTCTGAAAAGTTGATATTATCCAGATATTTTTTTAAAAGTAGAAATTAGGGAGATTATTGTGAGCCGTCGATTTTTAGCACCGTATATTTTGGACTGTTATGTGGGAGTATATATATAAGATGGATCAGAATCGAACTGGATCAGTTCAGACCCAGACCGACCCCGACCGAAGAACAGCGACAAACGCCGCTCCCCTCCCTCCGTCGTCTGTCGCTTCTGACGCCAGAATCATGGCCGGCATCACCTTTTCATCTCCGACATCGTGGTGGTCTTTGTTTTGAAAAAGGATTTTGGTGGAGAAGCATTCGAGATTTCCGGGTCATGGTTCGGTGTGCTCCGTCCACCCGCGTAGGCAATTGAGGCATGAAAAATCATCTACTCATCAAGCTCTACCTATATGTATAATTGGAATTTAGTTGGGTGGTGTTTTGGAGAAATTGGGATTTAGGCAGAGGAGGACCGCCGTGCGTGCTGCCGTTCCCGACGGCGGCGGGTGGTTGTTTATGTAGTTATGGCTTTTGGATCAGTATATAGAATTGATAAAGTGATTGTAGATGCTTTGATTTTGATATTGGTGGAGTGTTGAGAAATCTGAGTTTTGGACAGTGGAGGTCTGCTGTGGTGCTGTGTTCGACACTGGAAGTGGCAGTGTTTGAGATGGTCATTTGTTCTCTGAGTTTGGTTGAGTATAGTAGCAGCAGTAGAACATATATATTTTGGATTTGTGATCTATGGAGTTTAAGTAAAGCATGTATATCTTTGCATAGTTGATTGAGATATGGTGCGATTATAGGGACGGATAGTCAAGGCTCTTATGGTCATGGAGCAAATGTCCAGATGATGGCTTTACTGTGTAATTGTTGTTTTATGCATGAAGTATATACATAATTAGAGAGTCAGATGATGGAGAAGCTGGATTTCATGTTGTCTGAGAGTTGGATGAAGAATTGGCGTTGCTTTAGACAAAAATAGTTGCTGCCGTTATTACTGTTGCTGCCGTTATTGTTTGTTGCTGCTGTTATTTGTTGTTATTGATTCTTAGTTTGTTTGATAAGGAGATAATGAAATCAAAATCATAAGCATGGAGTCAAAAGGTGGAGGATTTGGATGGCTTATGTATGTGTCTTTTGCTGCGGTAAATGCAAGTGGAATGAGCTTAGATGTCATAAATTGATTAAAGGTAGAATTGTACAAGGTTCGGCCGGGAAAGGATGGGCATGGAGTATGAATTAATATAGGAAGTAATTAAGATGACAAGGCATTGGGTGTCCTTAGCAATTTCAAGGAAGGATCGAAAGTGCGATGCAATCCCATGAGCAGAAGGATAAGGATTTTAGAAGTGTTACTAATTTCGTTTAGCGTCGGAACTAACGTCCGATTTCAGGTAGGGTCTCTCGGAGAACCTTACTTTAAATTGATAATTAAATTATAATTGAAATTGTGGGTTTGTGTGTCATTAAGTGTTTAACTCTTGGATGTTTATTGCTTTCATTTAAAAGCATGTTATATTGTTGAAATCTGTTATGATTGTTATTGTTTTCCTTAAAAGCATGTTGTCAATATTATATTGCGATTATTGACATAAATCATGCACCATGTGTCGTGAGGAATTGTGAGAATAGTGAGAATGGTGATCTGGAGAGGTGTGAATGAGATTTTGATAGAATTGATACATTTTGTGTAGTTAAATTTCCTTGGGTTGTCCATTAATCCATGTCAGCCCACCTGCACAAATGAGTGGGGAAAGAAGCCCCCTTCGACGTCTTAGCCGATAAAACGATCTCAATGGGTTTCAGGTTTGGAGACCATGAGTATAACAAAAGTACTAACAAAAGAGGTACATGTGGTGAGGTATTATTAATGGTTATGTCGTATATTCAAGGCATTTGCACGGTATGAGGCGTGTAGATTCATATGTCTCGGATGTACAGACTAATTGCCAATAATGAGTGGAGGGAGTGCAATATCATTCATGCTTCGGTTATCGTTACTTTACAAAGTACTGTTTGATGTTTGATAACATGTTTATTCGATATAGTTGAGTATTACTTAAAAGGTTTGGCCCTACTAAGCGTAAGCTCACCCCTATGAGACTTTGTTCAGGGTTAGCTGACGTGCATGAGAGTAGAGAAGGATACAGAGGATTAGGAGTGAGCTAGATCGCCATACCTTGTTTTACTGTTGTAATTTGTTTTGTTATTTGTAAATGTTTTATTTTCATTTCGAGAAAAGTATTTGAAATTGTTTTATTTTTCGTACTTTTCCCGCTCAGGCCTCGGGTCCGGTGTTTGTGGTTACAATCCACCGACGTCGGGTCCGGGGTGTGACAGTTGCTCCCCTCACGTAAGCTCATTTGTATGTCGATTGGAATTTATGTTATGTTGATTACATTTGAAATTGATTTATGACCATAGTTTTGAGGACAGTTAGGGAACCATGTCTTATGCATGAGATGCTTATTTTAATTACGGAGGAGTCATTATTGACTTTTCGTATGTGTTTGTTTTATTCACTATGAAGGGCCGTCATATATATATGGAGATGCTAGCTAGCCATAAAAGTAGTCATAGAGGGTTCTGACCCTAGCTTGAGAGGCTCGTCATCATGGTGGAATCTTTTCATCATGAAGGGTCGTCATATTACTTAGTAGCCTTAAAGGTTCCGACTCTAGTCTGAGAGACTTCGTTATGGTGAAACCTCTTTTCCTATTTTTAATATTGATTTTTAAGCCAATGAGATTGACAAGTGATGTTTTGTTTTTCGAAATGATGATTTGACTTTTTCCCAACGACACGTACATATGGATTTTTGGGAAAATTAATAGGAGAGTATAAATCGATTATTTTGTCACTTTTGAATATTATTTTTGACCACTAACTCTAACGTCCTGTTTTTAAATGTTTTCTCCTACGCCCTTCGTTTTCAAATGCCCGTTCTGATTATCTCAACTTAGCTTAGTTTAATTTTTGGTGAAGCGTAGTTGTTATTTGGAGAGCATGATGGCTCCAGGTATTGGGGTTGGAATATATATTACGTGGAAGTGCTTTGTGTATTTTCAGAAAGGGTTGTCCATTTCAAGAGGGTTTTAGTAAGAAATTCTCTAGAGGTAGACCCCACAAAATTTATCTCTGATTAAAGGGGTTAATCCGGGATGGTTCCTGAAGGAATATGTTTTTCTGTTGAGGAAGTACTTTTCGACAATTATTAGGTGTATGGAAAATATTCATAGCACATTTAACATATGCTATTTTGTGATAAGATGTGCATGCCTAATACTGCATGGGGTTTAGGGTTTCGACATATGCACACTTTGAATTTGTCTCTTCTTGCCAAGAAAGGGTGGCATATGATCACACAACCGGAGTCTTTAGTAGCTAGACTCTTCAAGGCTCGGTATTTCCCCAAGACTAGTTTCTTGGAAACTGAAGTTAAAACTGGCGCTTTGTATTCCTGGAGAAGTATTATAGCAGGGAGAGCTTTGTTGAAGAAAGGGTTACGTTTGTAAGTTGGGAATGAGAATAATATTAGGGTTTGGCATGACCCATGTTTGCCAACACCCTATAGTTTTTGTCCTTTCTTAATACTGGTAGAGGGGACGGAGGACTAGAAGGTGTGTGATCTAATAGACTCTGAAGAACATGGGTGGCTGGAGGAGGTGGTGTTGGAGATGTTTTCAAAAGAAGTTGAAGTGATATTGAAAATTCCAGTTAGTCTTTGTAACCCATCAATTAGGTTTGTTAGGGACTGACAAAAAGGGATTTTTTCGGTTCGAAGCTATTATAATGTTTCCCGGAGTTCACTTGTGTCTAGAGGTGGTATGGCTTCCTCTTCAAACGGTAATGTTATGGAAAGGTACTGGAAGGTTGTGTGGCATACACAGGTTCCTCCTAAAGTGAAAAGTTTTGCTTGGCGGTTAGGGAAATATATTATTCCTTCGCGACATAACCTGTTAAAGAGGCATATTCCTTTGGAGGATCCTAACTGTGTGTTCTGCCATAAGGAAATTGAGGATGATTTGCATCTCTTTAAGAACTGTACACAAGTCAACAATGTTTGGCTATTGAGTGCTGCATTTGGATTATCTTAAACATCTAGCCACGACCTTTAATGACTGGTTTTTGGAGATGTTGGATGTTTTATCACCTAGTGAAAGGGCTGTTTGGTTGGTATTGTTGTGGACGGTGTGGAAAACTCAGAATGAGGTAGTGTGGAAGAATAGAGAGCTGGATGTATGGCAGCTGGTTTCTCGGTCTATTCAATGGCTTGAGGAGTATCATAAAGCTAATTCTACTGTTCATGCTAAGCTGAAGAGGTCGAGTGGGTTGGAAGTTGCCCCTAAGTGGGAGATTGAAGATTAATATAGATGGTGCGTTTCAGGTAGAGGCAGGTAGCGGTGGTATTGGGTGGTGGTTCGAGAGTCTGTGTGGCCCCATTGACCCGGTCTTTCAAATTTGTTGGGTCTGCGTATCATATGGAAAGCAAGGCATTGAGAGCCGGCATCCTTGTTGCTATTCGTGAGGGTTGGATTGACGTTGAAATAGTGTGATTGTGCCATGCTTGTAGTGGTAGTTACACGTACAAAAGGTGATTTCTCTGAGGTGGGTCGACTTGTGGAAGATTGTAAGTCTTATCTTACTTCTTTCAACTTTGTTTAGGTTCGACACATCTATCGTGAAGCAAATAGCATGGCTAACAGGTTAGCAACGTTTGCTAGTTATTCTGATACTGATGAGTTTTGGTTAGATGAGAGTCCTACAATTATCCAGGATCTTCTCTATGAGGATTTATGTTATGCGGTTGATGTAGCCTGGAGCTTAGGCTCTTCGTCCCATTCGAGGTCTTTTGTTGATGACTTATACCCTTGAGTTTCGACTTTTAGTTCGTTGTCTTTGGACTCTTCTCGCTCTCTCTGTCGCGAGGTTTCTTTATCTCTCTCAAATTCTCTAGATTTTTCTTCATCTCTCTCCCACTTTTTCTTCATCAACACCTCTCTTCATCAAGTTTCTTTATCGATATCTCAATCTTCCCAATTTTCGATAAGCTACAGATTGCGACTGAGTTTGGCTAAGCATACTGGGTTTTTGGGTAAGCTTCATTTTCTTTGAAATTTTACTTTTTTTGATGTGGAATTCTGTTGGGCTTATGAGTCCCTTTCGTTTTGAAAGGTTGTTCTTATAGACACCTGGTCATTAAATGTATAGATGAGGATGTTTTTGTCACTAGAGAACTTTGAATAAGTCCCATTGAAGGCACTTGCAGTGTGCAATGCGTCAAATCAATCTTTACTAAGAAGGTCTGCAATAGTTGCAGTAGTTGTACATTGACACAGGAGGTTTTCTTATGGACTATTATTGGATGGCATCAACAAGAAAATATGTACTTAACATATATGTTAATTCTGTAATTGAAAGCTCTCTTTCATGTTTTATTCTCCAATTGTAAAGAATTTAAGAACAAGAAAAGGCAGAAAAGCTTAGAGATTTTTTTTCAATATTTCTTGATATTTCTTGATGATAATACAAGAGTTCAGAACATGTACTTATAGATGCAAAGTAGCTATAGTAAACGTATAAGAGAAGCTAACAAAACTTATAAGATACAAAGTGTCAGGACCCACCCCGAGTTAAATCCCTTTAACTCGAAGTAAATCCTGCGGGGACCACCCCAAGGGAACTTCTTACCGAAACCCCCTTGAAATGGCCAACCCTTCCTACGATCCAACTCAGCTCTTCCATGAGTATCTACAACACACCCTAACTCATGAAGGCATCCTGCTCCCTAACCTACTTAATTAGCTATACTGGGTTAGTCAGAGCAGTCTACTAAGATGATTACCCTAAAGAATTGCGGCAGCAACTGATTGATTGACTATGCCTCGACTCTTGTACGCGCACGACCTCCGCTCTAGAACCCTGCACCACTGGGCATTTGAAAACGAAGGGCCCAGGGGAGAAACATTGAAAAACGACGTTAGAGTGAGTGGACGAAAAATAACAAATAAAAACTCTACTTTCCTTTAATGCTCTCCCTCTAGTTTCTCTAAGAAAATCCGCATGCAAGTAAATCATCAATGATGCCTTGGCTCACACATAAATAATTAAAATGTGGGGTGTTAACCTCATCCACGAGAAATCCCGACCTGCTCTATCCGGGAAGGTCAAATGACCGGCTCCACCGGAGAGGGTCCCCGACCTGCTCTATCTGGGAAGGTCTAGTGACCGGCTCCACCAGAGAGGGTCCCCGACCTGCTCTATTCGGGAAGGTCTAATGACCAGCTCAACCGAAGAGGGTCCCCGACCTGCTCTATCCGGGAAGGTCTACTGACCAGCTCAACCGAAGAGGGTCCATGCTAGCATACAATCCTTTTCCCTTTATCCTTTTCCCTTTCCAAAGCCCCTTTAAAACCTGTAAAGCCTGTAAACCTGTAAAACCTCGTGGGAATAATAAATCGAAAAACCCCTTTAAATCCATGAGCCAAATTTCTCCTTTTAAAATTCCTCCCCCTCCATAATTCCCAAAACGGTGATAATCCATAAAACCAAATCCCGGGAAAATCCTTTAAAATCACGGGAAGGGTATGAACCTCTTTCCCGGTTTGTTTACCTTTAAATCCTTAAATCTCATTTTCCCAAATCACCGTAAAACATATAAATGGAGGAAATCATAAATGCAGGAGAAATCAAATAAAGTATATGGCATGCAATTTAATTTAAAACAAAGGTCCACTCACAGTACTCATCGCGACCTTCTTCCTGCTCGGAAAGCTCCTCGAGCGAAACCCTCGGACTAACCGCGTAGTCGAGTCCGTCTCACGTTCAATCAGAGACTGTACAAACAAACCATTATATTAGTCTTTACAGTTGACTTGGTCTTTTCCTAGTTTGACCAGGAAATCCTATTTAACCACGTGTTGACCAAGTTCCTTTCTTTTTAACGGCTTTTCAACATTACACTTATTTCCGAATATCGACTCGAAGTTTGGTTTCCGTTTACGCTACTTTAGCATAAGTGTTTTCTCTTTATTAATTGTGAGTCGATACGTCGATAGTAACATTATCCAATTAATTTTCCACAATCAACTTGACATTTCCGTTAATGGAAGTCAACATCTTCCTCAACCACTAGAGTAGTTAACATACTTTAATTTCCATACTTCACTAATTAACTTCAAAACCTTTAACTTGAATTCTAACTTTTCTTTAACCTTGTCAACCCGATTTAGCATCTTCTCTTAAATGGAAACCTTCCAAAAAGGGAAAGTTTTCCAAAAATGGAAACTTCCTACTTACGTCCAATCTTCCCGTAAATGTTTCAATTACAAATTAACCGTACTCTTGACTAAAAGCTTATCAGGGATTCGATTTCTACCTCTTCGGCTTTCTGCCGGTTTAACTGTATTCTCAGAGCAGTCCCCGGATTCCGGCAACTTTGCCGGAATTTCGCCATAACCTCCCCGTTTCTTCAATTCACCAAGTTATCGACAAAACATACAAAACAGCAAGTCAACAATAATTCACAACAATTCCAAGGATCAACAGAACCAAAACCACATAGTGAAGAATTCGACAGTTCAAAGAGGGAATAACCTACCCTCTGCTTCTGTGCTCCAACTCGAATCAACACAGACCCAGCAGCTTTACTGCTGCCTACCACCTTCAAGACCACTCCAGCAACTCCTCCAGCTCCACCTCTGCGCGTCACTGCCACCAGTACAGTGAATCCCTACTGCCCAAACTCGCCAACCAGATCCTCCTTCACCCCAGCCCTCTGTCTTCAGCCCCGTCCGAGTTCCTACATCCACCGGAACCCCCGAGAAGCACGCCACCGGTGGTGCACAGAGAAACCCAGAAAACCCAAGAAAACAGTGAATTGGGGCTTTCAAATTTCGAGATCAAAACAAGCATTAAGAGGCAATGGAAGGAAGAAGAAGAGGAGAGAAACATGAAGACACCTACCACGCGCCAAACCGTCGCCTGAACGGCGAGTTCTCGCCGGAAAACAGCCGAGTCTTCCCCTCGCTCGATCTCCGGCTATAGTGGATGTATGGTGGTTGTGGAGGCTAGGCTAGGTAGAGGAAGAGAAGAGGAAGAGAATGGGGGTGGTCCGCCGGCCTATGGTGGCCGGAGTCGCCGGCACCGGCGGAGAACAGTGGAGCGGAGGGAGAGAGCTCGGGGAGCTCGGTTTGACCGATTTGGGGAGGTTTGACTCGGTCAAACCTCTCTTCTCTATTTATAGAGAAATCAACGGCCCAGATTCAATCTTGAAAAGATCCAACGGTTCAGATCAAAAGAAGGTGAAAAGTAAAAGGTAAAATGGTAAAACTGATTTACCGGATTGATAAATAAAAGTTACCGGAAACTTCGAAAATTCATAGGAAATAAACCGAAGCTCCGAAAAATATTCCGAAAATACCAGGAGACTCGTGTCGACACGTACTACCACATCAAGTCATCAATTCAGGTATTTGGAGTACTTTTAAAAAACTCAAAAATTAACTCGAGCGATAACTTATCGAATTACCGATCGCAATTAAAAGTCCTCGGTAACTCGTGAATCTCTGAAAAAGGTAACTTTTATTAACTTCAAAAGATTCGGGGTGTGACAATTCTCCCCACCTTATAAAAATTTCGTCCTCGAAATTTCTATACTCGAAGTCCAACACAGTGGGGAATAGTACCACTTAAAATAATAATATTGTTCTCCAATGTCAACTTTCTTCTGAGAACTCTTCTGAGACGCCTTACGAATAGCATTGCCAAAACCCTAAACACCTGCCCTTTACGATCAATATAACAACTTCGACCAGTAACCAACCTCCTATCCCTTCTGGTTTAGCCAACTAAACACAACCAAATACTCTTACCAACCACAAGTGACGTCGTCACAAAACTGCTAATACTCATTCTGATTCAACCAACCTCGCTTATCGTGAGTAAAATTCCTTCAAGGATACTCGTATTCTTTCTTTGAACTTTAGATATCATCTCCCACATTCCCTATGCAGGAACTGATTACCACACCTGAGGAGTAGGGTCCGATCTCATTAATGGATTTAAATCTTCCGATATCAATATACAACGTGGGGTCAAAACTTATGACAACATGCCCACGAGAAAACTATGACGACTTGTGTTACACAAGTCGTCACCTCATTTGAACCAGGCTCCCTAATCTGGTTTACGCTTCCTAAAAATCATTCTGTCAAGTTGTCCTGTTGTAGAGTAATTGTCTTCCCTTACTCTATCCTTACTCAAACCACTTGTACACACAGGACATGAGTTGCCATAGATTTTAGCGTAAATCCAAAACCATAGCCTTTAAATCAGGGAGATCCAAAAGCTCCAGACATCATAATCCAACAATACTTACTTCTCGCATGAAGGCAAAGTGTCAGGCTACCCATTGCTCACGTAACTATTCTGACAACACAAATCCGGACCTTTTTACTCCCCAGCCAAACATTAGAGTCGCTAGCTCAAATATCACTTCATGGGGTCACAGCGTACTTAACAACTGGTGATACATCTCCGTACTTCTCATAGGTGAGGCGCCACTAACCTCCCTATCTTTTACCTTAACTTGGAATGACGCATAGTGTAGAACTTGCACTTCAACCGTATCTGAGCGTCCAATACACAATACCCGTATCGCAATCAGGGATAGACTTACCATTAAAAGAATTCCAGAGCCTTACCCGCTCAACAAGGATATTCCATTCCCAGATGCCTCTGTTACCCCATCGTCCGGTAATAACCGACAACTTTGGACATTTAACCAGATCGAACATCTATATAAAATTTAGTGCCACTGGTGCACATCCAAAGTAACCCCTGATTAAAGCATCGGGAATTAATTTCACCGAACTCAGCCATATTGATCACCAAGCATCCGGTTCTCAAGACACAATTCGTCGAATGCCATCACCGCACTAGGCGAGTACACACCACAGAGTCAACTCGTACAACTAGACAGTCTCTAACAAAACTGTCCCCCATGCTCTGCAAGTTTACCATCCACCACATCCTCTATTCGGTAAGATTCAAGATTCCAAATCACTTACCATTCTAATTGAAGAGGAAAAAATAACTGCGTGCACCGAAAATCACAATACCACTTCAGATCCTATATTACAAGATCCACCGCCACCCGTTAACATCCCCTCAGATCATAACTTAATCTGAACGTGGCTTAATCACTCCACGATTTCCAATGAAGTGTTGTTCAACTAGCAACATACCTTACCAATCTCAGTAACAAATATCACCCCATTTAGACTCGTAACACCTTCGAGTCATCAAGGAAAACCTTTCCTAGTTCCACCGTATTTCACACTCGCCGAAAGGTCGACAATTTTGAGAGTCACCTCCAATGACCTTTCTTGTTACTACTCCACACTTGTGGCGCCAAGATCTACTGCTATGTCAATAATTCCTAACAAGTAAGGTCACTACTCAAATGACCAATGACCATAGCAATGCCAGCTATACTCTAATCCTCTCAGAATTTCATTAGGTACACTAAAATTCAATTTCCCAGATCAATCCTCATTCAAATTCACTGATCTAGTAAACCTTACCCCACTGCTGTCACTTCACCACTTTCGTGCATCTATCTCAACCTGCAATCAACCACCTACTAACGACACTTAATAATCTCGCTAACCAGCATAAAAGTCGGAGCGACTAACAATAACCCACTTCCGACATAAACTTAAATGGTTAGGCCATCTACTGGACGTTTGTACAGAAACTTCCAACCAAACGTCCTTAATCTCCGTTCTCAATAAATGAAACTCTCATGACAAATTCTTAAAATGATGTCATCACCAGCCTTAGTCACTTACCTGGTGTCATCTTGACCACACACAGCTGTACAAAATAATTATGTTTTACCAGCATGTGTTATCCATATTTCAACTTACCACTTCCCAACCAAGGAGGGTACACGTGCTCCTGTGGGGTACCCCCATGTACATCTTCAACCGTCGAAACAGTGTCGTTTGCACAACGACGGGTTCCTACACCACCATAATACAAAGTCAATCAAGACTCGTATCACTCTCTCCGGTACCCCAAGCACCCTTGGTCCATGACCCGGTGGCTTGTTGCCACTTCCAACATGTTCCTTTAAATTTTGAAACCAATTACCCTTAGTTACAACTGGTAACACTCGCTCGATCCGTAAATCGGACTCCAACACAGTCAACCTGGAGACCCCTCCACATGTGTACTAATAAAATACTTTGACCACAGGTGGATAACTCGCCCTTATGGTTGACATGAGCACCAAGATCTGGTGACACGATTTAATTTCTGCTTCCACGATAAATGGCCCAATGACCCTTGTCACCAACAATTCAAATCACGATTGGACTCACCAACAAATCAAATCTTTCTAGTACCCCAATCATGGGTGGCTAGAGCGAAGAGGATCTGGTCGTAGCTGACGACAACAATGTCAGCACCAAGGTGACCCAAACCATCAGTTTCAGTGGCTGTCCCTTCAAGCATCAAGTGACCAAACTAGCCTTTACTTCCTTAACATTTTCCATTAGTGTCACATCATGGGCTCGTCACCAGAAACAAGTCCATTGATCCTAAAATGACTACACTCATTTTCCTTGAGCATTCCACTTTCATATGTCCGTTGGTTTCTCTGAAACCACACTAATGATGAACCTCAACAAAGTCGTGGGAATCATCAAAACTAAATATTCATCCTCACTGACTAATCGCGTTAGGCGGCTTCAGCTCCTTTTTCCATGGCAGGATGCAATCTCTTTCATTAACTCATACGACTCTCCACTGCTAAGAGTCTCATAACTCGAACACCAAGCCCTCGCCTCAGGTTTCCACAACATCCCTATCAGCAACCATGACAGCCTTTTAGGCGTGAATTAACTGTTTCACCACCGAGTACTTACACAAAATGCTCAAACGTTAAACAACGTGAGTTTCCAGCTCGATCCCCAACTCAAATCTCAATTAATCCTTGGGGAACTCATTAACATAAATACGTAACGAGCTTACCTTGTTCCTTACAGGAGTTCATTGTGAGGTCGGCGTACTGAGGCATAGTCTTGAAGATTCCAATGTTTATAGGACCACTCGGTCCATAACTCAACCAAGAAGTACTACTCATATCCTTAATAAACACTAAGCGTCCAAAGCATAAAATGCCGATGGATCCGCCGCGGTCGGACCATCACTCTATAGACACTAAGTGCTACCAAGTACATGAGGTAGTAACAGGAAACGATAACCTAATGCTCTGATACCAATTGTCAGGACCCACCCCGAGTTAAATCCCTTTAACTCGAAGTAAATCCTACGGGGACCACCCCAAGGGAACTTCTTACCGAAACCCCCTTGAAATGGCCAACCCTTCCTACGATCCAACTCAGCTCTTCCATGAGTATCTACAACACACCCTAACTCATGAAGGCATCCTGCTCCCTAACCTACTTAATTAGCTATACTGGGTTAGTCAGAGCAGTCTACTAAGATGATTACCCTAAAGAATTGCGGCAGCAACTGATTGATTGACTATGCCTCGACTCTTGTACGCGCACGACCTCCGCTCTAGAACCCTGCACCACTGGGCATTTGAAAACGAAGGGCCCAGGGGAGAAACATTGAAAAACGACGTTAGAGTGAGTGGACGAAAAATAACAAATAAAAACTCTACTTTCCTTTAATGCTCTCCCTCTAGTTTCTCTAAGAAAATCCGCATGCAAGTAAATCATCAATGATGCCTTGGCTCACACATAAATAATTAAAATGTGGGGTGTTAACCTCATCCACGAGAAATCCCGACCTGCTCTATCCGGGAAGGTCAAATGACCGGCTCCACCGGAGAGGGTCCCCGACCTGCTCTATCTGGGAAGGTCTAGTGACCGGCTCCACCAGAGAGGGTCCCCGACCTGCTCTATTCGGGAAGGTCTAATGACCAGCTCAACCGAAGAGGGTCCCCGACCTGCTCTATCCGGGAAGGTCTACTGACCAGCTCAACCGGAGAGGGTCCATGCTAGCATACAATCCTTTTCCCTTTATCCTTTTCCCTTTCCAAAGCCCCTTTAAAACCTGTAAAGCCTGTAAACCTGTAAAACCTCGTGGGAATAATAAATCGAAAAACCCCTTTAAATCCATGAGCCAAATTTCTCCTTTTAAAATTCCTCCCCCTCCATAATTCCCAAAACGGTGATAATCCATAAAACCAAATCCCGGGAAAATCCTTTAAAATCACGGGAAGGGTATGAACCTCTTTCCCGGTTTGTTTACCTTTAAATCCTTAAATCTCATTTTCCCAAATCACCGTAAAACATATAAATGGAGGAAATCATAAATGCAGGAGAAATCAAATAAAGTATATGGCATGCAATTTAATTTAAAACAAAGGTCCACTCACAGTACTCATCGCGACCTTCTTCCTGCTCGGAAAGCTCCTCGAGCGAAACCCTCGGACTAACCGCGTAGTCGAGTCCGTCTCACGTTCAATCAGAGACTGTACAAACAAACCATTATATTAGTCTTTACAGTTGACTTGGTCTTTTCCTAGTTTGACCAGGAAATCCTATTTAACCACGTGTTGACCAAGTTCCTTTCTTTTTAACGGCTTTTCAACATTACACTTATTTCCGAATATCGACTCGAAGTTTGGTTTCCGTTTACGCTACTTTAGCATAAGTGTTTTCTCTTTATTAATTGTGAGTCGATACGTCGATAGTAACATTATCCAATTAATTTTCCACAATCAACTTGACATTTCCGTTAATGGAAGTCAACATCTTCCTCAACCACTAGAGTAGTTAACATACTTTAATTTCCATACTTCACTAATTAACTTCAAAACCTTTAACTTGAATTCTAACTTTTCTTTAACCTTGTCAACCCGATTTAGCATCTTCTCTTAAATGGAAACCTTCCAAAAAGGGAAAGTTTTCCAAAAATGGAAACTTCCTACTTACGTCCAATCTTCCCGTAAATGTTTCAATTACGAATTAACCGTACTCTTGACTAAAAGCTTATCAGGGATTCGATTTCTACCTCTTCGGCTTTCTGCCGGTTTAACTGTATTCTCAGAGCAGTCCCTGGATTCCGGCAACTTTGCCGGAATTTCGCCATAACCTCCCCGTTTCTTCAATTCACCAAGTTATCGACAAAACATACAAAACAGCAAGTCAACAATAATTCACAACAATTCCAAGGATCAACAGAACCAAAACCACATAGTGAAGAATTCCACAGTTCAAAGAGGGAATAACCTACCCTCTGCTTCTGTGCTCCAACTCGAATCAACACAGACCCAGCAGCTTTACTGCTGCCTACCACCTTCAAGACCACTCCAGCAACTCCTCCAGCTCCACCTCTGCGCGTCACTGCCACCAGTACAGTGAATCCCTACTGCCCAAACTCGCCAACCAGGTCCTCCTTCGCCCCAGCCCTCTGTCTTCAGCCCCGTCCGAGTTCCTACATCCACCGGAACCCCCGAGAAGCACGCCACCGGTGGTGCACAGAGAAACCCAGAAAACCCAAGAAAACAGTGAATTGGGGCTTTCAAATTTCGAGATCAAAACAAGCATTAAGAGGCAATGGAACGAAGAAGAAGAGGAGAGAAACATGAAGACACCTACCACGCGCCAAACCGTCGCCTGAACGGCGAGTTCTCGCCGGAAAACAGCCGAGTCTTCCCCTCGCTCGATCTCCGGCTATAGTGGATGTATGGTGGTTGTGGAGGCTAGGCTAGGTAGAGGAAGAGAAGAGGAAGAGAATGGGGGTGGTCCGCCGGCCTATGGTGGCCGGAGTCGCCGGCACCGGCAGAGAACAGTGGAGCGGAGGGAGAGAGCTCGGGGAGCTCGGTTTGACCGATTTGGGGAGGTTTGACTCGGTCAAACCTCTCTTCTCTATTTATAGAGAAATCAACGGCCCAGATTCAATCTTGAAAAGATCCAACGGTTCAGATCAAAAGAAGGTGAAAAGTAAAAGGTAAAATGGTAAAACTGATTTACCGGATTGATAAATAAAAGTTACCGGAAACTTCGAAAATTCATAGGAAATAAACCGAAGCTCCGAAAAATATTCCGAAAATACCAGGAGACTCGTGTCGACACGTACTACCACATCAAGTCATCAATTCAGGTATTTGGAGTACTTTTAAAAAACTCGAAAATTAACTCGAGCAATAACTTATCGAATTACCGATCGCAATTAAAAGTCCTCGGTAACTCGTGAATCTCTGAAAAAGGTAACTTTTATTAACTTCAAAAGATTCGGGGTGTGACACAAAGTAGCTACAAAATAGCTACCGTAAAACGTATACGAGAAACTAACAGTAAAACTTATAAGAGAAGCTAACAAACTAATCAGAAGAAAACAAACTACCAGCAGCAGCAACACATCACTTAGCTCACTAAAGGAGATGTCACACAGTACCAATATCATACCTCTATTCACACCCTATAAGTCAACTTTAACTTGATTAGTTCAATTAGAACTAATCTTTAACACAACCAAACTACACAAAACTTACCGTGCAGTTACCATAGTTCAATACTTCCCCTCAAGTTGGATTAAGAAGATTGATTGATCCAAGCTTGCCAAGAATCCTTTGAAACTGAACTGAACTAAGTGACTTTGTAAAAATATCAGTCAGCTGATCTTCACTTCTAGTGTAAACAGTTTCAATGACTTGAGACTGAACCTGATTTTTGATATAGTGACAATCCACTTCAATGTGCTTAGTATGTTCATGGAACACCGGATTAGAGGTAATATGCCTAGCAGCCTGGTTATCACAGTGTAATGACATTGTTGCATTATGAGGGAATCATAGGTCAAGAAGGAGCCCTTTTAGCCAAAAAAGTTCACATGCTGCTGAAGGAAGCCATAGCTCGATATTCAGCTTCTGCACTTGATCTTGCTACCACACTTTGCTTTTTACTCATCCAAGTGACAATATTACCTCCAACAAATATGCAGAAACCAGTTGTACTCTTTCTATGAAGAGCATTTCCAGCCCAGTCAGCATCAACAAATCCCACAATGCCTATATTGCCATTATTTCTGAGAATAATCCCTCTTCCAATTGAACCTTTTAGGTATGTTAAAATGCGCTTCACAATGTTCAAATGATAGACAGTTGGAGCATGCATAAATTGGCTGACAATACTTACAGCATATGAAATATCTGACCGAGTAATTGTGAGATAAATTAGTTTTCCAACTAACCTCTGATAATAACTCAAATTGAAGAGCGGATCACCATCAGTATCTAGTTGTAGCTTGCTATCAAAAGGAGTGCGAGCTGGTTTGCACTCTAAAACCTTTTCTTCTGCAAGAAGATCAAGAACATATTTTCTTTGGCTAAGAAAGAGACCCTTGTGAGAGGATGTCATTTCAATTCCCAGAAAGTATTTGAGAGCAATAAGATCCTTCATAGCAAACTGATTTTGAAGAGATTGCTTGAGGGACATGATCTCATCATTATTATCACCAGTAATGATCATATCATCCACGTATATAATGTAACACCCCGTCCTGAAATTTACCTTTTTATCGGGATTAGGCGGGTTACAGAGGGTTGTAACTGCGCTGTTAGTTTCCCTGAAGTTTTAACGAGTGTAAAGTTTGGAAATTTTAGTGGTATTGGTGCATATTCGTACCTTCGAGAAGGGTGTCAAAGTATTCGGAGTCAAGTGTCGCTCGGAAATGACCTATTTAAAGGGTCAAAGGTTGACATTTTGCCACGTCGAGTTTTTCAGAAAACTTCCTTCACGACAGTTGTAGTGCTCGACGATACGAGTCCGGAGACGCGCGGCAGGTGTGAATCAGATATTAGGTAGAGAAGTTTCGATCAACAGAAGTGGGGTTTACGTTTTTAGAAAGTATATAAATAGAAAGGGTGGATTTCCAAAAATGGAAATAATCCATTTCCTTCTCCCCTTCCACACTCGCGCGCGTTCCTTCACTATCCGAAAATTTGAACTGACCCGGACCCGACTTTTGCGGCGAGCTCTGGCCACCGGAGACGTCGTGGCCGGTCGGGATCTCTTCCCATCCTCCGTGCAAGCCTCCCTGTGGTGGTGGTGGTGGTGGCGTGGTCTAGTTCGGCCTGGAACAGCGCCTCTAAGCTTGCACAATACGGCGTCGAGACCCGGTTCTCGACCCGACTGGTTCTCCGGCGTGGGACAGCGGCGAGTCACGAAACCAGTCCAGAAAGGACGCCCAAGACGTTCTAGGCAGACCTCCGGTGGTGTTGAAGCTCAACACGGCGGCAGGAGCGGCTGAGGTGGAGGCAGCCCTTTCGGGGCCGTTTTGGGTCACTTTCCGGCTGAGTTGATGAAAACCTCAGGTATTAAAGTTGTTCCACTTGCTGTGATCTACAACTTTCATGTTTTGAGTTTGTTAAAATTCTGTGTTTTGGGTGGAGGCGCGTGACGCCCACGCGCCGCCGGCTGTGGCTGCACGTGTAGGCGCGTCCCTCAGTTCTAAGAGTTCTGGTTGCTCCTATAGGCCTTCTAGGGTTGTGGTTGCTTGTAGGTGGTTTTTGGGTGAAGTTGACCGGATGAGGGAGGTGGCGCGTGGGTTCCACGTGCAGCCGCCTGTGGCGGCGCGTCTGACATTCTCAGGGGCAGTGAGTTGTCCCAAGATCGTGTACTCGTCGATACAAGCGCGTGGATATATAATTGGCCGGTTTCGGTTATCGTTTAGTGTGACGTTCAGTCGAATCAAGTCATTATTACCTTCGTGTGGTAACTAAAGTCGATTACATAATTGTAGGTTATTATTGATCAACCAAGTGTTGAGGATCTACCTTGTGGCGATAGTTGACGCAGCGGGATTTCGAGATGAGTAATCTTCCTCTGAGGGTGCAATACCCTTAGCGTCTTTGTCTTTTTACAAGGCTGCCACTGAGTTTGAAATTTCATAAATACCCCTGATTGTTTTATATAATTATAGGGATGCCATTGAAGCTGAAATCCTAGAAATGCCCTTGGCAGATTTGTATATTTACAAGACTGCCATTCAGGTTGAAAAGACCATACTACCCCTGGCTGTCTTGTCTATTTACAGAGGCTGCCATTGGGATAGAAATTTCTAAAATACCCTTAGCAACTTAGCATTTTTACCAAGCTGCCATTAAAGGTGAATTGACTATACTGCCCTTGATAGTTTAAAATAATTACAAGGGTACCCTTCAGTTACAATATTACCCCTAAAGGATTTGTTATTTATGTGGATGCTTTTATGTTATATTTTTATGTATGAATATTGTATATAATTATTGTAGAATGTTCGGGATAATACCGATAGATAGTTGGGCGGTGAATACCTCAAAGGAGATGTTAAATTCCAGAATGGCCTTAGTTGTACGCCATCCACAATAGGTAGTCTACCGATAAATAGAAAAACAGGATTTGCCTGGTTAGGGCGTTATTTAAAATAAGAGCTACGTGTGGCTTGATCACTGAGTACAGGGTACGTAGGCAGCCTGACCGGGATTCGGGTGCAGTCACAAATAATTTTTAGACCCTAGGTCCTCTAAAGTAGTTGTTTGAGATCCAAATGCGGAAATAGGGATAACCTCCGGTGGTGAGGTCTATTCCGGTATCGTATGGACTGTTGAAAAAGGTTTGGAAATAAGGGTTATCCCTTCTCAAGGGGGATTTTGATAAATCTCTTTTGGGATGGGCCCCGCAGGTTCTATCCCAGGTTTAGAGAAGTAAACCTGGACCGGGGCGTGACATATAAGAACCACCAGCTTTCCAAAACTTCCATTTCTCACAAGTAAAGAAGAGTCTGCATTACTCCTACAGAATCAAACCTTCTTAAGTACTGAACTGAGCTTAGTATACCATGCTCTAAGAGATTGTTTTAAGTCATAGATGGCTTTATGCAGCCTGCACACCATATCAGACTTATTAGACTGACAATGACCAGGAGGAAGCTTCATATACACTTCTTGTCACATCCCGATCCTAGAATTATTTTACGGTTGGTTACTTTGGTCTTTAACCATTTAAAATAACTGTTTGACGGTATAATGACTTTAAAGTTGACTTTTTGTAAAGTTGAGAATTTGAAAAAACTTTCTTCATGAAAGTTGTAGAGGACATCGATATGAGTTCGTGGACATGTAGCACGCTTAAATCAGAGTTTGTATGAAGAAGTTATAAGGATTCGAAGTCAGGATCATATGGGTAATTTTGCAAAAATGGCTATAAATAGCCCAAAAACCAGAAAATCAGGCAGATTTTCTGCCGGACCTTAGCGGCGTCGCCGCCATCTCACAAGGAGCGGCTCTGAGTCTACTTCAATTATAGGTAAGCTTTTAGACCTATCTCTTCATGGTTTAGGAGAAATTTCAATTTGATTACTGAGTGTACAGTATGAGTTCTAGATCTGATTTCTCCCTCCTCAAGCCACCAATTTGTGAGTTCTTTATATGGTTAGAATGGGTTTTAGGAGTACTACTCACCCCTAAAGTTTGGTGAATTGATTTGGAGTGTGGATGGAGAATAAAATATTTGAAGTTTTTAAAAATATTTCGTGTTTATACTTTTCAGTTCGATTGAACTAGTTAGAGGCCGAATTGGCCTTCGAGTTGAACTAGAAGGTTCCTCCAAATAATGAGGCGAAACTACTATTAATATTTGGTGGCGATCGGAGGTCGCCGGAATTTTGGCCAGAATTTCTGCATGCGGCCGCTGGCGGCGGTGTTGCCGCTTTTTGAGCAGTTTTTCATACCCATAAAATAGTATAAAATGAGAGAAGTCTATGGTTTAAATTTGGTAATTTTTGGAGGAGTTTTGGTTATGTTTTAGAATTTTTCAAGTTTAATATTATCGGCGGAGAAATTTTAATTTGATTACCGAGTATATAGTAGGAGTTCTGAATCAGATTTCTCCCTCCTCAGACCACCAATTTATGAGTTTTTTATATGGTTAGAATGGGTTTTAGGAGTATTACTCACTCCTAAAGTTTGGTGAATTGATTTGAAGAGTGGAGGGAGAATCGAATTTTTGAAGTTTATAAAAATATTTCGGATTTTTATTTTTTAGTTCGATTGACCTAGGTAGAGGCCAAATTGACCTTCGAGTTGAACTACAAAGTTGTTTCAAATGATGATGCAAAGGTACTGTTAAAATTTGGTGGCGATCGGAGGTCGCCAAAATTTTGGCCGGAATTTCTGCCGGCGGCGGTGCCGCAACTTTTGGGGCAGTTTTTCATGCCCATAAAATAGTATAAAATGAGAGAAGTCTATGGTTTAAATTTGGTAATTTTTGGAGGAGTTTTGGTTATGTTTTGAAACTTTTCATGTTTAATATTATCGACGGATAATAAAATATTATTTCGGCCATCGTTTATTGCCGATTAAGGTTTGAGAAATATTTTAAGGACTTCTAAGCTATTGATGAAGGTCAGGGTTTTTGTTGACTAAGTTTAAGGGTTTTGGCCGAGGGTATTGTTATTGCCAATATTAAATAATTATTGGTTTGGAAAATTAAGATTTATTATTATTCGTTGAACAGGAGATGAAGAGTTCTTGCTTGAGAAGCGATTCGGATTTCGTCAGGCTAAAGCCTAAGTTTGTGAGTGGACATTTGTTTTGAATTAATGCATGTCGTGTTTTTATGCTAAACATGATTTTTATTAATTTAATGAGCCGGTGGGGCCGGGAAGGTGGGTTGCTCCCCTTCCGTAAGCCCCTAACTTATATCGGTTGAAATCTATGTTATATTGATTAAGTTTGGAATATTTGTTTTATGGCCATAGTTTTGAGGACGGTCGGGGAACTGTGCCTTATGCATGAGATGCATGTTTTAATTTACGGGTTGGAGTCATATATTAATGAATTTTCGTATTTGTTTTCTTCACCATGAAGGGTCGTTATATATATATATCATTGCTAGCTAGCCATACGGGCCCTCATTTTAGAATTGAAGCGGGATAATATTAGCCTTATTTGGCTCCGACACTAGCCTGAGAGGCTCATTGTTATGGTGGAATCTCTCCACCATGAAGGGTTTTTCATTACGTAGTTGTCTCCAGAAGGCTCCGACCCTAGTCTGGGAGACTCTCCGTCATGGTGAAACCTCTTCTCCTATTTTTAAAGTTGATTTACAAGCCAATGAAACCTCTTCTCCGTCATGTTCACTATTTGTGCCTTAGAGTGTTTAGGCACAATACACTGTAGCCAAGTTGCTGATTTCATAGAAAATCTACCATTTGGGGCAACAGGGATATTAACAGCACAGATCAGATTCACAAAGTTCTTTTAACTTTTGAATGTTCTTTTAACTTTTGAATGTTCCAGTTTCCATTGTCAATAAAGTCTGCCACCATAGCATTCAAATCAGCTCTAGGTTTATCAATCTCATTAAGAGTATCCAATAACGGGTGGTCAACAACCCAATTAAAGGTCCAGAACTTCACACTTTTGCCATTACCTATAATCGAACGAAGACCTTTAAGGATAAGCTGTCTAGAACCCAACACTCCTTTCTAAGCCAAAGAATGATTTGCCTGTGGTTTGAGACTGAAAAAATTATGTTTTCTCAAATATTTTCTAGTAACAATATCAACCCACCAGCTATTCTTATCAATGAGAACCCTCCAGCTTAACTTAGCAAGAGCTGCATTGTTATAAAAGGCAACTAGTCTGAGACCAAGACCACCCCAACTTTTGGGAAGACAAATATGATCCCAAGCAACAGGAGGGGAGTTAGCACCCTTCCCCCAAAAATTTCTCATTTCTTTTTCAATGGCCTTACTAATTTTAGAAGGGCATTTAAAACAAGAAAGGGTATGATTAGGGATCGCAGAAACATTGGTCTTAAGTAAAACAGCTTTCCATGCTCTCGAAAGAGTAGCACTTTTCCAGCCACTCAGTCTCTTAGAAACTTTAATTAAAAGTTCTTTAGCATTTTGTAGGTCTTTCCAAAAAACAATATTATGGATACCTAAATACCTCCCAATAGAGTTTCTTTTCTGAATTCCTAGGATATTAGAGATAGACAATTTCATAGAAGCGTCTACTTTGGGAGAGAAGAAAACAATAGACTTATCTGAATTTATCTGCTGCCCCGAAGTAGCAGCAAAATCCTGCAGAATTGTTGAAATATTCCTAGCAGCCTTAGGAGTAGCACTGCCAAATATCAAACAATCATCATCAAATAGTAAGTTTGAAATTCTAAATCCATTGGGAGAAGACAAAATTCCCACATGGTTTTTCGGTCTTTCAGTGACAAGATTCAACTGTCTTATCAGCGGCTCCATACATAAGATAAAAATATACGGGGAAATAGGGTCTCCTTGTCTTAACCCTCTAGAGGGTTTAAAGTACCCCTCAGGTTTACCATTCACAAGAACAGAAAAGGATGCAGATTCAATACAACTCATAATGAGATTAATCCAACTCACAGCAAAACCAAAATTAGAGAGGGTTGTTCTAATATAAGTCCAATCCAGAAGATCATAGGCTTTTTCAAGATCTATTTTAATGGCCATAGAGCCACTCTTGGCTTTGGTCTTATTGAAACCTGAAAAGATCTCATGAGCAATCAGAATGTTATCAACTATAGATCTTCCTGGAGCAAAGGCTCCCTGATTCTTAGAAATACATTTGTCTAGCAATGGCTTAAGTCTAAACACAATAATCTTAGAGATAACTTTATAGATAACATTACAAAGGCTAATTGTCTGAAGTGAGTAACAAGCTCAGGGTTGTCAGTCTTAGGAATTAAAACAATATTGGTATGATTAATCAAATTTAGGTAAGAAGTATCATGATTAAAAAAAGAATTAACTAAAGTTGAGACACTTCCTTTAACATGATCCTAGTATTTCTAAAGAAACAAAGCATTTATAACATCAGGCCCTGGAGCTTTGAGGCCTCCAATAAAGAAGACAGCCTGTTTCACCTCCTCCAAAGAGACCGGAGCCAACAACCTACAGTTGTCTTCTTGAGTGATAGTCTTTGGGATGATACTACAAAAATTAGAATCACCACCAATTTCATGACACCTAGCAGTAAATCACTTTTTGAAGCTCTGCACTAAAACATCATCAATATCAGAATGGTCAGTAACCCAAATGTTCAGCTCGTTTCTAATACTTGTGATCTTATTCCTTTTCCTTCTAATAGTAGCCTGAGAGTGAAAGAATTTGGTATTTTTATCTCCAAGAGATAACCAATTTTCCTTGGCCCTTTGGACCCAATAAATCTCTTCTTGTTGATAAAAGTCACTTAATTCTTTAGAAAGTTCAAACACTTTTTGGTTTAGGAAAACCGAGTCCGGATTATCCATCAACTGAGATTGATATAAAGTCAGATCGTATTGTAAACTAGAGCACTTATGAAAAAAGTTTCCAAAACAATCTCTACTCCAACTAGAAGCTTTACACATAAAGGCATTAGAAATCACAACAAAATTCTTATAAGGATCATGTTCTAATTGTCTATACCAGCACGAGGCAGTGATATCCTCAAAATCCTTGTTTCCAAACCAAAAGGATTCAATCTTAAACCATGAAAATTGACTAATTTAGATGGCAAAGTAGTCACCATCATTGGACAATGATCTGAACCCGTCATGGGGAGAATATCAACCGAAACATTTGGGAACATAGTAAGCCAAGCAGGGTTAGTCACAATTTCGTCCAATTTTTCATAAATCACAGTATGATCTTGGTGCTTGTTGGTCCAAGTAAAAGGCATGCCTTCAGAAGGGATAGTAGTCACATTTATATTATTCAAAAAATTCACAAAGTTATGCAAATAAGCATTATTAGGGTTAACACCACCTAATTTCTCATCAGCACAAGTCACACTATTAAAATCCCATTAAGGTCCAAGCAGCATCATTTAGAAGTCTGTACTGCTCAAGTAAATTCCACAAATTCAATTGAAGCCTTTTGTGGGGGTAGGCATAAACTAAAGTGTTATACCAGGTCTTTTGCTTGGTAATGTCTGTTATAGAACAATGCATAAATCTCTCATGTTTTTGAATAACATCCAAGCTAACAGTGGAAGAATTCCAACAAAGTAACATACCACCACATTGTCCAATAGACTTCACAAAATCAAGCTTATCAAAGTAATACGAAACAAAAGATGCAATTTTATTAGCCTGATCGAAATCAGGGATCCTAGTATCTAGGATACACAAAATATCGAGCCTCAAGGAAGTAATATAATACTTCACCTGAGCTAGAAACCCACACCAGGAACTACCCTGGCTATTCCATATTAACAACCGCATTAAAACCAGAAACAACAACAACAACATTTTCAGCAACAACATCCATAGCATTATTCTCAAAAACCTCCATACTCTCAATCATAGCACGAGTCCTTTTTTGGGGCTAGGATTAGCCCTGAAGGCTGTCATTGGGTTCAAAGCATTGAAACCAGCATCTTGGCCCAAAATAGCCTCAAGTTCAGATTGAGTTGGCTCACGAGCATCCAGAAATTGATCCACTTCCAGAGAAGAATCCTCCGGGATCTCCACAACTACCTTATCTTTCCTTTTTGCACACCAGAGGGACCGATACCACCAGGGTTCTTCCTCATCATGCCAGCAGGCACACGATTAAGACCTGTCTCAGAGTTTACAGTAGCATCCTTGAAAGTCTTTCCAGGGATAACTAAAGCTTTAGAAGCATTAATAGCACCATGTTTCTAATAGAACTTACTCTTTCCCTTACCATTGCGAGAAAGGATTTTCCATTTGGGATAACCATCATGGGTTTCTTGACTGTCAGGTTGAGAATTACCACCAATACGGGCCATGATAGGTTGAGGGAACACCAGAGCAAAGTTCTCCTGGAACATAGCCTTGACACAGTCGAAATTTGCCATTTCAGGCAGAAAACATGTTGCTCATTCGCAAAGCGTTCCACAGCAAAATAGTTATCATTGAGGATGCGAGGAGGGCAGAAGTGTCTCATGCCTCACAATATGTTGGCCACAGCTAAAACAGACTTCATAAATGACCTCATACGATACTAAAATTGGGAGAGGGTTCCCAGAGCTTGTAGGAATCAAAACAATTCGTTTAAGAGGAGAACACAGATCTAATTCCACTAGAATCCTAGCAAACATAGACTTAGCCCCAGAAACAGTGTTCTCATCACAATCAATGTACCTTCCAATAGGCTTAGCCACAGCTTTGAGATAATCTTCCTCCCAATAAGGCAATGGGAGATTAGGCAAACGAACCCACACCATGAGATTGTTAATCCGGGCAGTGGCTGCATGGAAATCTTAGGTCCACCTTTGCAGTCTGAAGAGACGTCAATGGATGAACCATGGTTGCTTGCTTAGCACATACTCCAGATCGTTGACATCGTCGAACTCAAAAACAAACCAATTATTGGTAAGCTTACTAGGTTCATACGCACCCCGGAGGTCAGTCCACATTTCACTACACCGGCGCAAACAATTTCATCAAGGATGAACTTGCCGAACACCTTTCCAAACAAGCACTTGCTTGAGAAGTGGGCAAACATTTCAGGGGGAGGGTGGGGTAGATCTACCATATCAGGGGTAAAGTCAAAATTGAGTGTTTCCTCCCCCATGTTAACAGGGAAAGAACCACCACCAACAAGGTACCTAGGAAACAAGGTATAAGGGACAAAGGGCGATCTTCGGGGGGCAGAGACATGAGCTTGAGAATTGGGACTGAAAGCCATTGGTAGCACAGAGTTAAGCTTGAAGGAAGAGCAGTGAGTGAAGTGAGGCATCAGCTCTCCACGTCCAGGATTAATATTAGTACTGCTTCCCTCCATCAACACCGTAAGGTTCAAAGAATCCCTTCCTCCGATGTAAAACAACTCGGAAGAGCAAACGATAACAGACGCATGCAATGCAAAGACAATTACGAGACACAATAAAAACCAATCACACAAAGATTTCTTGGAACTTAACAAAAACCACCCAAAACAACCAAAGGAGAGAAGAGGAGAAGGAGTAGTAGCTAGAAAGACACCATCATAAAAGCACAGAATAAAAAATAAAATGGGGGAAAAAGCAACACTTATCTGGAAATCCCCTCGGCGAGAGAAAAAGGCACCTTTGTAGAGCTTATGACTGCAGCCGCCGACTCTACACATAGGCAAGATCTTCGAATCAGAGATTGTTCTTGGCAAGAAAGAAAAAATCATATCAAAACGGGAAAGAGATTTTGCGAATCCCGGTCAGTTTGCTCTCCAAAGGATGATCCACGCCACCCACGTCACCGGAGCAGCGAAAGCACAGGCTACAGGATTGTCAGACGTGCAGATCAGAGCGGGGTTTGCAGATCCAGCCTTCTTGGCAAACCTCCAAAAGGGGACGCGTGAGGCGCGTTCCATATTCCTACTTTTTTTTCTTTTTCCTGCAGCATATCTAATGTGGATTGTTCCAAAATTTTATTTTTTTGGAACGCTGAAATATCTTTCACATTCCAAGCATTTTTCATCAGAAATTTTCAAAATTTCTTGATATTTTTCGATATTTCCTGATATTTTCCGATACTTTCCGATATTTTTCGAAAATTTGCAATTTTTTAAAACTTTTTTTTTTGCCCTAAATTTTCTAATCCACAAGTTAAAATTCAAACAATTACTTTAATTCATACCCTTACTTTAATCCCTTATTTTTTTGCCAAAAAATTTATAGTCCATCATATACCCTCACGGTGAAAATCTAGCAATGTCTTATCTAACATATTCCATATCTTATGAGGTGCAATCAAATGATAACTCGTGGTCACATTCTGAAGTACAATATTCTAATGATTATGGTTATGACCAAGGTCAAACGATACCCAATGCCTACTACAACTCCTAGTATGAAAACCTACGGTTAGCCCCCTTGACCCGTATGATTCACAAATAAGTCAATACATGCAAAACTATGAATGTGAGGTATCATTTAATGATTATTCTTTACAATACACTGAATGCTCCACATAGAGAGATGATGAATATAGAGAAAATTTTGTACCTCATAGGTCTTCTACGTGGTTTTAAAGTACTCATTTAATTTCATATGAAATGTATCATATGTATATAAGACATGATGACCTAGCCTCCTTTTGGGTTTCTAGCCGTAAAAAATGTTTAAAGTAAACTTTTAAGCATTATTAACGGTTCAACACTTATTTTTTCACTTTAAATTACTACAACTCCCTATAGATCAATATTTATTCAAGGTTTTCTTTTTAAATATAGTACATAATATAGTAAACAAACATCTCTTAAAATATCATTTAAAATTTTTCGTGTTTTTCTTCACAGTTTCGTCAATTTTCTCAATTTTTTTTACTACTATCGATATTTCCTCAAAATTTCTATCGAAATATCCGTTTTTCAGAAAGTCGATATTTTCTGTTATCGTCGAAATTTAAAATCTTGTGTTAACCTATTGTAGACACGTAAAATATAACGATAAATAAAATCGTTGAATATTCAAACCACAAGTGGGCCCGATAAATCGTATACGTGGTACGTGAGTCAGCAAAGTCAAAGAGACTCCGGAAGTACAAGTGGCGACGTGTGATTGGTCGGTCAACAACAAATTTGTCAAATACCAACTAAAACAAATATTAAATATCGTCCGTTAATCAATTGTCAATCACATTAAATTAATTTTTCAGAATTAAAATCAGATATTTAATCAAATAATTCATGTCTTAACAGGAATAATTAAATCACTTAATTAAACGTGATTTAATTTAATTATGATAATTATCAATCAATTAAAATTGATTGATTCAATTATTACCGATAAGGAATGAAATTCATTTGGCGTCATCATTACATGTCATATGTAGTGAAACGTCGACAATATAAATACCCCCTCTCATATCAAGAGGAGGAGGGCCGGCAAGAGAGAACAAAATCACCCCAGAGAGCTCAGAAGTCTCGAAAACACTTGTGAAGAATTATCAAGCTTCCAAATACCCAATTCCTCACAAGCCTCAAGCCTAGAAGTCATCAAATCCTGAAGAGTCATCAAGCTGTCAAATAGCCTATCTCTTCATCAACTTCAAGCCTAGAAGTCATCAAATCCCGAAGAGTCACCAAGTTGTAAAATAGCCGATCTCTTCACCAACTTCAAGCCTAGAAGTTATCAAATCCTGAAGAGTCATCAAGCTGCCAAATAGCCGATTTCTTCACCAACTTCAAGACGAAAGACAAACCACCACGTGAAACTGCTCGTGGATCAAACCCGATCAACATCAAGCCTCCACGACCTTTGATCAACCTTCGTCTTCAAGTCTTCAACAAATCAAGACTTCCACCAAGTTCTTCAATAAGCTCGTGGAGAATCAACAAGCATCGAACACACGTGTCGATTCATCCACCATCAAAGCCGAGGAGCGTTCACCACGTGACACTACTCGTGGCATAAATCCGATCAAGAACAAGCCTCTACGGCCCTTGGTCAACATCTTCTCCAATTCGTCAACATTATATGAAGATCAAATCAAAACCAATTGATTAAATATTAAATTCTTGTCACCATTGGATCAAATCAACTTCGGAGATCAAATCAGATGAAATTCTTGTTAAAAGAATACATACTGAGATTGTAACCCGTAAATTCATAAATACAAATATATTATTTTGTACATGTGTCTTTCTGCTATTCGTCACATGAATTTTCATGTTTACAACTATTTTATGCCTTTAGAAAGAAACCTTCGAGTACGTACTCCTGCTGCTCCAAGGAAATAACGATTATAATGCCAAACTTTGACATGACTATTGGAGCAGCTATGGAGGAAGAGGGGTGACGGGAAATCATTCAATACTGCTGAAACAATCAAAGTAGCTAGGAACATCGGAATAATTACTCCAGATAAGCATGCCACCCATATCATAATACACAAGGCCCCACATATTTCAAAGTCTCCAACATCATCAACATAAAGTAGAGGACCACCAATTCAACTAGAGCATGGTTGCGTTGCTGAGTTTGCAAATCCCACTATCAATTTGACTAGACGGCAATAGAATTATAGAGAGCCATGCATGGCCTTTGCACAATCCCTAGCCATAGACAATGGATCCGCAAATTTGCAATAATATCTTTTTTGATCAAATAAAATTTCATTTAATAAAACTGCAATTATAAAACAATTACAGTATCCAACAAAAGATTATAACTACTATTAAATATAACCAGCTTCAAACTACATATCATCTTCTCAAAAATAAGAGACTACGGGTCAATAAATTCAAAGAACGTCGAAATATGTAATATATGACAGACAAACTAAAATTTAGGATCATATATTCTTCCACCCATGACTCAACTAGTTATCTCATGTCCACATCCAACCATGTGAACCATCAATTTAGAGCGATAGCATATCCAACACAGCCGTGGTGACCCTCATGATAAAGCATGCAACCTTCCAACACCTCACATGGCTTAGCTGCAATCACACTCGATCACTCCATCATCATCACCCTCCACCTTGCTTCTCTACTTTGTATAAATACCATGAGGCTAGCTTGAGAGAGGAATCTCCTATAGCAAATTAAGTGGGAGCTAGCTTGAGAGAGGAGTCTCCTATATATACCAGCAAACTAAGTGGGAGCTTGGTGATCATCTATGGAGAAAAGCAAGTCATTCCCTGAATACTCCTCGTCCTACTCCGGCGAGTTCGGCTACCGGGAGCGGTCCAACTCGTATAACTTCAATGGGCCAAACCAGAAGGGAAATGGTTTCGCAACGGCCGGCGATCCGGAGCTCCAGAGGAAGAAGAGAATTGCTTCCTACAACGTGTTTACTATGGAAGGTAAGCTCAAAACGAGTCTCAAAAACAGCTTCAAGTGGATCAAGAACAGGTTCACCGATGTTCGTTACGATGTATGAAATGAATCAATAAATCAGATATAAATATTTGTAGTTTAATACTAGTTTAGGTAAGACATAAAAGAGTTGTATCCCATGATTTTGATCTCGAAACCTTTGTTGTGCTCACGTCTGGATCCTGCCTCTTGATTTTATCCAGTTTGTGTTTGATGGTTATGCATGTAAGTACGTTTTGATAATCGATCGAATGGAAAGATTCCATAGAAGAGATGATCGAGGATGTATGCATGATGTCGATCGACACAGTTATGGAGTGTATACTACTGTTCTCTACAATTAGATGCATAGTCTCAACTTTCTCAGGATGAAGAAGATTAAGACTCATTATCTTACAATCCGAGTTCATTTTCTCAGCTTTTTTTGTCATTCTTACACGTATCATTAAATACTCTTAAGGTAAAGAAAATGAAGGGTGATGAATTGAAAATGAAAAGTGTGTATATCGTCACCCTTGTTGAGAGACTTCGAATGTGTGCGGCCATTGAAGGAGAAAACTGTAAGTTACAAGAGGGTGCGCGCATAGATACACTATGCACCTAATAATCAAGAGGATAAAGTATTTCCTATTTTTATATGCTCAACAGAACAAACTGAGTAAGTAGAAGTTCAAAACAAGAGGACAACTCATGTAAATTCCAAACAGTTTAATTCAAGTCTGTCCCTCTATACAGATTGACGTTAATTTCGATCAATAACATGGACATGGTGGCCTAATTTCCATGTTTGAGATTTGAAGGGCTGAGGAGGCCGTAGGGGGAACTTGGGAAATTGGAGATCTGAGGAAGAAAATGATACTAGTCGATCAAGAGGCCGTGGGCCGTAGCCATGAGGGCGGCCACGAATTGGGTTGTCTGATCAATTTGTCAAAAATGAAAGCTGACTATACATATAAAGGAAAGACCACTGTCCCAACATTAGGAATAGCTTAGATTTGCAACAACATCCGCAGTGAAATTTGTTTGTCTGATCACGAATGGCGGTCATCATTCTTCGTTGGCTGTTGCAAATTCTATTAGATCATCTTCCACCAAAAAATGCTTGAGACATTGCTCCTTAGCTTTCACTAATGTTTCCTCTCAAGCTTAGTCCTTCTGCTTTAAAAAAAAGCGTAGTCCTCCTAGCAACCAAGTAGTTCTGTCTGTTAAATCTGATGCTTTTTGCTAATTAGGCCTCGTTTGTACTTGTGTCTTAACCTGTAAGCCATAAGAAGCCAATTGAATGCTGCATACATGTTTTGCTTCTTAGCTCAAGCACCAAATGAGTCCCTGAATTCTGAAGCGGGCATGGGGCTTCCATGTCGAAAGATCTCAACAGGAAATACTTCGTTTCATGTAGAATAATTAGTCTGAAACTTTTCAGCAAAAATGATTCTCAGAATTGATAAGAATTAACTGACTCAGCACTAAACATAACCAAATGTGACCTATTTGACATTTCCATAAATTCAATCAAGCACAAAAAATGCAAACTTGGCCTTGCAGTTCTTTTCCTTCTTTTGGCTGCCTCACTAAAACAACATATTGTATTCAGACTAGTAGTTAAAAACCATGGCATTGTACATGATACCAAATTTATGACTGTCCATATTGGTCAATACTCAGCAGAGGAAAAAAGTATAGAACAAGAACCTCAAGGTAAAGCAAATGGAAACGACAGGGGATATGCATGTCTGCGTGACATCTTGAGTGGCCTAATCATCAGCGGCATATAGTTCTAGTTTCTCCCTTCTAGTTGGTTTTCTATATTCTCTGGTGGATAGACCTGTTAATCTAATTCAACCTGTACATGTCACTATCATCATTAAAACTGGCGATGCGTGCTTTAGACTTGGGTAATGGAGGTAGGTTCTTGGCATTCTTAGGGGACAGTTTCTGGTTGGAGGATTTTACTGGGGAAAGCGAGAATATTGGACTTTCTTTCCGGCTAGTCTGGTTTACACCTACGTTGCACAGACACGGACACGGAGACACGATACGGCGACACGGTAAAACCTAAAAACTACATATCTGACACGGCAAATAGAATACTATATTTATATATTTTTAATACATCAAAATATACTAAAATATGAAATAAATCAATTATATTATCAAAATAATGTTCTGAATCCATTTCATTGCATAATCCTAACAAATAACATCAAAGAGAATTAACAAATGTGCCCAAAGCTGGACAGTCCTCTAACACAAATACTGGGCAGAAACTAGTTTAATTAAGTCCAAATGTGCATAACATATACTTCAACAAAATTATGACTTCACAGTTCACACAATTAAACATTCCCCACAGATTCTAGATTTTTGAACTATAATTATGAAAGAGGATGAGATGAAGTGAATCAAGTGATGAACTTACGGGAAGAGTTTTCATATATCAGAGAAGTTTTTGTCGACAGAGCTCGGAGGTTGGAGATTGGCCGCCGGAGATGGGTGTCAGAGTGCGGAGGTCGAAAGTCTCGCCTGGCCGTCGGAACTCCAAGGTTGGCCGTCGGAGTTGGGCGTCAGAGCGCGGAGGTCGAAGCTTGGCGTCGGAACTCGCCTCCCTCTTTGTGTTTCTCTATTTGTGTTTTAAGTGAGGTACAGTGTAGTGGCTTACTGTCGAAGGTCTTGCTTGGCCGTCCCAACTCGAAGATTGGCCGTCGGAGCTGGGCGTCAGAGAGCGAAGGTCAAAGTTGGGCGTCAGAACTCGCCGCCCTCTCTGTGTTTCTCTATTTGTGTTTTAGGTGAGGTGCGGCTTAGTGGCTTACTGCCCTTTGTTATTTAGGTTTTGATTTTTTTTGGGTAAAAATTCTCAAATCAACGAGATGGCGTGTCGGATACATGTCGATAATGACGTGGCGTGTCGTCAACGTGTCAGAGAAGTGTCGAAAAAGTCAAATTTTCCGGACATGCGACGTGGCGTGTCGGACACCGTGTCGGTCCGTGTCGAGGAGTGTCTGACACTCCGACACTCCTTCAATAGACGTGTCCGTGTTTCAGAGGTTTACACCCGAGGATGTACTACTAGAAGCACTACCGGGCTCTTCATTTTCAACGTTTTGCTCCGCAGGTTTATCCACCTCCTGCACCACAGTGCATAGAACTTTATATTCGTCACACAGAAGTATTGTAACCAAAAGATATTGCATTCTTTTATTTGAATCCCACATCATGAACTAATTAGTCTTGTGTATCAATGTATAAACTTGCTTCTCCACTTATTGCCAATCTGTTTTGGTTGGATGCCTTGACATTATTACAGACACAAAATTGGACGGAAAGTTTAAGTTGATATTGAAGAATGAACATATTAAGAGGATGCAGTCATATGTACTGTTAGATACATTCATTACCTAATAAGAAAGGAAAAGTGCCAACTTACTTTCTCTGCTCATTAGCCAGTTTCAATTCATCTTCCTCATTGTAGATTACAGGTAGACCAGAAAGGGCACACGCCAAGGGGCTTGTAAAAAGAACTGCAGGGAGAACCTATCTTTCAGTATGATATTCAGAGATGAAATCACACGTATGCAAATACGACACTAGCACAAGATACAGTTCACCATTTTTGCCATTCAGACAAATGAAATAGTAAGACAGTACTGAATACGACCCAAGCCAAGATTAGAAAATCAAAAACCTGATTTGTTCCCTGACCTTAAACATGAAGGCCTTAAACATGAAGGCAGAGCATAGTAGAAGAGACAAAGCATTTAAAACGGTGAGAGTAGGAAAGAGGGAATAATTCAAAGTCGTAACCCATTAGCAAGAGAAACCAGCACATCTTGTGATGTAGCTTAAATATGAGCGAGTAGGACCTAGATAATAACAGCATTTAGGCAACTAATATCCATTTCTAAAAGTTTAAAGGGAACTGGAAAAAGAATAATCACGTTATATATGACATTAATGGTCGCTTTTGTTATAGGATATTTGATATTTGATATTTGATATATATATATATATATATATGTGTGTCTTGGTTCATGCCTTGTATACGGGCTTTATGTAATAATTCATGTTGTAATAGGGTTTTACACATATCCATGTAATAGGCCATTGACCCATGTAATAGCCCAAGAGACTCATGTATTTCCCTATATAAAGAGGCTTCATTCTATCAATAAGATAAGGAGAATTCATTCTCTCAATATTATTCTACAACACATTATCATGCACTTAGCTCTAACCCTAAAAAGAGCAAGTAGGCCGAGACAAAAAGAGGAAAATTTTTGTCACGCTCACGCCTGTGCACTGCCGCGAGCACTGCTGGGCACCACCGCGCACCGCTACTGCGCACCTTCTTCACCACTGCACACCTCCTGGGCACTGCAGCGCACCTCCTCGTCACCCCAGCACACCTCTTAGGCACCGCTGCGCACCCCCCTGAGCGCCGCCGCGCACCCCCTGTGCACCTGCTGTGCACCTGCGCACCAAGAAACCCTAAAATCTGCCTCAGGGTTCAAACGCAATTATCGACAGAATAAATTCTGAATTAATTCCGTCACCAACAGAGAAGTTGAAGATATTGTTCTCACGATTCCAACGCCGTTGGCCTCACTCCAAGAACCGGCCAGGAAGGCACCGCACCGGCCGTCGAAATCCACAGACCGGCCTAACTGTTAAAGAAACAGGTTCGGGCACTTATCAAATTCTGATTGCCGTAAAATTTGGAGAGGTTATGCACAAGGATGTCAGGATTATTCAGTCAAAAGGGCATCCCCAGAACCGGCGTAAAAGTGGGTGAACCGGTCCTCCCAATGACTGCAACGTGCATAGGAATCACTTTTTCTTGAGAAAAACGGGTTGTATTCCTAATTTCTCTCTGAATCCTTCATATGGTTGATGTTTTTCAACACTTTGTTACTGTTTTATAGGAAGTTTAACTAACCATATGATTTTCATGTGTTTCATGATCTCCCCGCGCGACAATTCAAGATGGAATTATGCAAACGATCGCCACAAGCGCATGGATTTGAGCATGGAAGCATGGAGCAGCTTATATAATGCAGTCTATTTGGCAGGCTAGCAAGTAAGCTTCACTTTTGAGTAATTTCAAATTTCAATAACTTCGGGGAGGATAAAATCCGTTCCTCCCATCTCCATCCACATTCTATGCTTAAGACGTTTGTCTTTGCAGGTTATTATGGAAATCCTAAAACATATGTGCATTTGGCTACCGGCACCACTAGCTGCTCGTTGTGCGCTGCTGCCGAGCACTGTGCTCTGGCGCGTGCACAGCTGCTAAGCGCTGTGCTTTAGCACACGTGCGCTGCTGCCGAGTGATGTGCTTTGGCGAGCGCACCTACTGACCGTTGTGCTGCCGCGTGCACCTACTGACTGTTGTGCTGCCGTGTGCACCTCCTGAGCACTGCTGTAAGGGCCTACTCCTGTGCGCGTGCACGCTGCTTCCTGGGCTTGTCTCTGTGCACGCGTCTGCTGCTGCCAGGCACCGTATGTACACATGCATCTGTGCCCGTGCACGCTGCTGCCAGGGCTTGCCCCTGTGCACGCGTGCGCTGCTGGGCACCGTATGTGCACCTGCCCCTGTGCGCGTGCACGCTGCTGCCAGGGCTTGCCCCTTTGCATGTGTGCACTGCTGCTAGGCACTGTATGTGCACCTGCCTAGGCGCTGTCACGTGCTGGGCACCGCATGTGCACACGTGCGCTACTGCCAGGCACTATATGAGCACATGTCTACCAGTTGCCGAAGCCTTGCTCATTAATTTCTGTGCACTGTCGAGCGCTGACTGTCGATTGCGACCAAGCGCTACTTAAGGCAGCTGCCGAGCACTGTCGAGTACTAGCTGACGAGTGACAAGCACTTGTTGCCGTGCACCATGCACCAAAGATGTTTTTTGGTCCACGTTGTGAGGTATCCAACGTTGGTTTGTGTTATGTTATAAAAGAGAGTTCGAAATTGGAGAATCATCTCATTCCTTGAACCCGCGTTGTGTTTGATCAACGTTAGCACATTTCTCAAGGTTGAAGTCCCGTTGAGAACAAGGTAGGAGAATCAACTACCGGTGCAAGATGCCCAGCGTCTAGCTGCAGAGCACCACCGCCAAGCTGCAGAGCACTAGCTGCCTAGCTACCAGCTGTCGTGCGTCTAGTGCCCAGCTACAGAGGACCAGTGCTGCATAGCTGTCCCAAAGTAAGTCCTGCAGGGAGCACCTCCCAAAGAAGATTCTGCTGAAATTTCGACATAGACTCATTTGAAAAGTGGACAACCTTTAACCTACAATAAACCCAAAAGAACACTTCTATAAACCAACAATCATCCAACACTCCTAGAGCCATCTTGCTCCCAAAACCAATATCCTCCACAAGATACACATCTAAATAGTTCACAACAAATCACACAAAGTGTTAACACAACAATGTTACACCAGTTCCAAATTTAAAACCTACAATGGGTTCTAGATCCCTAGGAGTTCACCGAAAAATATAATACAACCTGATGTGTATCAGAGCAACTAAGTAAAGTAGAAGCAGGGAAAATTACAAGTAGGTTAACCCGGAACCTACTGTTGTTTTGAAAAATGGCGGTAACTATGCTTGGCGGTAATCTAGGCATTTAAAACGAAGGGTTCAGGGGAGAAACATTGAAAATATTAGCGTGAGTAGACAAAAAGTCAAATATGTAAAGACTAATTTCTTTAAAGTTCTCACTTGGATTTTTTTTTCAAGAAATACCTTATTCACGAAACCATTAGAAACAATTTCCTTGGCTTAAATCCATAATTAAAGATGTGGGGTACTATCACCATAACCACGAGAAAACAACTGACCAGCTCTAAACTACGAGAGGGTCTATTGACCAGCTCAATCGGAGAGGGTCCCTTGACCTGCTCTATTCGAGAGGGTCCTTCTGACCAGCTACCACCGAAGAGGGTCTGACCAGCTACAATCTGGAGAGGGTACCATCTCCATCCGAAGAGGGTCCATGCTAGCTAGCAATACATATAAACATAACCTTGAAAAATCCTTTAAAACCTCATGGTAAATAAATCGAAATCCAATTCAAAACACCCATGACTTTTCTCCAAAATACATTGGATTTAAAACATTTCCAGGCATCCGAAACCGGTTCTCTGACATTACTTTAAATCAATAATTCCAAGAGCCAAGTTTTCCCTTTTAAAAATAACTCCCTCCCTAACCCAAAATGTTGATAACAATTGAAATCCATAATCCGGAAAAAATCCTTTAAAATCACGGAAAAGGTAGGATTCAGCTCGAGCTCCCCCACGTCCTGAAGGAGGAACTCTTTAGTCTTCGGATGGAAGAAGACATTACAAGTACTTATTGAAATCCCTAGCTATGCTAATCCCCAACTCCCTACTAGATCTCTCTATCACCCTTGGCTCCCGGTTTTCTGTGCAATCTGTCCTCGCCTTAGAAAACCCCCTGCAGCTCCTATTTATACTGAATAGGAGCTGCTGATACAACATGGTTTAGGATTCCTAAACCTAATAGACATAAGTCTATTACAAATCCTAATAGAATCTTGAAAGACTAACTTTCCTATAACTTATAAAAAAAAAAGCTACAGTGCTGTCCCCTTTCCATTCTATACTTGGATTTACCTGCTGAATCCTAACTCTCCAGATTGTATCAATGAGCCAAAAAAACACAACACCTTTGTGCCCAACGGACACATACCAATGTACCATATTGGTAAATAATCCATCTATAGGGTACTCAAATGATTCAGCAAGAGTTCCATATGGGTGAATAACAGACTTGATGTGGGTCGTTAATTGTGAAAGCTTCTATTGTAAGGAGGAAATTATATAAATGGAGTGTTGTGGGTCTCTCAACTTAAATGTATTATTTATACATGCTTTTGGAATGATTTGCTTTCATTTCTACCAATCTATTTTTTTATGGAACTTATGTTTGTTCCAGAACGATTTGCTTCAGCTATTTCAGCCCTTCGGAGTCATAACTAAGCTTGTAATGCTACGTGCTAAAAACCAGGT
Organism: Comarum palustre; assembly: GCA_951800085.1. Lineage (NCBI taxonomy): Eukaryota > Viridiplantae > Streptophyta > Magnoliopsida > Rosales > Rosaceae > Comarum > Comarum palustre. Next base: position 7,129,508 of record OX637589.1, read on the forward strand.
TTTAAATTTAATTAATTGTTATTATATCATTTGCACATGCTAAACACAGCTATTGTGTTTTGAGTTTACAACAGACCTATATATGACGTGTCATGTGAAATCTGCTGCATTTGCAGGCTCTTATTCAAATGCAAGACACTGCTGCTGCAGTAAGTGCATTGCAATTCTATGCTAACGTACAACCTGCTGTAAGGTATTAAGATGTTTTTTTGTTTTGGAGCACTCTGTTGTACACAGACTCTAAATATCAGGTTTCCAATCTCTATCTATACATATCTAGGGGAAGGAATGTTTATGTCCAGTTCTCATCTCATCAAGAACTAACAACAATGTATCAAAATGCTCAAGGACGAGGAGATGAGGTTGGTACCTTGTAGGCTCTATTTAAGGTGTTGTGATCATCGAAATTTCAAATTGTAGTATTTCTTGTGACTTTTAATACAGTACCACTTGCTGTTGTTACATATGTTGTGGAACTATGATATTAGCTGTTGTAGAAGTCTATTATCATATTCTTCTGACTCATGATGTCCATTGTAAGCATGTATTGGTTTCCTTCTAATATAGACAGAGGAATTATATTCAACTCCAATACTTAATATTAGGAAGATAGACTTTTCAGGTATATGGCTATTATTCTCACAGATGTAAATTTTTCATGTATAATAGAGAAAGCAGAGCTACTTTACTCAATTTCTTATCATTGATCAATGACTTTTATATTAGTAGGTTTGGCTAGATAAGCATTTCTTTAATTGGTTTCTTTTGTGAAAGCGGAGAGGATGTTGGACTGTTAAGCTTAGCAGTCAATATGGTTTTACTGTTCTTGTTAGTCAAGTTTGCTTCTGTTAATAATAGTCCTATTATGTAGGGACTTAGACTGTTTCAATTCCATTTAGTCTCCACGTTTTAGGTACTATCAAACGTGGTTGTTAGGGTTTGTTTCTTCCTGATGTAAAAGGCTATATATAGCCAAAGTTTGCTGTTGAATTTCATAAGTCATTCTCTCCAGATTGTGTGTGTGTGTTCATTGTTGCCTCTGTTCCTAACAAGTGGTATCAGAGCCCCACAACGGGGCCTGATTTGAGAAGTAGAGAGAGAAAGTGAAACAGTTAGAGAAAGAGTGAAATATAGAGAGGTGTTTATAGATGGCAAGTGAGAGAGAAGGATTGCTGAGCATTCCCAAATTCGATGGAGATTATAAGCATTGGGAAATGCTCATGGAGAACCTGCTGCGATCAAAAGAGTGGTGGCACCTTGTAGAACCAGGAAGAGGAGAAGTGCTGACTGGTGCGCAACGAGAGAGATTGGCAGACTTGAAGCTGAAGGACTTGAAGGCCAAGAATTATTTGTTTGTTGCCATTGAAAAATCAATTCTGAGGACCATTCTTCAGAAAAACACCGCCAAGGAGCTGTGGGACTCGATGAAGCGCAAGTACCAAGGGAACGAGCGAGTCCAACGTGCGCAATTGCAACGCCTACGAAGAGATTTTGAAGTATTGGAGATGAAAAACGATGAGTCAGTCACTGATTACTTCGCCAGGGTTATGTTTGTAGCAAATAATATGCGAAACCTTGGTGAAGATATGCAAGATTCGAAGGTTGTGGAGAAATCTTGCGAACACTCTCAGAGAAGTTCAACTATATAGCTTGCTCAATTGAAGAATCGAAGGACATCGATAGTCTTTCGATAGATGAGCTTCAAAGTTCTCTCTTGGTTCATGAACAGAAATTTCGGAAGGGTACCACCGATGAGGAGCAGGTTTTGAAAGTGAGCCATGAAGATGGATTTGGAGGAAGAGGACGAGGAGGCACATTCAGAGGTGGTAGAGGCAGAGGGAGAGGAAGACAATCCTTCAACAAGGCGACGATTGAATGCTATAGATGCTATAAGCTGGGACACTACCAGTTTGAGTGTCCAGAGTCGGAGGCCCGAGCAAATTATGTTGAGCTAGAGGAGGAAGAAGAGCTTTTACTTATGTCCTATGTGGAGATACACAAAATCAAAAGGGAGGAAGTTTGGTTCCTTGACTCCGGTTGCAGCAACCACATGAGTGGGAACAAGGAATGGTTTTCAGAGATGAATGCAAGCTTTCGGCACACGGTGAAACTTGGGAATGACACTCGCATGGCTGTTGTTGGAAAAGGAAGTGTTCGTCTGCAAGTGAATGGTCTTACTCAGGTAATCTCAGATGTTTATTACATACCTGAGCTTAAGAACAATCTGTTAAGCATAGGCCAACTTCAAGAAAAAGGGCTAGCTGTTTTGATTCAGAATGGAACGTGCAAAGTCTTTCATCCTAGGAGAGGTTTAATCATGCAATCCGATATGAGTGGGAATAGAATGTTTTATCTCCTTGCTGCAATGGCACAAAAGCCTTCTACATGTTTACAAGTTGAGGCAGAAGATGAGTCATATCTTTGGCACTGTCGTTTTGGACACTTAAATTACAAAGGCTTGAGAACACTCTCATATAAGGGAATGGTTGAAGGACTGCCCTCCATCAAGAACTCTCAGAAGTTGTGCACATCTTGTTTGATTGGAAAGCAACATCGTGAGGTCATTCCAAAGAAGAGTCTTTGGAGAGCAGCAAACAAACTCCAGCTCGTACACTCAGACATATGCGGACCTATCACACCAATCTCAAACAGCAATAAGAGGTACATCTTAAGTTTTATCGATGACTTTACTCGTAAAACTTGGATATACTTCTTACATGAGAAATCAGAAGCTTTTACTATGTTTAAAGTCTTTAAAGCATGTGTTGAAAAGGAGGTAGGTGCAAATATAACTTGCTTAAGGACTGATAGAGGCGGTGAATTCATCTCAAATGAGTTTTCTGATTTCTGCAAAGCTCAAGGAATAGGTAGACAGTTGACGGCAGCCTATACACCACAGCAAAACGGAGTTGCTGAGAGAAAGAACCGAACAATAATGAATATGGTTCGTTCTGTGCTAACTGAAAAGCAAGTTCCAAAGGTGTTCTGGGCCGAAGCTGTGAAATGGAGTGTGCATGTTCTTAATCGATGTCCAACAGTTGCAGTGGAAGATAAAACTCCGGAAGAAGCTTGGAGCGGTGTGAAACCAAAAGTGGAGTATTTTCGAGTATTTGGCTGTCTAGCTCATGTGCACATTCCAGATCAAAAGAGAAGCAAGTTGGATGATAAAAGTAAGAAGTATGTGCTACTTGGAGTTAGTGACGAGTCGAAGGCTTACAAATTGTATGATCCGGTTTCAAGGAAGGTGTTGATTAGCAAAGATGTGGTGTTTGAGGAGCAAGAGAGCTGGGATTGGGGCATAAGCAAAGAGGAAGGCAAACTGGATGTTTTGAGCTGGGGAGATGAAGAAGATGATGGTGACTCTGAAGAAGAAAATAATGAAGATGAAGGTGGCAATGTAGCTACAAGCTCAACGTCAAGTGGTACTTCAAGTGGAAGAAACTCACCTCAAAATGAAGTACAAGAAGGCACTCCAGCATATTCGAATGAAAGGAGAGTTAGAAGAGCTCCAGTTTGGATGACAGATTATGTTTCTGGTGAAGATCTGTCAGAGGAGGAAGAACTGAATGCCATGATGATGATAACTAAAGATGATCCAGTGACGTTTCAGGAAGCAGTGAAGAACAAGAAGTGGAGGTATGCAATGATGAAGGAGATCGAAGCAATAGAGAAGAACAAAACTTGGGAGCTGACTGTCTTGTCGGAAGGAATGAAAGCCATTGGAGTCAAGTGGGTCTTCAAAACTAAACTGAATGAAAATGGAGAGATAGAGAAGTATAAGGCGCGACTGGTGGCGAAAGGATATGCGCAGCAATATGGAGTCGATTACACTGAGGTGTTTGCTCCTGTAGCTCGACTTGATACTATCAGATTAATCCTTGCTTTGGCTGCTCAAAACAAGTGGGAAGTGTTCCAGTTGGATGTAAAAAGTGCATTCCTTCACGGAGAACTCAATGAGGAAGTGTTTGTGCAACAACCATTGGGATTTGAGAAGAAGGGGGAGGAAAAGAAGGTTTACAAGTTAAAGAAGGCGCTTTACGGGCTTAAACAGGCACCAAGGGCATGGTACAGCAGAATAGAGGCATACTTCATGCGTGAAGGCTTTGAAAGGTGTTTATGTGAACATACTTTGTTTACAAAAGCAAAGGAGGGAGGTAAGCTTTTAATAGTAAGCCTTTATGTTGATGATTTGATTTACACTGGGAACGATAGGAGTATGTGTGAAGAGTTTAAGAATTCAATGATGCTTGAGTTTGACATGTCGGATTTGGGTAGAATGAGATACTTTCTTGGAATCGAAGTGATACAGAATGCAAAGGGAATTTTTGTTTGTCAAAGAAGGTATGCTCGTGAGGTGTTAACCAGGTTTGGGATGAGCAACAGCAATGCAGTAAGAAATCCCATTGTTCCAGGTACAAAGCTATCAAAAGATGAGGCAGGTACAAAGGTTGATGCAATTATGTTTATGCAAGCAGTTGGCAGCCTCATGTATCTTACTGCAACTCGGCCGGATATAATGTATGGTGTAAGTCTTATAAGTAGATTTATGTCTTCTCCAACTGAAACTCATTGGTCTGCAGCAAAGAGGATTTTGAGGTACCTAAGGGGTACAACTGAGCTTGGAATATTGTATAAAAGTGGAGGAAGCACTAATCTGGTGGCTTATACAGACAGTGATTTTGCTGGTGATTTGAATGATAGGAAGAGTACTTCAGGATTTGTGTTCTTGCTTGGATGTGGAGCTGTATCATGGTCCTCAAAGAAACAGCCTGTGCTGACATTGTCAACCACTGAAGCTGAATATATTGCTGCTGCATTCTGTGCATGTCAGTGTATATGGCTCAGGAGATTATTGGAGCATCTTGGTCACAAGGAGGAGAAGGGTAGTTTGATTCAGTGTGACAATAGTTCTGCCATACAGCTCTCCAAGAATCCTGTTTTCCATGGAAAAAGTAAACACATAGATGTGAAGTATCATTTCTTGAGAGATTTGGTGAATGAGGGAACTGTGAAGTTGGGTTACTGCAATTCTCAAGCACAGGTCTCTGATATAATGACGAAGCCCTTAAAGTTGGAGCAGTTCTTGAAGCTTCATAGCATGCTGGGAGTGATTGATGCATCAGAGGTAAACTAAATGCATACTGCATTTAGTTTAAAGGAGGGATTGTTGGACTGTTAAGCTTAGCAGTCAATATGGTTTTACTGTTCTTGTTAGTCAAGTTTGCTTCTGTTAATAATAGTCCTATTATGTAGGGACTTAGACTGTTTCAATTCCATGTAGTCTCCACGTTTTAGGTACTATCAAACGTGGTTGTTACTGCTTTATTTCTTCCTGATGTAAAAGGCTATATATAGCCAAAGTTTGCTGTTGAATTTCATAAGTCATTCTCTCCAGATTGTGTGTGTGTGTTCATTGTTGCCTCTGTTCCTAACAGAGGATGAGAGAGAGGGGGTGGGGGTGATGGTTGGTTACGGTTATTGTGTATGCTGTCCCTGATGAGTTTGCCCTAAATGGTTTACCTTTTGTGTCTGTCCTCTTTGAATGCCCGTAATTTTCTTCAGTTATTTTTGTGGAGACTTCTGTGTTTTAGTTTCTTTAATGTTTCGGAGGATGTAGTGTCTTAGGGCGGATATTTTCAATTGAGGTCTAGGAAAATATGGTATAAACTTTATTCTTGTTACATGTAATGCGCGTGAGTCTGCATCTTGACTTATAAGAACCAGATAATAGGGTTCCTCTTCATTATCATTTTAGAAGAAATATTAGTTTCAATATTATTTTCAATTCTCCCTCTATCTGTGCTTCTGTATTCATTCTCCTCTCTCTGTATCTATGCTGGTCTGCTGTTGGGGAACTCTCTGGGGATGCACAGCCAAACCAAATTCTCTTAGTTACGGTCCACCACATGCTATATACTATAACAGTGGAAGTGCTGCATCAAGTATTTTTCCCTCATGGATTTGTAGAGAAGATTGTCACGTTTCAGAAGTCAGCTGGTCAGCATCTACAAGTTTTCTCTCCCTTTCTATCTCAGTCTCTACCTCTTTCATTGTAGATTAAAGCTATCTAGTTTATTCGTGGTCCATGGCCAGATGCATATGTGCTTGTTTAGTGGTAAAGGTCTTGTGCTCATCGAAGATTAGCGATTCAGTACATATAAACAACCTAGGCAATACAAAAGTTTAAAGTTCTATCTTTGATGCCTGTGCTTTGAATTCCAGACAGTACATGTTAACTAATACAAAATCTTTTACGTAACTGTAAAATCTTTTTCATCTCTTTGTGAAACTATGTAGGTTTTCAGGCCCTCATTCAGTATCAGTCCCACCAAAGTGCTGTTGCAGCTAGAACTGCACTACAGGTATTATTCATATAACCATTTTTCCTGTCAGCTTGGGGGACATGATTTTCCTGATCTGCATCCTAGTTGTCTTTTAATTTTAACACCTGCTCCTTTTAGGGACGCAATATTTACTATGGTTGTTGTCAGCTGGACATTCAGTTCTCAAAGTATGTTTCAACCTTTCTTTAGTTATGTTGTCATTTACAATTGTTTTTGGATATTGATGAGATTAATTTATGCAATTTTCTCATTTGTATCAGCCTTGATGAGTTGCAAGTGAACTACAATAATGAGCGTTCAAGGTGGGTTTGAACCTCATGGACACAAGTATGTCTTTCTGTTCTTGACTTTGCTTTTAGTGCTGAATCATGTTTCATCTCTTTGCCAGGGATTTCACAAATCCAAATCTGCCGTCGGAACAAAAAGGAAGATCCCCACAAGTGTGTTCAGCTGCAATTTGGTCTTTATCCTCTAGTTCATGTTTTGGACTTTTCTAGTTGTCTGTAGCCCATCTAATGTTACTCTGTTCTTTTCGTGTTACAGCCTGGATATGGTGATGCAGGAGGCATGTATGGCATTCAAGCTACTGGAGCCAGGACAGGTGCTTTGTTTGTCGAAAAATATATTATTCATTGCAGCTTTGTGATCCATATCTTTTACTGACATTTGTATGGTTTTGTGTTTCAGCTGGATTCCCACAGGTTGTGCATGAGATAATCCTGAGATGGAGGATGTAACTTGCACTATTTTATGAAAAAATTAACTTTTCAAGGCTTTAGATTCTTTTTCTATCCGACATAGTGAAATTTACATCCCTGCTACCTGTTATGTATTTTCTGGTGGCACATGGTTCATTTTCAGTGCTTCTGTTGTGTTTCCTGTTTTTTTTTTCCGGAAGGGGCAGGAGAAGTTTCTTATTCCGTTGCATGGTTTTGTTATATTTTTATCCTTATAATGCCTTGTGTACTGCTCTAAGGCAATCACAAACTCACAACTAGTAAGAGATCTGTTTAAGGATATTGGAGGGTTTATTACTTTCATCTGATGTAGTGAAAATTCAGGCTTCTACTTTAACAGATCGTTTGCATCATTAACATGTGGCACCTTAATGTATTTACAATATGGATTTGCAAAATTATGATGTTTACTTCTTTTCCCCTTGGCTATAGATGGCTAACGCGGCTGCAATTGCTGCCACCTTTGGTGGAGGTTTGCCTCCTGGTATAAGTGGGACAAATGACAGGTGTACAGTCCTCGTGTCAAATTTGGATCCTGATGTAAGTGCTCCTCTTTCCTGGGTGTACACTCCATCTAGCTCTTTTGATTTTAACGTGTGACATGTTCTGCGTTTTTTTCTTCTTCCAGAGAATAGATGAAGATAAGCTTTTTAACCTGTTCTCCATCTATGGAAACATTGTGAGAATTAAGCTTCTCCGGAACAAACCAGATCATGCACTTGTCCAGATGGGTGATGGCTTCCAGGCTGAACTGGCGGTACACTTTCTAAAGGTAGCTCAAACATGTCTATTCTGTGTAGGATAATATTTCCATTTGTGATGTTGTAGGAGATTCTCTCTTACCTGTGATAGTAGGCCAATCTCATTAGGAATGACATCACTTCTGTGATGATATATCTTTCAATCTTTTGGTTAGTCTATAGGGGTGAACCTTGAGTTCCAAGTGGTCATCCACTGCTACTTTTTTTACACTGGCTCTGTGCGTAGTCAGTTGATTGAGTCAAACAGCGACAAGCGTGGCCCGTGGATCATCCGTGTATCGATATTGTCCTAACTTAACCACCTTTAAGGTGTTAGGTTTTAACCACAAAAGGCCTCGGTACAATTAGGAATGATCCATCCACATATAAGTTATATTTTATTTGTCTCTTTTTTGATGTGGGCCTCCTCTCCAACACGCCCCCTCACGTGCAACCTGACAAGGTCTGCACGTGAATCTATTTCACCCTCTCCACTCAAATACTAACCCTCACGTGCAACCAGACTCAAGGGTTTAGCACATGTACAAATGTCTAAACCAATCCGACCACTAACCCAGCCCATCTGGCACTTGGTGACAATCCACACAAACACTAACCCTCACGTGCAACCAGACTCAAGGGTTTAGCACGTGTACATATGTCACACCAATCGAACCCACCAACCCCTGAGACGCAATTAGAGAGGGACCCGCTCTGATACCAAGTTAAACTGGGACAAGTGTGGCATGTAGATCACCATTGTATCAATATTGTCCCAACTTAACCACCTTTAAGGTGTTGGGTTTTAATCACAAAAGGCCTCGGTACAATTAGGAATGATCTATCCACATATAAGTTATATTTTATTTTTCCATTTTCTGATGTGGGATCTCTCATCATAATAAGCTTAAATTTGGGTTCATCGAATCAAATTGCCGGTTCACTTAGAGGTGGGGTTATGGGTTGGTAAACAAGGGGTAGGAGGTTTCACATTTGTAATTTGCTGAGAAAACAATTTTTTTAATTTTTTTTCCAGAAAATACTACCTTTGGTTTTTTATGTGGAAAGTTAGATAGTTGTGAACTTGTGATTTATATGGAACAAGGGGGTACAAAAGTAAACAGGTCTAAAAAGTCTAGTCGCTTGTGTCTAGTCTCTAGACTAAAAAAATGCAAACCGGAAGATATGGAATAATGGATAGTTTAGTTGATATTGCCCCATATTATTCTGGATGAAGCATAATAACTGTATTGCTGTTTATGTTTCTCTTAACCAGTGTTCTAAAAGACCCCGCCTAGCACCGTCTAATTCTCGCCTAGGCTCTAGGCTGTATCAAGCCGCCTCGCTTTTCTTCAAGGCCTTTGTGCCAGGCTGTGGGCAATTAGGCGGCCGTCTAGCCGCCTAGGGTTTTAAGCTCTCCGGCTAATTTTATTTACATTTAGTGGTGGCATTGTTACATTGTGGGGAGCATGCGAGTATAAGAGTAAATGATGTTTTTAGAATTAGAAATATATGTGTTTATTGTTGTTGTTGCTCACTTTTACATGAAGTTATGCTAAATTTTAGCTATAATCTATTTTATAAATAGGTCTAACAAGATTTATGTCGAATAATTTATCCATATTTGACTGTTTTCAAATATTATAGTACATAAAATATATATATTTTTAATTAATAAATATGAAAAAAGTAAATCGCCTAATCCCCGCCTAGGCTGTCCAGGCGCTAGGCTATGGGTCGCCGCCCGCCTACCGCCTAGCGTTTTTTAGAACATTGCTCTTAACTAATACTGTGTTGAAACCTGTCCTAGTTTACTTTTTTATTTGTGAGGATGCCGATACTTCTTCTAATATGTGATATAGGGTGCCATCCTGTTTGGGAAGCGATTGGAGGTCAACTTCTCAAAGCATCCGAACATCACTCAGGGTGTCGAAACTCATGAATACATGAATTCAAATCTCAACCGCTTCAACCGTAATGCTGCAAAGAACTACCGCTATTGCTGCTCACCTACAAAGATGATTCACTTGTCATCTCTTCCACAGGAGGTAACTGAAGATGAGATTCTGACTCACCTAGAGGAAATTGGTACCATTGTCAACACAAAACTGTTTGACATGAATGGGAAGAAGCAGGCTTTGGTGCTGTTCGAAACTGAGGAGCAGGCCACTGAAGCCCTAGTGTGCAAGCATGCTACCTCTCTTGGTGGGTCAATCATCAGGATCTCCTTTTCACAGTTACAAGCAATATGATAATGTTATAGTTGCAGTAATAACGAGGAGGTTTCTGCATATTGGGGGTAAGGCCTCGTAATTGGAAAAGAATATTTGTGGAGCTGACTGTGTTCTGTTGCTTTCTCTTTTGTTTTAATGGGGTTTTGGATTGCGAATGAAGTGGTGGGAACTGCATTTTGATCATTTATGGTCTTATTGTTTGGGGTGGGTTTCATTGTGAGAAAATACCAAGTTTTGAAGCATAGAATTAGGGAAAGAATGCCCTTTTGTTTTTTAGAAGAATTTCTTAGTGTATGTCTCTTTTAATTCTGGTTGATCGAGCCAACTCTGTTATATTGTCAATCTATAGCCAATTATGTTCAACCCAATTGGTTGATCTGATACCCTTGTAAATTCTCACATTCTTCTCCACCTCCACCTCCTTCACCTCCCCTGCCTCCCACTCTTCCTCACGTTCATTTCTCCCTCCCTCATGGGCAAAAATATTGAAACTTGTGTATTGTTTGGTTCTTCCTTCCTTCCTCTTCTACTCTATTAAAATATGTAATATTTGTGGAAATATGTAATGTTTGGCTCTTCCTCTTTCCTCTTCTCTTTCTGAAAATGTGTGACCTGATAGTGGGACAATGGTGTGGCTTGCATTTTGAGTCCACACGATGTATGGTTTGGTTTTATGTGTAGGTGTATCTTGTCTTTGAACCAACATCTTTGGTGCACAATTGCACATGACACAGCATCCATGTATGTGGATAGGGAATTTGGTATTGTCTGAGCATCTAGCAAGTTAAAGCTCTTACGTGTCATAGACTAAGAAAGATGACCGATGCTAGCTCGAGAGTTTGAGGGGCTACGATTTTCTGAGTTTGAGGGGCCGAGAAGGAGGCTGCTCTTGCTACCCTCTGAGTTTCCCACCATGTATGTTCCTTTTGATCTAAGATCTCAGATTCTTTAAACGTTAAACCTAATCTTTTATTCTTCTCGATTTATAACTCTGCAGATTTGACAAGATCATCAACAAGGAAATACAGCTAGACCCTTAAGTTTTTGTTTTTCTCTTCTCCGTGTATCTCCAACGATGCATATGAGCTCGAGACTGTTATTTACATTTAAAAGAAAGAACCTATTTTGAATCTAAGACATGGCATCACATGAGGAATTCTTTTTCAGAGACTAAGAGAAATGAACCTTTCAATCAAAAAAAATAAGAGAATTGAACCTTTCAATCAAAAAAAATAAGAGAAATGAACCTGACGGTTAAGAATAAATGCACCATTCTAGATTTACATTTGTGCCTCATATTTCTGAGGACCACTGTCCCTCAGATTAGCACACTGAAATAGATAACACACCGAAAATGAGTTTTTGTTTTTAATTTGAAAGAGTTTCAAAGCAATGATTTGCTACAATGATTCATGACATTGTAGAATAGAATCCATGGATTTGCTACAATGATTCATGAAACATCAGCATACAACATATGTGGTCATAAATTTGGTCTATTTTAGAATGTTAAAGCAATGTACGATGGTGGTCATTATGTCCTAATTTTTGTGTGCTTTTACTGGAGAAGGGGTCCAATAAAATCTCTCTCAAAGCCATGGGCAGAGATATCAACAAGACTCATGATCACTGAACTTATCAAGGTTCTTGCAATCTGGGCGACATTTCTTTTAGTGTTCTAAATTTCTAATCGCACTCGTTACAATTATCTTGTTTTTTTGTTGTTGTTCAGAGGGTTGGTGGTCTTCATCAGAACACTTACATTGGCTCTACTGATATAACTGACACATGGGAGTCCCTGGAAGGCCTGAAGACGTAAGATTAGGCCCGGGCCTGAGGTAAGACCCAAAGAGACGACCGTCAGACCCAAGCAATGAGGGCCAATTTTATTTATTTTTTCTTATAGGATTACATAAAAAATCATTAACTGTTTTCTATTTTTTCTCGATTTTATTTATATTGGTTTGCCTCTTTCATTTTCATAGCAGATTGATAATTTTTTTCTTTTTGTGGCATCATATTAGGAGGCACCATTTTTCATGCTCGTCTCAGGCACTGAAAATCGCAGGTCCGGGTCTGCGTAAGATCTTAGGATTTTCTCCATGATAGATATTTTTCTCTCGTTATTGTTTGAACTAAAAAAGAATCTCTTGAATGCAGCCATGTTTCAGTGATTACAGTTACATTGTCCAAGAAGGAATTGGATGCGTCCTCTACAGGGTATGGTATATATGCTCTTATTGTATACCTATACTCCTCTAGTATATCAAGCCATTTGCTATTGAAATTAGTTCATAGCTAGACACGTTGAGACATCAGATAAGATTTAGAATAATAATATTATGGTATATCCACTATGAAAATCATAGTACATGGTTTTACTTTTAATTTGATGCAGGTATCAAGTGAAAAGGAGAATAGGAGAAAGAATTCGCTCGTATGAATTTCATTGATACAAAGGCTGTATACATATACAAGGTCGTATCATTACCTACAAGGTAACTAATCTCCTACAATCAAACTAGAATGAGGAATACAAAAGGAAACAGATAACTAGGGAATATACATTCCTAATACAACAGATACTCGAGATAACTTTCCTAACACTCCTCAAGTTTGAGAGTGAATGTCCCTAACTTCCAACTTGCAAATCATAGAAATAAAAGTTTCTTTTCCTAGAGCCTTGGTAAAAACATCTGCTAACTGATACACAGAATTCACAAATTTTGTAACATAATCATCCTGTATCTTATCTCTTATATAGTGACAATCCATTTTAATATGTCACGTACGTTCGTGAAACACATGATTTGCTGCAATATGCAGCGTTGCTTTATTATCACAGTACAAGAATGCAGGTTCATGATGCAACACTCCCAAATCTTTAAGATAACAAAGCCATGTGAGTTCACAACAAGTACCTGTCATGGCTTGATATTCAACTTCAGCTGAAGAGAGTTTGTTCTTTGCCTCTTTGATTACCATGAGATCAGAGATGGGCCAAGGAAAACACAATAACATGTGGTAGATCTCCTAGTAATCGAACATCCTGCCCAATCTGAATCACAAAAAGCACGTAATCTGACTCAGTATCCATATGTGACTTTCAAGGTTGATGCATGAATCTACTCAGTATATGAACTGAATATGTAATGTGTGGTCTTGAAACTGTGAGATATATCAATCTCCCAACCAACCTTATGTAACGGGCTGAATCCTTCAATAAATCACTCTTCTCAGTCAACTTCAATCCATTTTCCAAGGGACTGTCAACAGGGGCTGCACCAATTAATCCTAGCTGCCTTTCTTGGGGTTGAGATTCATTGATGTGACTTGATGAACCTCCTTGGGGTTGTGAATTTTGCCCGTTGTCATTGCTTTCTACACGCTGAAGTGCTTGGCCGGGAAACCTCCTTCCGCTCCAACCACTTGCCGTCTTATTCTGAGGATGTCCATTTCTTGTTTGCCTCCGAGGTGGTAATGCTCTTAGCCAATCTCCATACTCATTTTCATTCTCCGGGTCCGCTCCATGTGGGCATGGAGATTTAGGTGAATCAACATCTCCTAATCTCTCACAAACATAGCAAAAAGCAGATAATTTCTCATAAGAAAACTAACCCACTTCTTGGTGCCATCCTCTCTTGGAAGTTCATATCCTGTGGGAAGAGGGTCACGAGCATCAAGAAGGATCCTAACCCGGAGAAAACTATAGGTGCCCTCTTCACTCTCAAGAGGATCATACATTCTAATGAACTCCAAAATTCTCAGCCATCTCCTTGACATTTTCCTCATCAAACATATAGGGTGGAACACCCCTGACTTGCACCCAGAAAGCTATCTGGCTACACTGTAGTTCCTCAATAGCTAGAGATTCTGGCCATTCTTATAAGTGAACTGAATATCTCATAATATACCATGGGGAGCCTTCAACGATATCCTTTGCAGATTGAGCATCCTCTACAGTGATAGAGAACATCCTATCATTTGGGTCCCTCTCATGGCTAGCAGTCACCCCGATATTGCCAAACCTTAATAGAACAGATTTCATAGTATTGCAAATAATGAGCTTGTTAGGGATCTTATCAGCAAAGAAGACGGCACTAAGTCTAACCTTTCTGTTCAAATCATATAAAGATAGCTTCCTCCTCATCTGCACCACTAGACTGTCTGTAGATTTATGTGGCTCTTCCATTTCAGAAAAGCAAGTAGAGAGTGAGCTTTTTGTTTGAGCTAGAATAAGTAGCAGCAGTAACAATGCTTGTGTATTCTGGAAGCGATGTGGATCTTGTGGAGAGGCTTTGTAGCAACTTGGGGATGTTATTCTCATTGAATATGGTAGGTAGGTTAATAAAGCTTGAGATAACAACACAACTCCAACATTGAGGAAGGTGAATAAAAGCTTGAGATAATAGCCCAACACCAACACCAAGGAAGATGAACCAATGGCCCCCAAAAGTTAAAAAGAAGGTACTTCAATTGCAGCTTTTGAGTTAATGAGTTTTTGGAGAACGTACACGGAGTTTGGTTCTGAAGCTGTAAACTTGGAGTAAATGATTGTTCTGAAGCTTTGAATTGTCACAAGTAGACAGATGAGTTTGAAGTAAAAGGTGTTTGGGAGGTTGGCGAAGCTACTTTTAACCGTCACATAACCCTAAACCCAAACACTCTCCAGCGCCATTCTCTCGCCGATTCACACTCACAATTCCCTCCCCTCTCAACTCGTACCAAGGAGAAATGAATATCAATGTAAGGAACTTAACGTAACTTGGTATTGTGCACTATTATTCTCTTGGCCACCATGACTTGTAAAACTTCATACTCTACAAAATTTATATGGACATAATAAAAATAAAAATGGGTTATATTACATAAAAGCCAATTTATGTTCAAACTTGTCATTTACAAACTCAAATCACTTTTAATTTTTTATTACCAAACACTGTCTCTACTTCTACCATTCACAACACTTATAACTGAGTCATTTTTTGCCAAACATGAGACAATTCTTATTTTATTATGCAAGCAGAGTCGAGTCTCATCCAATCCCTCTCAATAAACATCCGTAGTGGAAGATATTCATTAGTTCTCATATCACCTTCCTAAATACATATAGCCACCTCTATGACCAACAATAAATGTGCGATCCGTAGTGGAAGATATTCATTAGTAACTTGCAGCTCAATTTGTTGTAGGTGGTCTCTTTTTTTGTGAAACTCATTTGCATGTAGAGAACGCAAAGGCGTAGACCAAGAAAGCTGTATAATGTTGATATATGAGTGAAACTACTGAACAAGATTATGATGTGTTATATAAAAAAGAGCAAGAGCAACACAGTTTTTTTTTCTTTTTTTAAGAAGAAGAAGAAGAAGAAGAAGAAGAAGAAGTCCAAGGAAAGTGCATCAAGAAAATTAATATCCCCAACTTGAAATACAAGGTAAAATCCAGGGAAACAGTTACTCATTTGTATGAGTTGTTGGAACTTACTGATGTGACAAATTAAAAACAAGAAAAACTGATATCCCCAACCCCTCAGTCAAGGATTCTCATAAAAGGAAATAGTGATATTGATCAAGAAACAACTACTGTCAGAATTGTCTCAAGTTTGGGTCTTCAAATGGAGTCGCTTCCAGTTGTGTGAAGAGACGGTAAATTATACATGGAAGTATCACAGTTCAACGGTCTGTCGAGATCACCTAGCTCGAAAATCTCATCCATGCTATACAGAGAACCATGGCCATTGGATAAATTAAATCCATCTTCAACTCTACCCAAGGTCCCCAAGTCAGCTAAATCTCTGTAAATATCACTTCTATGAATATCAGCCGTAGCATTTGCATTTCCCGAATGAAGATCTTCAGTAGCATCTGCATATCTATTTAGAATACCAAGCTTCTGTGTATTTCCAGAATGAATTTGGTTATCAAGCTCCTGCAAACAATCAAGTAGTCACATTAGCATAAGTCGGAACTTTTAAAAATTTCTTGCATATACCATGTGTACATATATATATGTATATCAGGCCCCTTCCACTAAGGGATCCTTTTTTTTAGACATATATGATGGATTGAATCTTAACCCAACTTTTTGTTCACACATCAACATCTCAACCGTTCAATATTTAGATGTATATATGTAGATCATTTCAGCAAAATTCTATCTAATTTGGTGATTGTTAAGGCTTTGAACTAACTAAAATCAATTGACAGATCAAATCTGTCAAAGTTGAACCATTCATGCTTATAATTCTAAATTGCAGTTTTAAAGACCTTAACAATAACCAAATTGGATGAAAATTTTCAGAAATGATCTATACACTAAGACCAACAAATTGAACGGTGGAGATATAAAAATGTGATCGAAAAGTTGGTGAAATTCATCATCCCTCATATAAGTCAAAAAAAAGATCCCTCACTAGAAAAGTCCTGGTATGTATATGTATATATATATACATACTAGCCTTCAAACACGCGCTTCGCGCATGCAGAAGGACTTTGTCACGCCTGCAAAATATTTGGTTTCTATATCACTGCCTATAACCCTCAGTAGATAATGTATCTCAACTTGATGTAGGACGATATTTGAAGCCTAAAGATTTAGTCTTAATTATATGATTTGTGTTTTAGTATTTTAGGTTGATAATATTTTTTTTGTGTTATTAAAGGTTATTTGTTTCCTTTTTTTTAATTAGGATTCTTAGAAATTATTGTTAGATTAGGATTGTGATTGTATTAGGTTTGGATGCCTATATAAGCATCATCATTCTATGTATTTGGAACAACATATCAATAAAACCCTAATATTAGAGAAGTTTCTCTCTATTTCTTGCGGCTCTGCCGTAATGGCTGGTGGATTCTAGCTTATCCCCATATGGCTTTCGACGCTTGACGAAGCCGTCTTCTATCGTGTTCACGCTTCCCGCATCATTTCGGATGAAGGCTGATATTCCGTAATTTTCTGGTCACTTGAAAATCGAGGATTTTCTTGATCGGCTAGTGGAGGTTGAGCGATTCTTTGAAATTATGGAGGTACCGGAAACACGGCAGGTCCGTATGGCTGCTTTTCGTTTGAAAAGTAGTGCAGCTGTATGGTGGGATCAATTGCAGAAAACTCGTCAGAGACAAGGCAAGAAAGCTATTCAGACATGGCGTAGGATGAAGCAACTAATGATGGACAAGTTCTTACCTTCTGATTATGAACAACATCTGTATCGTTCGTATATTAGTTGTTATTGAAATTGTATTTCTTATATTTTCTTTTCTGTAGTTGATACAGTTTTATACAGAAACTAAATGACAACAAAGGAAATAATCTATACTAAGACTTGCTGATTTAGAGGGAAGAATGATGCTAGGGAATAATCAACACTAATGCCTTGCTGATTTAGAGGAAAGAATGATGCTAGAATCTTCAATCAATCTTGTTTGTCAGTTGAGTGATTTATGGGAGTGATAGAGTGATTATCGTTAACACCCCCCTTCAAACTTGACGAGCCTGCACGGATAAGTTTGCCAGCAAGGAGATCATGATGTGGCTTGTGAAGAGGTTTGGTTAGTAAGTCTGCTGGTTGATCTTGGGATGGAATGAAGCTAACATGGTGGCTGCCAAGAGACACTTTTTCCCGAACAAAGTGGTAGTCTAATTCTATGTGTTTGGTACGGGCGTGAAAAACAGGATTGGAAGCCATGTATGTTGCACTTAGATTGTCACAGTAAAGCAAAATTGGGAAGTGAATATGGGCCCCAAGTTCATGTAGTAAGTAGGCTAACCATGTGGTTTCGGCGCTTGCATGAGCAAGAGAGCGATATTCAGATTCAGCACTGGATCGTGCTATAGTAGGCTGCTTTTTAGAGCACCAGCTTATGAGATTCGAACCAAGATAGATGAGGTATCCAGATGTTGAGCGACGAGTATGAAGGCAGCCTGCCCAATCAGCATCTGAATAGGCGGATAGATGAACTGGTTGTCTCTGAGGGCTGAACAGTAGACCGTGACCTAGTGTTCCCTTGATATAGCGGAGAATGCGCTTGACGGCAGTTAAGTGAGGAACTCTGGGCTGACACATATTGTGAGATGCAATTGACAGCAAATGATATGTCAGGACGAGTGATGGTAAGATATTGCAGTGAGCCAACCATTTCTCGGAATATTGTGGGATTAGCAAGTAGGTCACCATCAATGGGAGTGAGCAAAGCCTTTGTAGACATGGGGGTCGAAGCTGGTTTGGAATGTAACAGATCATACTTCTTGAGAATGTCATGTGCATACTTGAGTTGATGGACATGAATCCCATTTGGATGAGCTGTTACCTGCAAGACAAGAAAGTAATGAAGGGTGCCAAGATCTTTTAAATTAAAGCCACGACTTAGAGCGTCGATGAAAGATTGTAGAAGCTGATTACTGCTGCCGGTTACCACTATATCATCAACATATAGGAGGAAAAATATTGTATGGGTACCATTTTGGTAAATGAATAGGGAAGAGTCAGCCTTGCTGTGATGAAAACCAACAGATAAGAGGAAGCTACTCATTCTGTGAAACCAGGCCCGAGATGCCTGTTTGAGGCCATATAGAGCTTTGTGAAGCTTGCAAACATGATTAGGACGTTCTGGATCAGCAAAACCAGGAGGTTGGCTCACATCCTCTTGCAGATAGCCGTGGAGAAAAGCGTTGGTTACATCAAGTTGTCTTAGCGGCCAACTACGAGATACGGCTAGAGATAACACTGTGCGCAATGTTGCCGGTTTGATAACTGGACTGTAAGTTTCGGCATAATCCACGCCGTGTTGTTGATGAAAGCCTTTCGCTACAAGACGTGCTTTGTAGCGTTCCACTGAACCATCTGATTTCTTCTTCACTCGAAAAACCCATTTGCATCCCACAGTATGCTGTGTGGGACTTGGTGGAACCAGAGACCATGTGTTGTTTGTCAATAAAGCATTGATTTCAGTAGTCATGGCTGTGCGCCACTTTGCATCCTTGTTTGCCTGAGAATAACAAGTAGGTTCAGCATTATCAATGACAGAGAGAAGAGCACGAGGAATAGGGTACCGAACAGTTCCATCCTGTCGGGTAAAAGGCTTTGTGATGCCATCTTTCAGTCGTGTCGTCATTGTGTGGGTGGAGGGTGCCAGCGCCTGAGGGACAGTAGATGAAGTGGGAGAGATAGAACCAGAGGTAGTGGAGACAGAGATAGGATCGCTCTGTGGGCCAGAGGTTGGAGCGGGCGGATCGAGTGATACAGAAGGTGGTGCGGCAGCAGGTTGGTCCAGGGGTGGGTGGGCATCAGCAGGTTGGTCCAGGGGTGGAATGAGGCGATGGCGGCGAATGTAGGTGAGGAGTGGAGGATGGGCAGGATGGTCAGATGATGTAGATGATGCCGGTGATGATGGGTTGGGTTGCGGTGGTGACAGGGGTGGTGGTGCTGAAATGGAAGCAGATTGTGACGGTGGATCCGGATTTGTTGTGCTTAATGGAGTGAATTCCATGTATTCCAAGCTGGTTGGTGATGTTGCCTGCAAATCTGTGCATGGAAAATTATTCTCGTTAAACAAAACATGACGGGAGATGTATACACGACTAGACTTAGGATCAAGACACTTGTAGCCTTTATGGTGGGGGCTATATTCGATAAAGACACACTCTATACTACGTCTGGAAAGTTTGTTAGAGTTGTCGTGACCAAGATAAGGAAAGCATGAACACCCAAAAACTCTAAGAGCAGAATAAGATGGGGAAGTGCCATAGAGACGAAAATAAGGAGTGTCCCAATTGAGTGTAGAGGTAGGAAGGAGATTAATAAGATAAACAGAAGTGAGGACGGCTTCAACCCAGAGATTTTGTGGTACACCAGATGTCAAAAGTAAAGTGCGGGTAGTTGTGGCAATGTGACGATGTTTCCGTTCTGCAAGTCCATTTTGTTGAGTGTATGGACATGAGAAACGTTGTTGAATGCCCAAGGATGCACAATTATGTGAGAATGCATGATTGACATATTCGGTGCCATTGTCACTTTGAAGGAACTGGACATGACCCTGAAAAACATTTTTGATCAGTGCAACAAGAGTTTGAAAGTGACCGAAAACTTCATTTTTCCTGCGCATTGGATAAACCCATGTGTATCTTGAATACTCATCAGTGAATAACACATAATACTTGTAACCGGTAACAGAGAAAGTGGGAGTCTGCCAAACATCACTATGAATGATAGAGAAAAGAGATGTTGCAAAATTATTATTGGAAGAAAATGGAAGTTTATGAGACTTACTACAAGCACAATTATTACAAAAGGAATGAGTAGAGATTTTTGTGCCAATTTTATTCTGTAAACGAGCTAGAACAGGATTGGATGGGTGACCCAAACGATTATGCCAAAAGAGGGAGTGGATAGAGGTAAGTGCATGAGGGACAGTAGAGTTTGGAAGAGGTTGAATTGGATAAAGACTGTCCTTACATGGGCCCTGAAATAGTAATGCACCAGTACGTGAGCAATAAATTTGATAGTACTCAGGAGCAAACAGGAAGAAAACATGATTATCTTTTGTGAAACGAGCAACAGATAAAAGATTTTTACGAATGGAAGGAATTTGAAAGACATTAGCAAGAGAGAAGGCAGAAGACCCTAAAGAAATTGGGAGGTTACCAGTATGGGATATAGGCATAGAACTGCCATCACCCATAAAAACATTGTGTGGGCCACCATAGGGTTGGGGATTGAATACAGGCATGGATGTCATGTGATGGGTAGCTCCGGTGTCTGGGTACCAGTTTGGATCACTAGAAATATGTGATCCAGCAAAAGGAGGTATTGCTGCAGGCCCATGAAATCTGTGAGGGCATTGGGTTGGGCCATGATTATATGAATGACAGTTGTGACACCATTGGGGTGCAGAGCCCAGTAAACCGGGTGTACGGGGTGCCCATGCAGAATGACTGAATTGTCCATTCGGTGGGTAATAGGCCTGTTGGTGAGAATTAAATCTCGATTCAGAATGGCGCCCCCGTGGTCGCGCACCATAGCTCTGGCGACCTCCACTGTGCTGTCTGCCGCTGTAATTGGAAGTCCGGCCCGAGAAAGGGAGCCGATGGGTCTGGATCGGAGACTCTCGGCGATGAGGGACAGGACTGGTTTGGGCGCTGTGATGAATGAGAGCAGTGGGTGGGTGAGTGTCTGGATGTCGAGGTTGTTGTGCTTCGAAAGCCAGGAGTCGAGCGCGGAGGTCAGTGAAATCAGGCAAAGAGGGCTGTTGTGTGAGGGTTGTACGCAGCATCATGTAATCCTGTCCGAGACCATGAAGAGTTGCAAGTACCAGATCTTCACCAGAAACGGGTTTATCAATGGCAGCCAAGTTGTCAGCAATACCCTTGGCCTGTTGAAGGTAGTCATCAACAGATTGAGAACCCTTCTGCAACTCAAGCAATTGGAGTTCGAGACTCGATGCACTAGCAGTGGATTTTTGGGAGAAATGGCGAGCTAGGCAGTCCCAGATGCCTTTGGAGGTATCAAATCTGACAGTAAGCTTTTTGACTTTGCTAGTCAGTGTACTAATCAGAAGGCTGACAATTTGTTGATCAATGGTGAACCATTGTTTGTAGGCTGGGTTTGGTATAGAAGCTGAAGGAGTGGTTTGAGTGGCTGTGGACAAGATGGTGAGAGGAGGCTCACGAATAGAACCATCAACGTAGCCCCAAATTTCCTGACCATTGAGGTGAGATCGGATCTGACGAGTCCAATCGAGGTAGTTGGTTTCAGACAATTTCTCAAATTGAGTTGTATGTTGGGTGGAAGCCATTAGGAAGAAAGATCAAAGTGGGAATCAGAATGAAGATGAAGATGAGAAGATGAGAGGAAGAACAATATGCAGGAAAGAAGAAGAGAAGAACAGAAGGGAGGAGGAACAGGTAAGAACAGAAACTAGGCTGATATCATATTGAAATTGTATTTCTTATATTTTCCTTTCTGTAGTTGATACAGTTTTATACAGAAACTAAATGACAACAAAGGAAATAATCTATACTAATGACTTGCTGATTTAGAGGGAAGAATGATGCTAGAGAATAATCAACACTAATGCCTTGTTGATTTAGAAGAAAGAATGATGCTAGAATCTTCAATCAATCTTGTTTGTCAGTTGAGTGATTTATGGGAGTGATAGAGTGATTATCGTTAACAGTTGTGTTCAGGGAAATTGAAGTGTTACAGAGTATAGTGATGAGTTTTTACGTTTGTCTGAGCGCTGCCAATTGAATGAGACTCCAAACCAGATGGTTGCAAGATATATTAATGGTTTGAGGAATGCCATTCAGGAGAAGATTGGGTTGCAAACTGTGTGGACTGTCCAAGAAGCCACAAATTTAGCCTTGAAAGTAGAGCTTCTTGAAAAAGAGAAGCGTATTACCCCTTTTCGAAGGAATTCAGCAGAGGTTTCTAGCAATATGACCACTGACCGTGGTAAAGGAGTACAAGATTCGGATGCTAGCAATAAAACTTCCAGTTTTCAGCCCCGAGGAGCTGGAGAAGGAAGCCGTGGACAGAATCGAAATCAGAAGTGGCCTACGACTTATCCAAAACCTAGTCTCGATATTTGTTATCGTTGCAATAAACCTGGACATAAATCTAATGTATGCCCACAGAGAAAGCAAGCAAATGTGATAGTAGATGATTGTGGGGAAGAAGATGATGATGGCGAATAGGACGATTTTTATGATGGTGCTGAATTTGCACATGAGGAGGGTCTGGATAGATTAAACTTGGTGTTGCAGCGAGTTCTCTTATCACCGAAGGAGGTTGGGCAGCGGAATAGCATATTCCGTTCACTTTGTTCCATCAAAAACAGAGTGTAATGTGATAGTGGATAATGGGAGCTGTGAAAATTTTGTGGCAAAGGTGGTAAATGCTCTGAATTTACCTACAGAGGCGCATAACACTCCTTATTCACTTGGTTGGATAAAGAAAGGACTGTCCGCTCGAGTTACAGAGACTTGTAAGGTGCCCATTTCCATTGGTAAGCATTACAAAGATAATGTTGTTTGTGATGTGCTTGATATGGATGCTTGTCATATTCTGTTAGGACGACCATGGCAATATGATGTCAATCTTACGCATAAGGGGCGTGACAATGTGGTGTTATTTACTTGAAATTCTCATAAGATTGCTATGGCTCCTTTAACACACTTTGGAAAACCGAGTGGACCAAAGGTAGAGAGTTTGAATTTCTTGACTCTCACTAGCAATGAGAATGAGATGAATGAAGCCATTAAGGAATCAGAAGCGTTTTACCCGGTTGTGGTGAAAGGATTGATGTCTGCAGTAAAAGAAGAAGTTGTCATTCCAAAGGTAATTCAGAAAATATTGGCAGAGTTTTCGAAGTTTTACCCAACGAATTACCCCCTATGAGAGACATACAACATCAAATTGATTTGGTTCCTGGAGCAAGCTTACCCAATCTGCCTCACTACCGTATGAGTCCAAAGGAAAATGAAATTTTAAGGGAGCAGATAGAAGATTTGTTGAAGAAGGGGTTCATTCGTGAAAGCACGAGTCCTTGTGCGGTTCCAGTCCTTTTGGTTCCGAAAAAGGGAACCGACCAATGGCGTATGTGTGTTGACAGTAGGGCAATAAGGGATTACTATCAAATACAGGTTTCCTATACCACGATTGGAGGACATGCTGGATTGCTTGGAGGGTTCGAAGGTGTTTTCGAAGATAGATCTTCGAAGTGGCTACCATCAGATTCGTATTAGATGAATGGAAAACAGCTTTCAAGAGCAAAGATGGCTTGTACGAGTGGCTGGTGATGCCTTTTGGGTTGTCAAATGCGCCTAGTACCTTTATGCGATTGATGAATCAGGTTCTTCGTCCTTTCATTGGTTCTTTTGTAGTGGTTTATTTTGATGATATATTGATTTATAGTCGAACCAAAGAAGAACACTTGGTACATCTACGACAGGTTTTGACAGTTCTGCAGGAAAATAAGTTATATTATAACTTAAAGAAGTGTACTTTTTGTACTAGTAAGCTACTGTTTCTGGGTTATGTTGTGGGCGAAAAGGGGATTCATGTTGATGAAGAGAAGGTGCGAGCAATAAGAGAGTGGCCAGCTCCTAAATCAGTAAGTGAAGTGAGAAGTTTTCATGGTTTGGCTACCTTTTATAGAAGGTTTGTGCGTGATTTCAGTACTATTACCGCACCTATTACTGAATGCTTGAAGAAAGGGAAGTTTCAGTGGGGTGATGAGCAAGAGGAGAGCTTTGCCTTGATAAAAGAAAAGCTTTGTACCGCACCAGTTCTAGCTCTTCCGAACTTTGAGAGAGTATTCGAGGTCGAATGTGATGCTAGTGGAGTGGGCGTGGGTGCTGTACTTTCTCAAGAGAGGAAGCCGATTGCTTTCTTTAGTGAGAAACTGAGTGAAGCTCGTCAAAAGTGGAGTACCTATGATCAGGAGTTTTATGCAGTTGTTCGCGCTTTGAAACAATGGGAACATTACTTGATTCAGAAGGAATTTGTGCTGTTCACAGATCACCAAGCCTTGAATTTCATAAACAGTCAGAAAAATATTAGTAAGATGCATGCTAGGTGGGTTAATTTTCTGTAGAAGTTCTCGTTTGTCATTAAGCATAAATCTGGTACTCTTAATCGTGTAGCGGATGCATTGAGTAGAAGGGCTTCCTTGCTGGTTACATTATCACAAGAAGTTGTGGGGTTTGAATTTCTAAAGGAGTTGTATGTGACAGATGAAGATTTTAAGGAAGTATGGGCCAAGTGTGTTAATCATGCAATGGTAGAAGATTTCTACATTAATGAAGGTTTCTTATTTAAGGGAAATCAGCTATGCATTCCTCAATCTTCCTTGAGAGAGAAGTTTATTAGGGATTTGCATGGTGGAGGTTTGAGTGGACAATTGCTAGCTTGGAAGAGCGTTACTTTTGGCCCCAGCTGAAGAGAGACGTTGGAGCTATTGTGAAGTGTTATATTTGTCAGGTTTCTAAAGGACAATCACAAAATACTGGCTTGTATATGCCCCTACCTGTTCCAGATGATATTTGGCAAGACATTGCGATGGACTTTGTGTTAGGGTTGCCTAGAACACAAAGGGGAGTGGACTCGGTCTTTGTTGTGGTTGATAGGTTTTCAAAAATGGCACACTTCATTGCTTGTAGGAAGACAACGGATGCTTCTAATATAGCGAGACTGTTTTTCAGGGAGGTTGTTCGTTTACATGGGGTGCCTAAGTCTATCACATCTGATATTGATACGAAGTTCTTGAGTCACTTTTGGATTACTTTATGGAGAATGTTTGGGACTACTTTGAATCGTAGTAGTACAACTCACCCTCAAACTGATGGGCAGACAGAAGTGACAAATAGAACTCTTGGAAACATGGTTCAAAGTATTTGTGGAGATAAGCCGAAGCAGTGGGACTATGCTTTACCTCAGGCTGAGTTTGCTTACAATAGCGCTTTCCATAGCTCTATTGGAAGATCACCATTTTCTATGGTTTACACTGCTGTCCCTAGTCATGTAGTAGATTTGGTGAAGCTTCCAAGGGGATATGGCGTAAGTGTTGCTGCTGAAAGCATGGCTAAAGAGACGGTAGATGTACGGGATGAAGTGACGAAGAAACTTGAGAAAACTAATTCAAGTTTAAGACGGCAGCTGACAAGCGTAGGCGCTCTAAAGTCTTTCAAGAAGGAGATTATGTGATGGTGTTTTTAAGAAAAGAGAGATTTCCGGTGGGGAAGTATAACAAGCTGCAGCCACGGAAATATGGTCCATATAAGGTGCTCAAGCGAATCAATGACAATGCCTATGTAATTGATCTGCCGGAAACCATGGGGATCTCCAAAACTTTCAATGTAGCTGATCTGCATGAATTCAAGGATGATGATGACCTTTATCTAGGTGATAACTCGAGGTCGAGTTCTTTTCAAGTGGAGGAGACTGATGTAGGACGAGATTTGAAGCCTAAAGATTTAGTCTTAATTATATGATTTGTGTTTTAGTATTTTAGGTTGATAATATTTTTTTTGTGTTATTAAAGGTTATTTGTTTCCTTTTTTAATTAGGATTCTTAGAAATTATTGTTAGATTAGGATTGTGATTGTGTTAGGTTTGGATGCCTATATAAGCATCATCATTCTATGTATTTGGAACAACTCTGATATCAATAAAACCCTAATATTAGAGAAGTTTCTCTCTATTTCTTGCGGCTCTGCCGTAATGGCTAGTGGATTCTAGCTTATCCTCATATGGCTTTCGACACTTGACGGAGCCGTCTTCTATCATGTTCACACTTCCCGCATCACAACTTTAAGACTTAATAATCATATTAATTATATATTTACATTGAGATGCAGATAATTTGAATAACAAATTGATACACTATACATGTGAATTTTGTAGTTTGATCAATATTATGTAACAATTATCTGAAACTCTAATAAAAATTATACAATTGATTGAGATGACTTTAACATCGAATTTATATTAATAACCAAAATATCTAGAATTACAAGTAAGGAACACCCATGATGTTCATGTCATAAGCTGAACTGATAACTTAATCAATAGGGAAAATAATTGTTGTCCTAAACCATAAACTCGCATATCAGCATTCATATGCAACGTTAAAATTAATATTTTGAAAAATTGATATAAATGAATATAAACAATGAAAATGTATGCAATTATTAATCGATGTCATAAACTCTAAACCCGCATGCCAACATGCATATGCATCGTCAAAATTAATATTTTAAAAAAGTGATATCAATGAATATAAACTCTGAACAATCGATACAATTATTAATTGGTTAAAATACATTCAACACAATTATTTAGTTTTAGACCTAATTCAATTTCCTTTCTATTATTATTATTGTTATGAATATTATTATTATGATGTTATTAACAAATTTAACAACACCCGATATTTGTTATTAAAACGCCTATCAACCTATTGTTATTATAATTAATATAATTATTTTTAAATGAGTGGCAAAATTGTAAAAATATAAAAACTGAGGACAGATTTGTCAATTCATATATGGATGGCTTGATTGTAAAAAAAGGACAGTTTCATTGTATTTATATATAAGGGGATTCCGCTTTTACTATTGACGTGAATAGTAAAAGGGGAATCTCAATACAATGAACTAACTGAATCTGTTCAACTTGAACCGTTCGTGTTCTTCTGTCACAGTTTTGAATGTCTTAACGATTACCAAATCAGCTGAAATTTTCCAGAGATGATCTATACATATATATCTAGATTCTAAATGGTTAAGATGAGAAAATTTAATCAAAAACTAGGTCAAATTAAGGAAAACTGCACCAAAGTTATGGTAATGACGTCTTTAACATAGGACTATATATATACAGTCTCTATCTAGTGCGAAGCTTCATTCTGAAATTAAAGTGTGAAATTCTTTATTTGACTCACTTTTCGGTTATATTTTCACATAATCACCGTTCAGTTTGTAGAACCTAATGCATAGATCACTTTTACCAAGTTTCATACAAATTGGTGATCATTTATATATATCAGTCTTGAGGAAACTTCAAACAAGAAAGATGTATAATATGGAAATCATGTGTATTATAGACACCCACATATGCATGCATTTTAAAAAGGCTGCAGAAATCAACTATAGTTCATGTGATATAGTCTAGAATTCTTTACGTCAAAGAATAACATTTTTAGCTTCCAGGTGATGCAAAGAATATCCATTACTTACTGCAAAATGAAGAAAACAAGCTCCTAGCAGCGGAGAAAGATATTGCCTAATTAATCCTCTGTGCTTGAAAAAAACGAAGACCAAAAGAAGAAACCTCTATCTATGGAATATAAGCAAAATAGAATAGAGAAGCACCAGAAATCGCTGAAGAAAGTATCAGGCAAGAAAAAAGGAAGATATTAGGCCGAAAAGGAGCGAGAAAGAAGGAAAAAGAAAGAAATAAACTAGAAATAAAGCCTGAAAAGACTACTGGATACGAGTATAGAACTAAACATCAAAGCATCATATAGGGAAAAACACCAATTTATCTTTCAACAACCTGGATGAAATATGCAATGAACGAACAATATACAATTTATGTCCACCAATTCTCGTTGTAATTATTATATTTGACATAACTATACCTAATCACAGTGAATTGGTAAGTTATAACAGGTGCAATACCCAATAGAAATCCATCTGAATCACATAGCTGTAAAACACTGAAGATTCCATCATTGGAAAATGATGAGTTAAAAGGGACACACAAGACCAAACACGTCCAACCACATTTTGGAAGCATAATAACCACACATTTTTCAGAAACTTCAAAATATCATTCAACCATTCCTAATATCAATTAATAAACCTGCATAGATATGACTTGAAAACTGACTACGGAAAAATTGGA
>OX637589.1:7158165-7198027 GCA_951800085.1 Comarum palustre
CCAATGGGTGGATGGGAATCTGTATGTCGAGGTTGTTGGCTTCAAAGGCTAAAATCTGAGCTCGAAGCTCAGTGAAGTCAGGAAGAGAAGGTTGTTGAGGAGGGCTATGCGGAGCATCATATAGTCCTGTCCAAGACCATGGAGAGTTGCAAGGATCAGATCTTCAGCAGAGACAGGTTTATCAATGGCTGCATGGTTGTCCGAAATGCTCTTCGCTTGTTGAAGGTAATCATCAATAGATTGGGAGCCCTTCTGTAACTCAAACAATTGGATTTTAAGGCTGGATGCACTAGCTGTAGATTTTTGGGAATAATGGCGAGCTAGGCAGTCCCAGATGCCTTTGGAGGTATCAAATCCCACTGTAAGTTTCTTAACTTTGTTGGCCGAAGTTCTGATGAGAAGGCTGATGATTTGTTGACCGATTGTGAACCACTTTCTATAGGCTGGGTTTGGAATGGGAGCAGATGGGGTAGTTGTAGTGGCGGTAGACATGATGGTGAGGGAAGGTGTTGGGACAGAGCCATCAACATAGCCCCAAAGCTCTTGACCATTGAGATGCGATCGGATCTATCAAGTCCAATCCAAGTAGTTGGAATCAGACAGTTTTTCAAATTGAGTGGTGTTTGGAATAGAAGCCATGGAGGAAGAGGACAAGGGACGAATCAGATTAGTGGAGAGAAAGAGATCAAGATGCGGACAGGAAGAAGACAAGGACGGAGGAGACTCCAGGTTAGGATCTAAACCTAGGCAGATACCATATTGAATTTGAATTCCTCTTGATTACAATTCGGTCATTGACAAACATTATATACAGCTACTATTACAAATAGGGAAAGAATCAAGTGTTAATTGCTTAGATGTCAATCCCTGAATAGAGGGAGGAATGATTATGCAATCTGTAATCATTCCTAATTTGGTGAAGAGTGATTTGTGGAAGAGATAGAGCGAGTATCGTTAACATATCATTGTACCAAGTGTAATTTTGACTCGGCTTTTATTATAATTTGCATCTTATTTGTCATTAATTCAGGAAATTAGTATTCCTATACAACATTTAGCCAGAAGGGAAGAGCGCACGACACACCTTATTTTTGTCATTGCCATTGATAGGGAAAGTTCTTTCTTCTGCGAAGCAATCTAACATGGACAGAATATCACCATTGGCTGAAACACAATGCTTCTCCGTTGTAATAGAACTACTGGAAACTGAGTGGAAAGCATGGCAAGAATGTGGTACAACATCTGATATGCAGGATTCTGACAAGGGGCCTATGCACATACCCTCAGGGGAAGCTGTGCTAGTAGGACCAGAACTATTAGATCCCCTAGGTAGAACAAGGTCTGGCTCAGGCCTATTTGCATGTGTGACAGTGTCCAAACAGGTGTCAACCTCATCATCAGTCCAATCTTCCTCTTTAAAAGGTGCACCATATTGTGCACTAAGTTTTGGCCCTGCTCCTTCCTTTTGGAAAACTACACATAAAACATATGATTCCTGCACTATGAAAATAGCCAAGAAAGTTCATCAATATACATGGAAGCTATTAACAGAAGTGATCACTGAACAGGGCTACGAGTATGAGGTTTTGATAATAACAGACTAACAAAACTAGATACAAAAGATTGAGAACCAAACAAATTGAAATTAAAAGCTGGTGGAGCTGTTAATGGCAATCCATTATCCCAAATTCATTATACATAATATAATGTTATCTAGGCATAGCCAACACACAACTATCAAATATTTGAGTGAACGTAAACAAATTACCAAAATTAATCAGTTACCTGAGGCACACCCATATCAGAAAGACCTTTATCTTCAAGCCTGTATTCATGTAAAACCCAATCTGTCCGTTCTCCTCGTGGAGGTCGACCTATATGAAAAACTAAAGTCTTGATCCACCCGACCACTTGACCATTGGAATTAACAGATCTGTCCCTTCCTGACATTTTCCAGAACCCAGCTCCAGTGGCACGATTGAATCTAGCCCCAGTTGCATATTTCATTTCTCTAGGACAGAAGAAGTACCATTTCAGATCTCCATATTGCCAACAAGATTTTTCTGAAAATAAATACAATACAGTGAGAAACAACACAATGCAGCACGGCAATACAAATAAGAGAAGGTAAAATGAAGTGTATACCTGGAAGATCCCAAGGAGCATACTTGTAAATGTCAACATCAGCAATGGCTTGAACACGAACTGTTTTCCCCATTACTTTCCTCTTGAGATAGTATTTCACAAGCTCTTCATCAGTAGGAGAAAACCGAAAACCAGGCGGAAATGCTGCCGCTTTCCCCATGAAAAGCCCCAAAATCTTAGCCGACTCTCTCCCAAACAACAAAAAACAAAACTGCCAAAACCTAGAAAACAGAAACAACCCTCCCTCCCTTCAAGTCCAATGCCGAAACAAATTCCAGGGCGAACACCACAACCTCTGTCTATTCATAAAACAAAATCCTCGAATGATTTTTGATGAGAGCTTCTTGTTGAGATCAAAATTCATGGGGGTGTGCAATCAACAACCTAACATCATCCCACACATTACATTTAAAAGCACAAAAATATAATGAAAAATCAGAAACCTGCTTCAATTTGCATACAAAGAAACCCAAAATTTAAGAGGAAAATGGTACCTTAAGAGCGAAGCACAAACAACAGAGAGAGAGAAACGAGAGAATAGCTCTGTACTTCTGCGATATATATACTCACAGTGGCGTCCATTTTTTGAGGGTGTTGAACAAGCTAACAAGTTGTTGGGCCGAATAGTAACCCGGCCCAAAATAAGAGTTGAAGCGTATTAAATACCCTAGAAAAGAGATGCCAGCGAAAGCTCTAGCTTATTAAAATGGTAGTCGATTGAGCTACCATTCTGAACTGTTAAAGGGATTAAGGTTAGAGCTCTCCTTATAAGATTTTTTACCTGGATGATCGATCCAGTAACCTCCTTACTACCGACAGAAGTATCACTGTGACATTCGGCCAAAACAATTCAGGTTTGTTCCGATCTGTTTCTCTCTTTTTTTCCCTGCAATTTAGGGTGTCATCTAAGAAACCAGAAAGACCTATTCAGATTCAGTGATCGAACTCATCAGTCTAACATTTTTTTATTTTAATTATTTTTTTATGTTCATGTTTGATCATTGAGTTTGATTAGGAGTTAAGGAACGTTAATTGATATCGCAGATGTAAATTAGGTTTTTTTAGATGAGTCTGATTAGATTTGTTGATATTCGAAATCGTGTTGGAATTGTGGAAGGAGCTTACTATGTTTTCGAGATTTTCGACATCAATTATATGCTTGGGTGAATGCTGTTTTCGATGGATTTGCCTTATATATTAGATGTGTGTGCTTTCTATTTCTAGTGCTTGCTCTCATTGTGGTAGGTTATATTTGAAACAGGAAATATATTGTGCACCCAATGTCTTTTGATCTGAACGAGGAACACTCATCAGTTATTAGGGAGTTCCCTTTCATGAACAGAGGGAGGCTTTGGTTCTCGTGCAGAGTGTTTTTCCGGCACTGGACTTGACACTCGTTGAATCCTTTTTCTCTAGGGTTGTTGAATATAAACTCTTTTTCGTTCTTTTTTTAGTGTGTGAAAGGTAGTATTCATTGGGAGAAGGTTGAATTGCTATTAGTTGCCTCACATCTTGTGAGGAATTTGGACTCTGGGGAGGGTCATTCTTATATATTGGGGACTTTCATCTGGATTCTGTGATGGGGAAATCATCTTTGCCTCCTGGGTTTCGGTTTAATCCTACTGATGTTGAGTTGGTACAATACTATTTGAAGAGGAAGATTATGGGAAAAAAACTCCATGTTAAGGTTGTTGCTGAGGTGGACATATACAAATGGGCTCCTTGGGATCTTCCAGGTAAATCTTATGAACTCATTCTTAGGTAGTTTTTCCTGATATTTCATCTAACTTGTTGTTGAAGCCATTTGCTTCTATGTTTGCTTCAGATTATTGACATGGCCTTCTATTCTTTGTAATGTGTATAGTCTCTCACTGTGCTATGCTTACATTGTCAGACAAATCTTGTTGGCGAAGTGGAGATTTGAAATGGTACTTTTGTCCTAGAGAGAAGAAATATGCAAGCAGAGGTAGAGTGAATCGTGCAACTGGCTGTGGTTTCTGGAAGACCTCGGGGAATGATAGATCTGTTCTTTACAATAGTGAAGGTGTCGGGTGGATAAAAACATTAATTTTTCACACTGGTCGAGCTCCATGAGGAGAGCGCACAAACTGGGTTTTACATGAGTATAGGCTTGAAGATAAGAACCTGGCTGATAAGGGTGTCGCTCAGGTAAATGATACTATTTGTTTACATTATATTGTATTTTTATTATGTTATTTTTTTTCTCTCAATGGTCCCTGGAATTAAAACTAGAACAATGATCTTGTGCATTTGCTTATGAGACTGGTCTCCTTTGCCTTTTTCATGGTACAGGATTCTTATGTGCTCTGTTTAATTTTCCAACAGGATGGGATAGGACCAAAAAGTACTAAACAATATGGTGCACCTTTCAAAGAAGAAGACTGGACTGATGATGAGACAAACCTTGTTCATACAAACATGCTTGAGCCAGAGCCAAATCTTACTCATTCATATACCCCTGAGCCAGACATTGTTCAGGCAAACATGCATGATCAAGTACTTGTTAATACAAACATCACTGAGCCCCATCTTGTTTATGGAAACATGACCGACCCATACCTTGTTTATCCAAATATGCCTCAGTCAGACTTTTCTTATGCAAACTTGTCTGAGCCATACCTTGCACTGCCCAGCAACCATAATTGTTCTATTACTCGCACCAATTCCCATGAGTCATGTGTTTCTGATATCTTGCCACCTTCTAGCAATGTCCTCCAGTCTGTGCAGTAATTATGAAACAACAGATTATGTTTCACCTGATGATGATATCTTGTCCATGCTTAATTGCTTTACAGAAGACGGAACTTTCTCCATGGATCGCATTGACAAAAATGAGGTTTGTGACTTGCTCTTTTCTTACTATGAAGTGAAAAGTATTCAGATTCTGTTAGTTAATCATGTGAAGTTGGTTACTTGGAACTGTGAAAATATGAATTGATATGATGCTGAAATGAAGAATGGTAAAGACATATTTGATCTTTTGTTTCCTTTTTAAATTATCATTTTAACAAGATTGAATCGTCACACCTACCTAATTGAGATAGGTTCTGTTGAGACTATATCAATTTGGTCTCGTTATATACCAGCTTGGAATCTCCAAATGTAATTATAAGTTAATTATATATGTTAATATACATTTGATTAGTAGTGCATCCTAAACTGCAAGTTTTGTGCATGTAGTGTCTGACGTTTCTCATGGGTTTACAGGAGCTGGATAATCTCATTTATTCTGGAGATGCTAATCCTGTAGCTGATGTCGGAAGACGTGATGATACTAATAAAGATCTGGAAGGATTGAGCAAAGATGGATATAATTTCCCCAATGGAGCTATTTCTGGAGCTCCAAGTGAGAATGAGCCATATCTGGAGCTATTTGATCTGGACAAACCTTTGAATGGTGATAATTCTCTGTTTCCAATGATTAGTCCACCTCGGACTTTTGGTGGAGATACACCTTATGAAGAAGACTCATTCTTTCCATGGAGAGATGACTTGTGAAGTCAAGATGTGTTAAATAATGTGAATTTAAATTATCATTTTCCAACAATAAGTTAATGAATTTGACTTGTTTTGAAGTTAGTATTTCTATTGACATCGGTGTGTTTGTTATTTATTTGTGTGCTCTATTGCTCTTGTTTTTCAGTTTATGCAATGGAAATTGCTTCTGGTTAGGTGTTAGATTCTGTATGGAACCATAATGCAAATCCCGTTGACAGTGTTGGCAGGTAAATCACCCACCTTGTTCCCTTGGCTTTGAATGTGCCTGTTGTGAGTGGTCGATACGATTCATTGTTTGCAATTCTTGCCATCTTCCAGCAGGAGTTACAGCTAAGATGTAAACCATGATGCACAATCCAAGGTCATCATATACCACACCAGCCCCAGCCATTAGACTAGTTTCTCCAAGTTTTTTTTACTTTTTTATTAATATTCGACACTCCCTACATATGTCTTGTAATGTTTGGACTGTGGCTTCAAAGTTGTTGGTTAAACACCTTAACTAACCAATTCACAGTTCACCAACTATGTTATAACATAGCTCAAGTAACATGAGTTAAATGTGCTCGGCACTAGGGTTCACACACGATGCATTGTAGCATGCGCTCACTCTCAAGAATAGCAAAGCACAATTAATTCTGGTACCAAAGGACATCTAATTCAGTTGGAAGTACAAGTACCATATATATAAAAGGGAGAACGACCATTTACACAAAATAAGAAAAGTCAAACCCCAAATCAATGAATTAAAAAGTTAAATGTCAATTCTAATACAAGATGCACTTACTAATATCCAAATACATAAATCTTTATTAAATTCATAATAAAATAATATTTTTGAGACAATTTTATCCTTGTTCCTTATATACTTGAGAAAAAAAGAATATTTTGTCGGAGCATCTCCGATCACCAACCACCAGACTCTGGTCACCGGAGGCCTGAAAATTACTGGTAGCAGGAATTTTGTCGGATTTTTTTTCTACTAGGGGCAATAAACTTTTACAGAAAATTTACTTGGGCTACATCTACATCAAATCCAAGTCTACTAACCCCAGTATACTCCAAATTTAAGTCTAATAACCCTAGTATACCTACAAAACCAAATCTACTAACCCTAATATACTCTAAACCAAGTCTAATAACTTATTGTATACATCAAAACCAAGTTTGCTAACCCTAGTATACTTCAAAACTAAGTCTACTAACCCTAGTATTTCATCAAATCCAAGTCTACTAACCCCAGTATCTACGTTTCCTAACGCCGGTGTGTAGACGACATGACTAGATCTGGATTTGACGCTGCTCTTCGGACTCAGTGTTGCAGCGACCGGCGAGGACGAGACGGAGATTAGGTGGAGAGGAGGATGAGCTCGTCAAAGATGATGGAGGCGAGGATGTGGTCGTCGGAGATGGTGGTGACGAAGGATCTGTGAGTGACAGAAGAGATCAGAAGAGAAAAATCAACTTAGATGCGATTGATAAAATTTACTACCCTTAGTAAACTTTTACTGGGGTAGTAAACTCGAGCAGATGAACAAACTCAATGCATTGGTAGTAAATCATAAGTTTACTACCCCTAATAAACTTATACCAGAGGTAGTAAACTTGTAAAACAGTATCTTCAATGCCCATTATACACATTAAAACAATGAAAAATTAACTTATATGCAAAAAAATAAAGTTTACTACCCTTGGTAAACTTTTACTGGGGTGGTAAACTCAAGTAGATGAACAAACTCGATGCATTAGTAGTAAATCATAAGTTTACTACCTCTAATAAACATGTACCAAAGGTAGTAAACTTTATCAGAGTTAGTAAACTTGCAAAACAGTATCTCCAATACCCATTATACACATTAAAAACAGTGAAAAATCAACTTAGATGCAAAAAACTAAAGTTTACTACCCTTAATAAACTTTTACTAGGGTAGTAAACTCTAGCAGATGAACAAACTTGAGGCATTGATAGTAAATCATAAGTTTACTACCCTTAATAAACTTATACCAGAGGTAGTAAACTTGCAAAACAGTATCTCCAATACCCATTATACGCATTAAAAACAGTGAAAAATCAACTTACATGTAAAAAAATAAAGTTTACTACCCTTCGTAAACTTTTACTTAGGTAGTAAACTCGAGCAGATGAAGAGTCAGAAGAGATATGGTCAAAGAGAGAGAGAAGAGATAACCATATAGTACTAAAAAATATTAGATCTGGAGAATTCCATCACTGAAACCCTCTCGATGGAGGAGGAGACATGGTCAAAGAGAGAGAGAAGAGATGACCTAGAGAATTCCACCACCGAAACCCTCTCGGTAGTCATTCACCAACGAGATGCTCACTGGACGTGATCGATTAGAATGACGAGCCTGGCTACTCGTGTCTTGATAGAGGCGCTCGCTCGGGGACCACACCAGAGTTAGAGATGAAGTAGGCCGAGAGAAAGAGGGAGAGAGAGACTTTCAGATCTGATTGAGTTATCATTCACCAATGAGATGCTCACTGGACGTGATCGATGAGAACAATGAGCCCGGCTGCTCGGGATAGAGGCGTTCTCTTAGGGACCACGTCAGAGCTGGAGATGAAGCAGGCTCAGAGAGAGAGGATGAGACGAAATCTGTTTGAAATAGGTGATAGAGGAGAGAGGAGCAGATATAATAGGTTAGGGGCAAAAAGGTAATCTTAATAGATTAATTGGAATAGACAGATCAAATCTGTTTTTATTAGAATAAGCCATCAATCCTTATAATTAGTATTATATAGTAAATTATTGCATATAAAATACAGCCTTTGGTTTGGTATATAGGATCCCTACTTTGTGCAAATGGGCATTTGCCCATAACTTAATACATCCATCTTGCGTCCAAAATAGAAACTAAATTGCATGTGTGTTTTTTTTTAATAAATGCAGGTGTTTCTCTTAAGAGGGGTAAATATGAACATTCAATAATAACCTTCATACACATGTATATGTGTGCCAGTTTGCTATTTTATGTGTTGTCTATATTGGAACTAAGAATGGGCATCTGGGGAAGGGGGTGAGGATACCCGGGGGATTTCCTCATTTAGAACACCTGGGCGGGGTTGAAATTCCCCGCT
Organism: Comarum palustre; assembly: GCA_951800085.1. Taxonomy (NCBI): domain Eukaryota; kingdom Viridiplantae; phylum Streptophyta; class Magnoliopsida; order Rosales; family Rosaceae; genus Comarum; species Comarum palustre. The sequence continues at coordinate 7,166,930 of OX637589.1, forward strand.
AAGGAGTAAGGACGCGAGGGGGGCGGTAACCCAATCCTCGCGGGGACTTGACGCGGATTCCCCTGTTTAGGAATATCCCCATATGGGACTCAGGTGAACGAGGGTGGAGAAAATTCCTCGTTTGCCCATCCTTAATTGGAACTGGTCCTGGTAACTTAAGTTAAAGTCCTTTAATGTCTTTTATATAAGTACTACTAAGGAAAGGGGTAGGGTTGAGGTGGGTAGACTAATCAAACTTTTGAGTATTCATTAATCACAAAGCTATGGTTACTTGTCAAGCAACCAACATTTAGTTACAAATTATTTAGTATAGAGTAAATTACATGGCCGGTACTTAAACTTATATGCTCTAGTTATAATGGTACTCATATTTTAAAAACTATCAATGTGGTATTCAAACTTTGATTTCACTACCAAACATGGGTTCGAGACCAATTGTTGTTACAAATCCGTCTATTTGCTGACGTATAAAGAGTAAAAATGTTTTTTTCTCTCTCACGTTTTTTTGGTCGAATCTCACACTTTTTTGTCTGGGACAAATCTCTCTCACACACCTATACTCTCTTCTTCTTCTTCTTCTTCTTCTTCTTTTTCTGCTCTCACACCCTACCTCTGCAACATCCTTTCTCTCTCTCTCTCACACACACATCTCTCTCTCTCAAAATATATATTAGACTAAACCAAAACTCCAACTCTAGTCAAGTTCTTGTAAGCCTCACACTCTTCCTCTTCCTCTTTTTACTGCATACTTTCACTCCCTCTATCTCTCTCATTCTCCCTTCCCTCTGACTGCTAAGCACCCTCGGAAGGAACTTAAATCTCTACTTCATAAAGATCAAGCGCCCACTCTTAACTCTTCAATCCCCTCCCGTCGACGACCATCGATCTCTACCAACAACCACCTCCACTTTCACTGCCTTCCCTCCACCGCCACGCCATCCTCGATTCTCATAAAAAAACTTCAACTCCCTCTACGACAAAGACCTCTCCTTCTTTGACTCCGCCACCACCTCCTGCTCCATGAAGTCCTCTGATCTCTCCACCGCCATCGTCGCCGTTGACTTCACCACCGTCTTCGCCTCCTAGCGCTTCTTCTTCTCCTCCCCCGGCCCCCCACACATCCAAGAGCTTTTAGAGTGAGACGTTCTATGTTTCTCTTTTATAAGACATATGATGTAGAAAATAAGAAAAGCAGACCCAAGTATAAATTCTTTGATCTTCCTCAGACTGGTCATACCCTGAATGCAAAATTTCTGGGATTCTTTTTGGCTTTGGTTTCAATCAATTGTGATCTAAAGGACTAGTTTTTATTAGATTCATAATGATTTTCATATTGGTAGCTCATAATTTAGATTATATGTCAAACTGGGTATGTTCAACCTGGATTGGTTATTGAACTTGTGCTTCTGGACAGTGTTTGGTATCAGTTTGATTGATATGTTTTGATTACTTTTCTTTCTTTATCGATGGTTATCATTGATTTAAATAGTGATATTTGATGGTGGGTGGTTCAGTCGTTGTGGAATGCAATATTCTAATCTGGTTTATATTGGCTTTTGTTAGATTGAGGGGTAGATGATGTTGAGTTGGAATGAGAATTGTATTGTCAATGTTGATTTTTGTAGTTTGTCGTTTGATACGATTTTGTGTGATTGATGAAGCTGTAATATTGTGTGTGTTTATAGGTGGAACCTAATATTTCACCTTTACCGGGTTACAACTCAAGAAAGAACCTCCAAATGTCTGGTCAATTATTAAATATGCATTGTTTATTGAGCTTAAATTGTTGTTTATAGGGTGAAAGCCCAGTTAAATTCGAGAAGCCACTCTGGGTCCTTTGACAGGGTCATTTTGCCGTAAAGCTAAACAAAAGCAAGGGAAGCTGTTCCCACATTGGAAAAGGACAAAGCATGATGCCTTTAATGCTACTATAAATGCCGGCGCGGGCCTTCCGGTAAGAGGACGCGCAACTTCTTAACTATTCTTGAGTTTTCTGCTTAGCTGACAGTGTCTGACTTAAGCATCGGAGTGGCTTCCCTCGGCAAACCCGGGGACGCCTCTTTGACGTGTTTGTTCTTTACACAGGAAAACTCGGAGTACGAAGGAGTTCGCTATTTCTGGAACCGTGCAGCCGGCTAAAGGGACCGCGAGTTTACCCGGAAACAATTGGTGCTCTCGTTGAGAGTTGAACTCAAGACCTCCCGTTTAATATTTTGAAGGACGGTGGAAATGGCAGGAGAACAAGATCCAACTAGGAGGCTTAATTTCTCAGGGGATGATAACCCGGGGACCACCGAGACCCAGTTTGGCCAAACAGATTTGGCACCAGCATTTGAGCTCTTGAAAAAGGATTTTCTTGCTCAGAAGGAACAATCTACTCGAGAACATGCCGAGTTAATGACGGTAAGAGAGCAATTAGCGACTATCCAGGCCGAGCATGGGCTTCTTCAAGCAACCCTAACTCAAAGGGCGAATGCCATTGGGACGTCAGCCAGACTTGCTGATGCCATTACCCCAGAAGGGAATCCTCCGGGTTATGGAAACCCGCGAACTCTTGACAGTGCATACATCCCACCCACTATTCTCCCACCCATTGTCCACCCTAACCCAAATCCACAAATTATCCATCTCTCCAATCCTTTATTTAATCACAACCTTTCAGGACCTCCTCCACCTCCAGAGCCGGTGTTAAATCAACCACTTCCCCCAGCCGATGCTCAGACCCGGCTTCTCTTACAGTTAACGCAAACTGTGACTCAACTTGAGCAGCGTCTTAACTCGGGAACAGGACCACTGCAATACCAACCCTTTATTACCCGCGCAAGCCCATTCTCCACACGGGTTCAAGCAGATAAAAAGCCACCAGAAGCAAAGCCATTCAAGATCAAGAAATATGCCGGAACGGGCTGCCCATATGCACACCTAGAGTTGTTCCAGTCTCAGTTGGATTCAACCCGGTTCACGGATGCCCAAACATGCCATGCTTTCCAGGAAACACTCAGTGAGGAGGCATTGAGTTGGTTCCTCAAGTTACCGGCTTTGTCAATAGAAACCTATGGTCAGCTGACACAGAAGTTCCTTTCCCGGTTTATCCTGCTGTCTAGTGCCAACCAAAGCACCACTTCATTATTCAAAGTCCAGCAAAGGGATGATGAGAGCTTGAAAGTCTTTGTAACCCGTTGGCTATCCACGACTTTCAAATGTGGGCACTTGGATGAGTCAGTGGCATCAGAGGCGTTCTTACAGGCGCTCAAGCCAACCCACTTTGTGGTGGAGCTCAGGAAGCAGCGATTCAGGTGTTACGACGATTTGATTAATGAAGTAACTCGGCAAGCTCAAGCCGAGTATGACACCTTCGGGGAACGCCGGACGAATACCGGGTTCACAAACCAGCGAGCTGATGGATGGAAAAAGGAAGGGCAGAATAAGAGTGGCCAGGGATACTACGGCAAAAGTTCAAACAGACCAAGGGAGAAACCGAGAGAGGCTCCATACCCAAGACATCCAGCCCAGGAGGAAAAAACCACTTACATCCCTCGATATGAAGTGTTGACCAATTTGACTGCCTCCTATGAAGAAATTTGGAACCGCCATAGGAATGACATTCCCCCAGCTCCAAAACGGAAGTTTCCCAAAAGAGCAGGGCCGGACAACGGGCAACATTGTGCCTATCACAACGAGTCTGGCCACACTACCGACCTGTGCTTTACCCTTCGAAACAGCATTGAATATATGATTCAGAACGGCAAGCTACAGCAGTATAAGTCACCTGCTACAGGTGTCAACCTGATTGAAGTATATGGGGAGATAATGACGATTCACGGGGGTGGCACCCAAGGAGTGTCAGGTCACCGGGCCAAAAGACTTTGCCCAAGAGGCCCGGAGTTAGAGATAATGCAGCTTCGTCAGGAATGCCGCAAAGAACTGGTTCCTTGGGATACCGTGTCATTTTCTTAGTCTGAAGACACGCTGAAAATGCATCATAATGATCCTTTCATTATTACTCTTCAGATTGACCATTGGCGAACTAGGAGGGTTCTAATAGACACGGGAGCCGCTGTTAGCGTCATGTTCAGCAGTTGCTATAAGGGGTTTAAAAGAGGAAGAGATAAGCTCTATAGGAACCACGAGCCATTGATCAGTTTTTCAGGTGAGACAACTCAACCGTTGGGGTCAGATCAGCTAACGGTTACAATTAGAACCGGGCACCAGTCCACAAGAATTGTAGTTCCCTTCATAATTGTGGACTGCCCATCATCCTACAATGCCATACTTGGGAGAGATGCCCTTTGGGGCCTACAGAGTTTTATAGAGGGTCATATGCTGCTTATGAAGGTACCTACACCCGGGGGCTGGGTTACAGTTCGCGGAGACCAAGAAGCCGCTGTCAGATGCAACGAGATAGCAACAGCTCAGTCTCAGCATGAGAAGTTTTCAGCCGGTTTTTCCCTATCCCCATTTGACAAACCCGATGACCCCAGAGATGACCCGGATTCCTTGCCCATCAGTAAGACGGCACAAAAGAAGAGCCAGAAGTATCCTGCCAAGTTCCCCCGGCCAGCCCCAATCGAAACAACAGAATGGATTCAGATTTCAGAGGAGTACCCGGAGAGGAAGATTTGCATTGGCACAGGCCTTGACCCGGAGATCAGAACCCGGATGATTGAGCTGCTAACCCGGAAACAGAAGGTGTTTGCATGGTCATATGCAGACATGCCCGGGATCTCTCCAGAGGTTATGACACATTCCCTCAATATTATCCCAGGTATTAAACCTGTAAGACAGAAGCGTCGTGCATTTTGTGCAGAGAAGTACAAGGCCATTCAAGCAGAAGTTAAACGTCTCAAGGACATCGGGTTCATTGCAGATGCAACATACCCGGATTGGTTGGCTAATGTTGTGATGGTCAAGAAAGCAAACGGAAAGTGGAGGATGTGCGTCGACTACACAGATCTGAATAATGCTTGCCCGAAGGATAGTTTTCCCCTTCCCAAGATTGATCAACTGGTGGATTCAACCGCGGGCCACCCCCAGTTGAGTTTTATAGATGCATACTCGGGGTTTAACCAAGTTCCGATGGATCCCGCGGATCAACAACACACATCTTTCACAACAGACAAGGGGATGTATTACTACAAAGTGATGCCTTTTGGACTCCGGAATGCAGGAGCCACTTTCCAGCGCCTGGTAGTGGGCATGTTTGCAAACCAACTCGGGGATACTATGGAGGTTTATATAGATGATATGTTGGTCAAGAGCAAGGAAACAAGCAAACACCCGGATGACTTGGAAACCGTCATTGACATTGCCTTGAGCAAGGGAATGAGATTAAACCCGGAGAAGTGTGTTTTTGGAGTTTCAGAAGGGAAGTTTCTCGGGTTTATGGTTAGCGCTCGGGGGATTGAGGCAAACCCGGATAAGGTTCAAGCGGTTTTGACCATGGAACTGCCAAAGACCAGAAATGAAGTCCAGAGGCTTACAGGTAGGCTGGTGGCCTTATCCCGGTTTATATCCAGGTTGATAGATAAATGTGCCCCCTTCTTCAAAATTCTCAAGAGTCAACACCGCGAGCGGATTACATGGCAGGAAGAGCACAATCATGCTTTTGAAAAGTTGAAGGAATACTTGGCATCAGTTCCTTCCTTATCCAGACCTAACCCGGGGGAAATACTCTATCTATACCTGGCGGTATCGCAAACGGCTGTAAGCTGTGCCTTGGTAAGAAAGCCAGAGACTGAAGAACTGCCGGTCTACTATACTGGAAAAGGATTCAATGATCCTGAAACCCGTTATCCAGATATTGAGAAACTGGCCCTGGCCTTGGTTGTAGCAGCAAGAAAATTAAGACCCTACTTTCAGGCACATTCTATTCATGTGCTCACCAACCAACCACTACGGCAGGTGCTGCAAAAGCCGGAGACTTCAGGAAGATTGGTCAAGTGGGCAATTGAGTTGGGGGAACATGACTTGCAATTTAAACCGCGCACGGCAATCAAAGGCCAGGCAGCAGCAGACTTCATTGTCGAGTTAATCCCAGCAGATTCCTCAGTTGCTAAAACTCTACCGACAGAAGCTGAACCGGAGAGTTGGCAAATATTTGTAGATGGATCAGTCAATCAGAGGCAGTGTGGAGCAGGAATTGCATTGGTGGACCCGGAGGGTAACATGTTTGATTATGCTCTACGCTTTAACTTCAAAGCATCAAACAACACGGCTGAGTACGAAGCCTTAATCAAATGGCTCCAACTCGCTAACGATATGGGCGCCCGGCATCTCCGCATATTGAGTGATTCATAACTGGTAGTGCAGCAGGTTAACGACGGATTTCAGGCAAAGGAAGCACATCTTTCCTCCTATCAAAAGTTAGCGGCTTTCTTGCTTGACAAATTTGACACCTTTGAGGTTACTCAGATACCGAGGCAGCAGAATGTGAGAGCAGATACTCTGGCTAGGATTGCAACAGGGGAAGATCCCAATGCCGAGTTTAAAGGCTTACTAGTCGAGACGTTGGAGAAACCAAGTATCTCACTCTCCTTTTCTGAGATTTTCGCAGTGGAAGCAAAGCCGCCACCATCTTGGATGGATGAGTTCCTTAACTTCATCCAACATGGAACCCTACCTGAGGACCCGGTAGCGGCCAAACGACTACGGGTTCGAGCGGCACAGTATAGTACCCGTGATGGGAAACTGTATCGACGAGGACATACTTTCCCTGATTTGAAGTGTATTACACCCGAGGAGGGAGACCGGGTTTTGCAGTCACTTCATAGCGGGGTATGTGGAAATCACTTTGGAGCCCGTAACCTGGCTTTCAAAACCCTCAGAATGGGATATTACTGGCCTTCTCTGGAACAGGATGCCAGAGTCGTGGTAGATTCCTGTCTTCAATGTCACCGGTTTGCAACCTTTCCCCGGGCCCCATCGGTCCCACTATCAGTAATCATTTCTCCATATCCATTTTGCATGTGGGGGATTGATTTCATTGGACCTCTACCCACAGCTCCGGGACAGCTCAAACACGCCATTGTCTCAGTGGACTATAATTCCAAGTGGATAGAAGCTCAACCCCTGGCTCGGATCACAACTGCAAATGTTAAGAAATTCCTCTGGAACAATGTCTTTTGCCGGTTTGGAATCCCGGAGACGTTTATCACAGATAACGGGACGCAGTTTGACAATGACGAGTTCCGGGAATTCTTACATTCCAATGGGACAAAGGTGCTATATGCCTCCCCTGCACACCCGCAGACTAATGGACAAACTGAAGCTGTTAACAAGCTAATCAAGCAAGTTCTGAAAAAGAAGCTGGAGGACGCAAAGGGTTTATGGGCTGAGAAACTTCCAGAGGTTTTGTGGGCACTTAGAACAACTCCGACAGAAGCCAATGGGGAGAGCCCATTTTTTATGACCTTTGGCTCTGAGGCAGTGATCCCGGTAGAGATGGAAGTCCCGAGTGACCGGGTACAACTGTTTGACAGGGAAACCAATAATGAAGGCATTCGCCTTAACTTGGACCTCCTGGTGGAACGCCGGGAGCGTGCACATCTTCGAAATATCAACAAGAAGCAAAAAGTGGCCAAACATTACAATTCCCGGGTTATCAAGCGCCCACTCAAACTCAGGGATTGGGTAATGAAGGAAGTTATCCCTAAGCCAACGGGGTTGAAAGCTCAATGGGAGGGTCCATATGAAATTGTTGAAGTCGTGGGTCCGGCAACGTTTTACATCAGGGGTATAGATGGAGTTACGCTTTCACGACCATGGAACGCCCAACATCTACATCTTTTCCCCAAATAGGTAACAAGTTATCTATGAATGTCCAAATTTATTATCTATGATGTTATATATAAAGCCTTTCAGGCCCACAATGCATAAAACCCCTACCGGGTTATGTTTATCAAACAGTTTGTTGAGTGAATGCAGCCTTTAGCGGCCTTACTTGTATGCCTTAATCGGCAATCTCCGATAATCTCCGATAATCTCCGGTCTACATGACGTGAAATATTGCAAGCCTTAATGGCCTTATTTCACTGTCAAACTCGGCAATCTCCGATAATCTCCGGTCTACATGACGTGAAATATTGCAAGCCTTAACGGCCTTATTTCACTGTCAAACTCGGCAATCTCCGATAATCTCCGATAATCTCCGGTCTACATGACGTGAAATATTGCAAGCCTTAACGACCTTATTTCACTGTCAAACTCGGCAATCTCCGATAATCTCCGGTCTACATGACGTGAAATATTGCAAGCCTTAACGGCCTTATTTCACTGTCAAACTCGGAAAGCTCCGATAATCTCTGGTAATCTCCTTAACTTGAAATATTGCAAGCCTTTCACGGCCTTATTTCAGTCTTTGAAAGTCCTAACGGACCCGTACAGCCCTAGCGGCACTTTTTATTAACATGCCAAACCGGCAATATGCGTACATTTTGTCAACACTTGTATATTATGCCCTAACGGACCGGTAAAGCCCTACCGGGCCTATTGTTATTTAATGACGATAACATACCAGACCAGCACTATGGGTAAATTGTCTACACTTGCGAGATATGCATCAAATTAACGTGTTATTTTACATATCGTGTTATTTTACAGGGAAAAATAGTGTTATAGAAAGACTTTCCCCCGCAAAGCCTTAGCAGCCCATGGAAGTCCTAACGGACCCGAATATCCTAGCGGCACTATCTTTATTTACATGTCAAACCGGCATTATGTGTAAATTTTTATACTATGCATCAGGTTACAGTGTTATTTCACAGGAGGAATTATGCGAAGGAAAAGCTTGATTACTTCAAAAAGATCAATTACAAAAAGTAGCAAACCGCTACAAGTAAAGTCTAATCTATAAAAGCAAAAACAAAAATACTTAAGGCTCCAGTTCATGGCGCTGCAGACCCGCTACCCCCGCCAGTGCTCGAGCCGCCACGTCCTCCCCGGGGCTGTATGATAAACTGTCCCTTACGGAGCGGTGGCCGGTTTTGAGGACCACCGACAATCCCACCACGGGAAGTACCTCTCCGGGCTGCTGAAGAACGAACCGGGGGACTCCGAGCCGGGTTTGCAGGAGCCCTAGGGTTTGCAGCCATGGCAGGAGTCGACCGGGAGGTGCCTGCAGCCTCGTCGGGTCTGACATGACCTTGGTGACCATCATATCCAGCTTTGTCGAGCCAGCCTTGGCGAATCCCGGCGCTAACAATTTCGGCTCGAGCCTCAGCCCTTGCCGACCGCAGCTTCAGTTCAAACTCGGGACTCGCTAGAAACTCGCAGACAGCAGAGTCCCTGGCCCGGGAAACAGCCTGCACCAACTCTCCTTTCTGCTGCTCCAGAGAAGTCACTTGTTGCTGCAGCGCTTGATTTTGTTGAGTAAGCTGAGCAATGGCGGCATCTTGAGCACACCGGTCCTCCCGGTGACCCTCGATGACTCTCTCAAACTCCGAGTTCTTGGCCACCAAGTCTGCTATTTGTTCTTCTGCCTTGGCCAACTCCGCCCACGACGCGACAGCTGATGCGCTTGCCTCTTCCCGGACCCGAGCCAGGCATTCTTCGCTCGCCGTCACCTGGTTCCGGGCCGCCCGGAGGTCGTCCCTGAGCACTCTCTCTCTCTCGGGGATGCCCTCGTTTATGAGCCGGTCAGTTGCCAAGTACGACATCCTGACAGCCTACATAAAACAAATAACGGGTTAGTATTTAAAAAAAAAAAAAGAACGGGTTAGGGAAGAAGAAAAACTTACCCGCATCAGTTTCTCCTGTGTCCTCCGGGCTACAATCAACGGGTCCTCATGCTCTAGGACATAGGAGTCGGCGGCACAATTCTTCAAGTCCGCTACCATCCTTTGGATGGCCACGTCCGCCATTCCCCCGCTCGCTAACTCCTCCATTATCTCGTCAGTGTCCCGGTGCTGCTTTCTCTCCCTCCTCTCCTTCCTTCTCTTCCTCCTCTCGGACCTCGCCGAGCTGGATGCCTCCCGGGTGCGTTTGCGAGAGGGAACGGGCTCCACTTCGTGAACTTCGTCACTCCCGTCACTCCCCTCCGAGTTCTCACTCCCTATCACCCTTTCCAACCCTCCAACCTCTTCACCCCCGTCGTCATCCTCTTCGGTAAACTCCTCCTCACCCGGGAGCACAGATGAGGGAACTGCGCTCATCACCGGTTCTTCGAACTCCACCTCTTCCTCTGCCAAGGGGAATTGAGTCACCGGGTCTTCCGCCACCTCCTCTGCGGGGTTCCCCACAATCTCTTCATCCAACTCCTGGTACACCTCCGTGCCGAGTACCTCAACCAGGTACCCGGGGATCTCATTGAAGTATAACGTGTCCACGAGGAATTTCTCAGTATCCCCTTGCTCTGCTTCTGGGCGCAGGAAAGCCGCTTTCGTGGTCAGGTTAACGTCGTATAGTTGACCATCCGTTGCTTGTGTCCGGATCCCGGCCCAAACAGCCTTATCTTCAAACCCGTCGTATATTCCCGGGTTCTTCCGCTTGGTAAACTCCATCGGAAGAAGAGCTGCAGAAAAACATATAGCCCGTTACACAAGAACATTTGACAACAAAAGTTGGAGGGACACGAGACAAACCTGGGAGCTCCATCAACCGGCACCTACTGTACACATACAGCCTACAAAGTCGGTATGAACTCCGGTCATCTTGACCCCGGAAGGCCCATAGCATCCTCCAGATCCTCTTCTCCATCACCGGCTCTAGAGGAATGTCAGGGACGTCTGCAACACAAATAACATAATTATAACCCGGGACGGAGAAAAGAAAGAAACCCTGAGGGAGAAGACTTACTCATCAGTTGTTGGAAATCGACCGGTACTTGGAGCGCGTAGTCCGGGTTTTGAAAGTTCCTTATTAAGAAACTTTTCTCCCTCCAAGTCCTGCTCACCGAAGATGGCAGGTCCTCGACGATCTTCTTGAAAACCGCTTTGGACTTTAGTTGGATGGTCCCGCTGAAACCCGCCTTCCGGGAGTACTCGGCCCGGTACATGGCGTGTAACTCGTGATAAGTTGGCATCTGCTGCTTCAACACCTTGTACATAACGCACAACCCGAGTAGCTGCCTCCACATGTTCGGGCCAACTTGCCCGATTGCGAAGTTGCTCGCAGCCAAGAGGTACTGCACCTCTACCTTTAGCGGGAGTGACAGGCCGCAGCGTAGCTGATACTCGTGGCACAGCGTCCACCCATCCCCGGGAGTGAAGAACTGGTCCTCGGGTTCTAAAGGTCGTATTTCAACAGACTCGGGGATTTTCCAGTTGCTCTTTAGCTCCACGATCTCCTCCGCTGTCAGTGAGTACCCGGGAGGGTCGAGAGCGGTCCCATCAGTGAAGGTAACAGACGCAAACTCGGGGACGTGAGTGTCCATTGCTTCGTTGGCCATCTGCAAAACACAAAAACACAGGGGCGTCAACAAAACCCAGGTAACCCGGCGCCACAAAGCTAAATTCCCACAGTAACGCAGAAACCCAGAAAACCTTCGTGGGAACCCAGAAACAGTACACAAATCGTCCCAAAACACTCAAAAAGGAGGGCAGAAGAAACAGTACCTTACTTATGAGGGTTTGAAGGGGTTTTTGAGATCGATTTGAGTTTGGGAATCCAACGAAACAGCGACAAAGGAGAGCGAAAGCAAAAAGCACGAAAAAGTTATCGGTTTGGAAGGTGAGACAAAACTGTCACCCTCAACCCCTATTTATACAGTTAGGGGCGTGCACTGAAGGGACGTTTCAGTTTCTCGAGGGAAACGACACGTGTCACGCATGCCGCTTCACAAAACCGAAAAACTTTTCAGTTTCCCCCCACTACAACCCGGAGACGTCGTTTTGAATTCTCAACGTAGAGAGTGTCTACGGGTTACGCTTGCGTACGGACTTGGGGGACTGGGTACCCCGGGTTTGGTTGTTAACTTTGTAACCCGGTAAAGAAAAGATTTAAAGTCCCCACCCAAGCGTACCCCTTGACTGAGGACTTGGGGGACTTGTTTATAGGTGGAACCTAATATTTCACCTTTACCGGGTTACAACTCAAGAAAGAACCTCCAAATGTCTGGTCAATTATTAAATATGCATTGTTTATTGAGCTTAAATTGTTGTTTATAGGGTGAAAGCCCAGTTAAATTCGAGAAGCCACTCTGGGTCCTTTGACAGGGTCATTTCGCCGTAAAGCTAAACAAAAGCAAGGGAAGTTGTTCCCACATTGGAAAAGGACAAAGCATGCTGCCTTTAATGCTACTATAAATGCCGGCGCGGGCCTTCCGGTAAGAGGACGCGCAACTTCTTAACTATTCTTGAGTTTTCTGCTTAGCTGACAGTGTCTGACTTAAGCATCGGAGTGGCTTCCCTCGGCAAACCCGGGGACGCCTCTTTGACGTGTTTGTTCTTTACACAGGAAAACTCGGAGTACGAAGGAGTTCGCTATTTCTGGAACCGTGCAGCCCGCTAAAGGGACCGCGAGTTTACCCGGAAACAGTGTGGCTGTATGGAATGATAAATAAGGCTTGTGCATATGAATATATGAATTGAGAGATGTTGTTTTGGTGCAGAAAATGGTGTCAATGGTTGCTAAGGGGAATAGTTGTACCACTCAACTCTCTCCATTTGTCTATGTTCAAGAGAAGGGTAGTAGAAACAAGAGGATGTTTTGAGCTGATCCACCTTTAATGGACCTGAACAAGATTTTGCCTTTGCCTCAAACTGAATGTGCAAGTTATGAATTTTCAGCCGAGAAGTTTGATATAAGCTACCACAATCATGGACAAACTAGTGTCTGTGACCTGTGTTTTGTTAATCAAGACCAGTATGATGGATTGAAACTTGACCTTGGGTTGTCTAGGGCTATTGGAAACCGGTTCTATGGAAAAAGAGAGAGAGAGACGAAAAAGAAAAAAATAGTGGAATTGACGTTTAACAAAAGTTAGAAAGTTAATTTCGTCATTGTATCTTATTTTGGTGGATTTCACGCTAGCCACGTTAGTAAATAAATGGATCCGTGACAGAAATTGGTCTTGAATTCCTTTTTGGTAACGAAATCAAAGTCTGGGTACCATATTGATAGTTTTTAAAGTATGTGTACCACTATAACCGGGACACATAAGTTCAGATACCGGCCATGCAATTTACTCTTTAGTATATGCTTTCAATGAAAATGCTAAGTTTAAAGTGAAGCAAAAGGAAAATGAAAAGCTCTGGAAGGGATTAGAAGTTTTCATTAACTAAAACATTGTGTGATCAGCTCACAGAAACTTTACAGTTTTTAGCTAGTCAAGTTCAAGATGGTGAGTCTTGCTGTTGTGCTTTAAAATTTTGCTTTAAATTACCGCATGACTGGTATTGATATTGAACTTGCTCTAACAGCCGAGAAAGATAAAGTGACCTTTGAAGGCAAACTCTCTGCTAGTGCAGCAGCTCTTGATGGTTTGAGCAAACAGATGAATGATTTATCTATAAAGCTAGAGTCAACTGAGGAAACTACAAGGAATCGTGGATGTAGTGTATGACCAGATAAAGGTGCAACAAATAAACATTAAAGATAAAGATGTAATCGTGCGCTTTCTGCTATTCCACTGTATAATTTCTCCTGGTACATGAACCCCTGAAATCTGATCTAAAAGACAAGACAGTTGGCAGTATGAAATTCAACAGGAGACTTGGCAATGCAACAAAGTCATAACATTTCCATAGTTCTTCCAAAGAAAATAGATTTGTGAGCTTGGAATAGGGGATCATGACCATATTTGTAGAAATCTTATCCATAATCAGTGAAAAGAACCAAAAGACTGAATTGTGCGTTATATATTCCTCCTAAAATATGGTACTTATACAACATTACACGCATCCTATAAGGTAACTAATTACATAAGAATATTACTAGAAATAATAAACATGATTCCTAATAATACAAGATATACACAATTCTAATGACTGACACTAACAATTCTATGAAATTACTATATGATGTATTAAATATGAGAGAGTCGGTTGATGAAGGTTTGGACTTGAATGATATTGTTGATTTCAAGGTACACTCCGGAAACTAGAAACCATATGAGATTTAGATGTGGAATTGGTCTAGTCGACGTAATATTGTTTGGCCGAATGTGTTTGATGTTTGTTTTGAATTGGTCAACTCCGGAATTGGGTTGACAATTTGTTAATCATGATATTTGAATTGTCATCTCTTTATGATGTTAACGGCTTAATTGTTGAACTACGAGTGGCTTGATCTCTCTCAGAGGGTACGTAGGCAGCCCGATCGTGTTTGCGGGATAGTGTGCAGGTTAAAAGTGGTTAAGGGTTATCCATTTCAAGGGAGGTTGCGGTAAAATCTCTCTTGGGGTGGATCCTACAGGATTTACCTCGGGTTAAAGGGGGTTAATCCAGGGTGGGTTCTGACAGTGGAGAGGGTATTTTCTGTTATGAACATTGTGAAGACTCGGCTGCGGAGTCGAATAGGTGACTAGTTTATGAATGATTGCTTGATTTTATATATTGAGAAAGACATTTTTACTAGTATAAAAGATGAAACTATTATGAAACGATTTCAAAATATGAAAGATCGGCGATGACAATTACCGTTGTAATAGATAGAAATTTAAATTTATTATTATTATTATTACTTATGTGTCTCATCTAGAATTCCTAGCTAAGCCGCCACCGTGTCCCTCTTTGACGTAACCTGTGGCCTGGCTGGTGTATCGGCCACTGTCGGGAGCAGGTAGGCCATAAGCTTCGGTGGTCTCACTCTTGTACATGCCACCCTCTCCCTCTGCCGCATAACCTTTGGTTTCTCTGTAGCCGCCGCCTTCATAATTGGTCTTAGATTCATAGTCGTCGGTTTCTACTACCGGTCTGTGATCCTTGTTGTCCTTGTCCTTCTGGTGGTGGAAGAGGCCGAGGTCGTGGTGGTGCTTCTCGTCAGACATGGTGCAAATTAAGAATGTGGACTTGGAGTGTGCTTGCTGGTGGTGGTGGCTATTTATAAGTGTTGCTCACCAGACTTCTCTGGTTTGGAATCCTCCTTCCTCGGAAAAATTCTACCCTAGGTCAGCATTTTCTCTCTCGATCAGAGGATATATGTTACGTACTAAACCTAGATCGATCACCCTACACGTACATGTTCCATCTGTGCTTTACTGTGAATTGATTTACACTCATTCGTCAAAATCTTTCCAACGGATAGGCTAGTATGTGAAATACCAACGAAGGCAAAAGCTCTTAAGCGAAAACTTGTATGGAGAAATTTATACCCTTTTATTCGAGGTAACCAACAGAATATAGAAAAGGAATGACACAGCTGAAGAACAAGGTGCAACAGGTAATGCTGCTCAAGAGAAAAAAAACCAATGGGCTACTAAATGTGAATTTCACAAACAGAAAACATGCACATATCTTATTGTCTGCAATTGCTCTCCAAGATTACCACCTGTGCATGTTTTCTCCTGCTATTTGTTGCTTTCTGTAATGTCCTTGGGAGATGTATTGGAACTCGGCTGTCGGGTTATTTATTGAGGTAATGAGCCATGTCTTGTTGAGTGAGTACCAGTTCGCAAACCTCCATTACACAATCAACATGTCGGTTGCTATATGGAATAGGTTGAGGGTAGAATCTTCAATTGAGAATAAGGGCATAGACGCCCCTCAATCGAACTGTGCCTGTCATTTAGAGCTGATACAAACCTTCAATCAAGGAAGAGCAGCAACAGAAATGGCAACAAAGACAATATTGTGAATGGGAGACTGCTGCAGACTAGGCACTTATTATGAGTTTTGGACCCAAAACTATGATACTGCAGAAACTTATGCAAGTGAAATTGTGATTTGACCGAACTACCTATGTATTGGGTAACTACCTATAAGTAACCTCTGTAGGTTTCACAAGGCAGATTACATCGCCAGAAGGGGGAATTCTTTACCGGAAGATTCAAATGGGAAATTCTCTAGTTCTGCAAGTACGAAGTATGCTGCAGGCCCGGTCAATTTATGTACAAACACAACCAGAAGCTTGAAGGCAGGAATAAGACATCAATTCAATTCATGTAGGCATCAATTGTCTGATGTCTTTTGAATCAGCAGTGAAAATAACTTCTACATCTATGATCGTATTTTATAATGTGACCAAACACTCGGACATCAAGTCAAAGAGAGATCTCAGAGTCAAAATCCCTAAACAGTAGTTGGAACACCATTTGAAGCAGAAGGTTACGAGAAAAGGAAAAGGCTGAAGCTTAAAGTAAGAATATAACTCTCACATATGATCCCTAATATTTATAACAAACCATCCTCTTTCTGGTTCCATATGATTGCCAAAGAGGTGGGAGAAACACTGAATAGTGTATATGAAAGAAGAGAAATGTCCCAAATGAAACTGCACAGAACATAGGAAAACTTCCCCACTTGACCATCCAAACACAAATGTGTTTTACTTTGTACTCACACACACACACCAAGTAGGAGTCCACCTAGTGTGTAGCAAATGTGTACCCAAATGTAGCTTCTTTTATTAAAATACAGATATTTCATTGAGGGAGGTGAGATTCAAGCTTGAGAACTCTTCCAACAAAGAGAGAAAAAGCACTAGACCACAAGCTTATTTATATGAACGTAAATTTATGTAATTATTAAGTAAGAATAAACCCTAGCCTGCAGAGTATAACATACTGTCTTACCTGTTCTTGCAGAAACTGGAAAACCAAAAATGGCCACTCCCAAGAAAACATGTTTGACTCATTTTAAATAGACCTGTTTGACTCATTTTAAATAGACCTGTTTGACTCATTTTAACAGCTGTCGAAAAAATGGCATGTGCTTATACCAAACATCAGACAAAGAGAGCTAGAGAACTTGGTCATATTTCAGACCCAGAGAGCTACAACACTGATGAAACAGTGTACCCAGAAACTAAAATTGCACCACATTAAGAATTCTAAGTGTCAGGGCATTTTTCTAATGAAATCTACAGTACATATGTTGGCTATTGCTGTTCTGATAACTCAATCAATCTGTCCGTGTCAAAATACAAGACTTAAATCATTGGAGTACTAGCATCCAAATGAAGTACAATCTGCTTATTTATAATCAAGTCCTAAAATTCCAAATTAATTGAACATAAAATATGAATGAACCTAGGAATTAAAAAAAAAAGTGAAGGAAAATAATGCAGAAAGTTGGGACCAACATAACATTTACAACCCAGCATCTGTTCTACTTCTTGATATCCAACATAACAGTACATAATCATTCATGACTTCAGAATTTGCAAGTCACTAACAACTTGGAACCTGACAAGAACTGTTTGGACTACTGGCCAGACAGAATGAGGAGATAAGGAATACAATACATCAAGACCGAAAACATGCAGAAGTAACTCGATAACATCAATAAGATTCAGGATACATTGAATCCTCCTGTAGAGTAGACTACCGAGTTTTATTAGCCAACCTCTTTGATTGATCAAGTTAAGACAAGTAAGCAAACTATATATGGCTTGGGGGTGGATACGAGGGACTTCAAAAGACTACACCTAAGCAGAAACTGGCACCTGATAAATTCTAAATCCAGCTGACATATTAACTAGGTATATCCTAACAGAGCTAAATAATCAAGTACTAAAGTGGATTACAATTATTATCTCAGATCCCAAATATTCTATGCAAAAACCATCTCTCAACTCCAAAAGCCACCAAATCTATACACCAAGGGACTTGTGATGTACAAATCAATTTCAGAAATTTTAGAAAAAAAAACATACTGGGTTTCCTCCAGGCTCCAGTATACCTTGAAATTCTTTAACAGCAACATAGAGTACAAATGTCCTCTAGTCAATTTAATAAATTGGAATCCTAGAACAAAAGTTCCAGTAATACAGAACTGAATGCACCAGTTTTCCTTTCCAGTATTGCTCTTTGTCTATTAACCACTACACATAATGCCTGAAAAACTAAAACCTCAACCCTAAACATTACCACCAAAGGAATTCATTTCTATAAACTCAAACCACAATCAATAAATCTTGAATAATAAAAAGAAAGGTAAATTACTGGTGACACCTCTAACTTTACACGTAAAAACAGTTTTGTCCTCCAACTTTCAAATTAAATCTGTATACCCTCAAACTCTTGTTTTCTAACAATTTTGCAAGTGATTACAACATTTGTCACTTTTCACTGAAATATTTATATCTATGTAACTGATGTAAGAGTGTAAACTCACATTTTTACTTTTTTTAATGAAATTTCCATGGGCTGTCCTTTTTTTCTTAAAACTCTGATTTCCTCCATGTTGACACCATTTTATCGTGTTTTCGCAACTCCGCTTATTTCCTACAAAATAAATAAAAACGAATTAATTAATGTATGGAGTAGCTAATTCTTGTGTTTGAGAGAGAGGGTCAGAGATCGGGAAGAAAGGGAGAGAAAAAAAGAGGAAAAGATAAAAGAAGAAAAAAAATAAAGGAAAAATAAAAAAAATAAAAAAATGATATATATATGAGGATATTTTAGTCATTTTAATATTTGACGCTTGTCACGTCAGATAACAGATTTATTTGACGGATTGGATAAAATTGTTAGAAAACAAGTGTTTGAGGGTATACGGATTTAATTTGAACGTTGGAAGACAAAACTGTTTTTACGTGTAAAGTTAGAGGTGTCACCAGTAATTTACCCTAAAAAGAATTAGTAATGATGATAAAAACTACAGAAAACTATTCCATTTGAACTAAAAGAAGTCATCTATCAACCATCAAGTATAACTATTATTATACACTGCAAGCAAGGCCTATCACGTTTGAACTCGAGCAAAGTTATCCATTGACCATCAAGAAGCAGGTATATCCGAACTCAAAAGAATCCAAAAGGTCACATGCAGATACAAAAAGAACAAGCTCACGTGCATCGTATTTCAAACAATAATTAAAAAAGCTTCATCATCCAACTGTTAACCGAGAAAATAAGTAATACAGAGAAAATGAGTAATAGTAGAGTAACATTTTTTCACAGGATATGATGTAAAACTCCACATCAATTTGTCATTTGTAAACTCATTAAATAACTAAAACCTGACCTGGAATTGACAAGCCAGACAGCCAGACCTACTGTCTATTATTTTCAGCTGCACTCTCTTCCTTGCCAAGGGCAACAACTGCCTTCTTCAAGATAGCCTCTGTTGGTTGGTGAGAGTTCTCCACTGCCTTTGAAATAGGTTGCCATTTTTCACCATGCTTTGGTTCTGCAGCAATGCATCGTTTTAGTACATCCTTCTGGTTCTCCTCAGTCCCATTCTGAAGTTCAAATTTGTAGTATAAAGCCCAGAAATCTCCAATATCTGGGGCAAGTGTCACTGCCCTGTTGAGCCAAGTCCTAGCTTTGTCAACCTTCCTGTCGAGCCAGAATAACTTGGCCACAGCAGCAATGACATGGGGATCGTGATCACATTTCTTGAGGGCATCCATACTTTTAGTCTTCCTTTGGGGACGTGGTACCATCTCAATAGAAGCTGCCCACAAGATACCACTATTGGGGCACTCCTGCAAGGCCTTTGCCATCAAAATATCAGCTTCCTTCTTATTACCATGCCTCGATTCAGCTCGAACAGCAGCAAGCCACAGTTCAGGGTTCTGAGGATTCTTCTTCCTGGCCATCGTAAGAACTGCACGAGCTTTACTCAGCCCATTCATCTTCTCTTCAAGATTTGCAAGAGAAAGCCAGAGTGGTATAGAATTGGAGCAGTGCTTAAGACCCAAGTCATAAGCCTCCTTGGCCTTGTCCAAATGGTTAAGCCGTTCCTCTAGCTGTCCAAGCATCAACCACAATTTAAAGAACGAAGGGAAGCGCTTCAATCCTTCAGCAAGCAACTTCCTCTCCTCATCAAGGTTCCCTAATTCTCTTTCGACGATTGCTGATTTCATCCATACTCTCTCTGTTCCTCCCTTTTCTCGGGCTTTAGCAAGAAGCAACCTTGCTCTCTCAGGTTCATGATTCTCAAATTCAAGCTTAAATGCAGCAAGCCAGATTTCTTCAGAATTCGGAATGGCAGCATAAGCTTCTTCGAGGATTTTACGCGCATTAGGTACGTCACCAGCAAGCCACTTCTCCTTTGCACCCATAAGCCATAAGACTTCCGCCTGTGGTCGGTAGGTAACTGCTTTACGAAGCAGGGCATCAAGAGATTCCCTAGTCCCATAACTCTTTTCGAGCTGTGCTGCTTTAAGCCATATGCTCTTCTTACTTAAGAAGACAGTAAGTGCATGAGCATAGATAGCTCTGGCTGTTTCAATGGAACCACGTTTCTTGCACTCCTCTGCATCAGCAACCCATGTCCTCTTCCTATCTTCTTCCTCCACGCCAATCCCAATTGTGTTCTGAATAATGGCTTGGCAAGTTGCGACAGACCCTGCACGCTCGGCAGCTTCAGCCTCCTTCATCCATGCTTCTCTATCAATCACCAATCCCTCTCTTTGCAGAGCCCTTATACCCCTTTCAATAATCTTCCCAACTGATGTATTCCCATTAGCTTCTTCCAACTTTGCCGCAGTAATCCAAATGGCAGGCTCCTTTGAAAGCTTCTCCCGGGCCTTGTTAAGGACCTTCTTGGCATTGTCATAAGTCTCCAATCTTGCTAGAGCAAGCCACAACTCTATGTGCAAGGGACAACACTCCACAGCCCTATGAAGCAAAAGTCTGGCATCCTCCTCATTCGCCAGCTCCACCACCGCCTTCCACAGCCTGACAGAATCAGGAATGTTTTCCAACCCTTTTCTCAACACCCTACTCTTATTCGAGTCATCATGCTCCAATTTCGCGGCCTGCATCCACAGCTTGACTGAATTGGGTATGGACTTGACTCCAGCAGCAATCACAGCCTTGGCTCCGTCAGGACTGGCAAGCCGACATGCCTCCAACCAAACATCCTCACTCTTGGGACATTCCTCACACCCTTTCTGGATCAATTGCCTTGCAGCCTGTATCTTCCCCGCCACTTCCTCCAACCTCGCAGCAGCAATCCAACCAGGTGGATGCTTTGGATTAGTCTGTGTCACACTCTTCAGCAACAACCTGGCCTTCTTTATATCTGAAATCTCCGCATCACTAGTAATCTTCATGCTCTTGAGATCAGTAAGATACCCCTTAGGGTCCACAACAGTCAGCCCTGAAACAGAATCGGAAAGCCTATCTAATTTCAAAGACAACACAGTACTCCTCCCATCACCCACTGCAGTCAAATCCGTAACCGGAGTTTGCGACCACGGCGTCTCTGTACCAGTGGCCGCCCTACTCTTGGGGTCCAATGCAGTAACATGCTCCTGTTCCTGCCTAGCCTTCTCGAAAAGCGTATCCGGCACAGGCACAAAGCTCTCAAACTTCCTCTTCTTATTCCTGGATGAATAGTCCCCAATGTCCGGTATCTTATCCCATTCCTCAGCCGAAACAGTATACAGCTGCCTCTTCAAATTTGCAAACTGCTCCGTGATTTTCGGATTCGAAGCTCTGTACTTCTCAATCTCTTGCTTCAACCTCGCTTCCCGCCTGTCCTTCCTCCTGGAGTCCATCCTCTGCTCAATAGCCTCCCACACAGCATCAGCCTCCTTGTCCTCGTCGTCGTACTCCGCAGACGCGAACAATCCGACGTCGTTTCCTTCAAACTCATCAAACTTCTGATTTTCATCGTAGCCTTTCTCCTCGCCGTCGTCTTCCTCCTCCTCCTCCTCCGGCTTCCCGCGGCCACGCCCCACCCCAGGCGGAGCAGCGCCGCCGATAGTCGTGGCGGACCGATCGGGCAAGTCGGGAGCGGCGCGGGCAGGACCGATGTCGGAACGGGTGGTGAAGCCGGTGGCGCCACGGCCGAGACCGGCGACATAGTTGGTGGGGGGTTTGGAGTTGAGGAAATCGAGGCGGGGTTTAGGGACGGCGGGGGGTTGGGTGCCTCCGAAGAGGGGGATGTGGAGGGTTAGGGTTGAGAGGTGGGAGATGTTGAGGTCGGAGAGGAGGGTGGAGTCGGGTTGGGTGAGGATTTGGAGGCTTTGGGAGATGAAGAGGCGCTGCTGGGAGATGGGGATGTGGGAGGTTTGTTCGATTTGGAGCTTTAGGGTTTGGAGGGTGGTGGTTTGAGGGTTGAGATTCAGGTTTAGGGTTTTGTGGTTGGGGGATGTGATGAACACCATTTTCGTGGTGGTTTCTGTGATCCTCAGATCGGGAGAATACTATGGAAGCAGTTGGTTTTAAAACGGGTCTTGTTGAGTCCGTTCACTCCTTTTCAATTAATTAAGGCAATTAGACTCCTACACCACTCCTCTTTGTGCCGCGCGTCAATGTGTAGGATGCGTCTCATTAAAATCTTATCAAGTAACAAAGAAAAAATTACTGCATGGAAATAGGAACTTGGACTGGGAAACTAGGTACAAGATTGCTATTGGGTCATGTCAGGGTTGGCATACCTTCAGCATGACTGTGTCCCAGCAATTCTTCCTAGATTCCAAGTGTGAAGCTTATCTAGCAGATTTTGGTCTTGTGAAATTGATGAACTTCCCAACTTACCATCATGCTATGTCCAGAGTTGCTGGCTCTTATGGTTACATTGCACCAGGTACAGATATTTCATTTTAGCAATTGTTGATGATTTTATATCTTGCTAGTCAGTATATATGCTTAACTAGCTCCATTATGAATTGCAGAGTATGGATATACAATGAACATAACTGAGAAGAGCGATGTCTACAGCTATGGTGTGGTTTTGCTAGAGATCCTAAGCGGACGTAATGCCGTTCAACCCCAGATTGATGATGGACTACACATAGTTGAATGGGTGAAGATGGCAAGTTTCGAACCAGCTTTATCAATACTAGACACAAAACTCCAAGGCCTACCAGATCAAATGGTTCAAGAGATGCCGCAAACACTCGGAATAGCAATGTTTTGTGTCAACTCTTCGCCCGCAGAACGACCCACCATGAAGGAAGTGGTGGCATTGCAAATGGAGGTTAAGAACCAACCTGGAGAGTGGGGAAAAACTTCCCAACCCCTAATAAAGCAGTCTTCAAATCAAAGTTAAACTAGTTTTTTTCTTCCTTTTATCCTTAGATTTTCTTTTAGGTTGCAAGGACATCAGCTATTGATTCTTCTATCCCAATATAAGAGAAGGTTTGAGTAGTTGAATTCGTCCATTTGGATGCTAAGGCTAGTGGTCTTTAGGTTTCTTGTACAGTTTTGAGACATTAGAATGTTGGAATTGTCCCTTTGTCAATCTATTGTTTCCAATTTTGATAGATTACTTTGGTAATTATTGCTATATCGTCTACCAACAATGCATGTCTATAGAGTGTGGATGGTCTTAACTTGTAATACGATTGAAAGAAAATTATGTTATCCTCAACAAAAAAAGCCAAACAAAATCTGATGTTTTGGAAGCTAGAACTTAAAGAGAGAAATAATGCAGAGACAGAAGCAGGGCAGAAATCCTGGAGAACTTCAACCCAGAAAAAAGGTGAAATGGGTTCCTCCATATTCTACTAAAAGGTTCCCCGTATTATCAGGCAGAGAGAGCCTATATCATATTTTCTGTAAGGAGGTTCCCAATTCCCAACTAGCACTTATTAGCAGAATTTCTTCAATATTGACAAGATGAACAAAATCAAGAGCTTAAGGTTAAGGGTATAACGAACTGGCTAGCCATGGTCTCTCATATACAATACCAGCGATGGTTTGATGAACGTGTGATTGAAGAATGATCTGATTTGCTTCAATCCAAAGCAACTGTATGGATGCAAATCGCCAATAATCCAAGAAATTGTTGACATAAAAATGTCTTTTCTAGATTCATTGGCACAATCCGGAAATGGAATGAACAAATCCTGATATTTTTGGTACAACATGATACAAACAAAAAATGGGCAAAGGAAAATCTAATGATGACGGATCCTCCCAGAAGCTGCACAATAACAGAAGAATTGAAAAAAAATGGTAAGTAAACGGTGAAAGAATGTTCATATAAGTTGAGACTCGTTGGAAAACAAAACTCACCGGTTTAATGCTTCACTTTCAAAGCCGTTTCAATTCGTTCAATAAGCTGATTAGCATTCAAAGCACCCTCCTGCAAGTTAACAAACAAAACTCATAATTGATTTTTTAAAACGACAGAATAATGCTACCTGAACCTATAGATTAGAACGAAAAGAAACTTATATAGTGAAAGGATGAACAAAACCATTACTAAGCTTATACCAAGCAGCAGTTAGCAGTGGTTTTTAATGCATGTGGCATACATTGATAGTAGATTAGCACACCCACACAAAAAAGCCAAGCAAAACAGACCCTGAACATATTGGATAAGCCAATGTATGTCTACATGCATCATTGTGGTCAACTGCCAGTGCTTTCACCCCCAAGACAGCGCAGCAATATTCAGTTCGCAATTCATACTTATAGCAAAAGGCAGAAGTTGCAGTTAACAGTGGCAAAGAACCCCTGTGCATGTGCATAGTAAATCACTATGCAATCTTAACAGCGTAACTAACAAAATTTGATAACTATATCCATTGTTTGATTTAACGGGTACAAGAATTATGGGTGCAAACAAATCATTTAGAAAAGTAAATGGAACTTAACAGGAAAGAAGAACTCAAATTTCACTTACAAAGCGGTCATATGGTTCTCCGTCCTTAAATATAATGAAAGTAGGCAATGCCTGTATTCCATACTTGTCAGCAATGCTTGGGTACTTCTCAGTGTCAATTTTCACCACCTGGATCTTGTCATTCAGAGTAATACTGACTTCATTGAGGATAGGAGCCATGAATTGACAAGGACCGCACCTGCCAAGCACAGATTCAGCTACTTAAATAGTCACATTAGGTTTGAAATATTGGTTTCAACATAAGTTACAGATGGAGATAAAAGGTGGGGGAAAAAGGAACTATTAGTGAATGAATATCATCTTGTTTTTCAAGTAAAAGGTGTTAGTACCAACTAACCAAGGTCCTAATGTTACAAAGTTGCAAAGGGGTAGCAGTTGAAACTAACTGATTCTGCATTACTGATTAATTAAGGGATTATACAAGCTCACAACATTATATGAACCACACTAAGGAAATGGAATAACAAAGAGGAGCTTACCAAGTTGCATAGAAGTCAACCAGGACAGGTCTATCAGAATTAGCCAGCAATTCATCAAAGTTGGAAAATGTTTGTTTCTTTGCTTCAACCTACAAAAACTAACATTGTAAGATGTAATTACTTCACTACCAGTGCAGTCAAAGTACTTCAAACTTCAGCCACATAGATTAAATATTTAGGGAAAAAAGGAAATAACTAAAAAGAGCCATTCTAAATACTCAAAAAACTGTCTATACGGAACTGCTGATTCCACCAACCTCAAAGCGGTTACAAGGAATATATTGACAGATTGAAAGAAATGTACGAATTTTAGAATCTTAGCATATGTTAAAGGCGAGAGTAACTGTGGTTTGTTGAGATAGAATTTGTAACTGTAAAGACCATAATTATTACATATGGGGATTTCTGACAAGAGTTCTCATTTGGCCCCTTGCGCCATTCTATATCCGAATTAAGACGGGACATAGCCAATGCCAATGGTTTTAGACTGCGGAGACTTCTGAACTAAGACTTACAGTTCATAGGAATAACAAGGCAACATTCACACGTTTTTCAATAAATATCAAGTTCTTGCCAAAAGTAAAAAGAAGGATTTTATCTGTACATTGCCATAATGCAGCCACGGACTAAGTTTCACAGATGATTCACACATTTATACAAGTTAATAACCCTCAGACCAAAACACCCTTCCTACACAAAAAATAATTATCATCATTTAATTTTTTGAGAAATTAAAACCTATCATCAAGTCAATTAGAAAATGAAACTCCAGTCCTAATTATCAAACACACACAAACAAAATATATCAAGTGCAGTTCCACACCTCAATTATCTATAGAAACAAACAAAGCAAGAGACTAAAAAATAGTCATAAAATAAATTTAAAAATAGGTTACCGGCGCAAGAATTCGATGCCGAGATGGAGCGGAGGCTCCAATCCGAAGGCGTCGGAGCTGAACAGGGAATTGCAGAGATGAAGAGGAAAATAGATTCGAGGAGGAAGCAGCTGCCGCAGCCAAGCGAGCGGCGCCGTCAGAGAAGAGAGAAGGAATGGACGATGCTGTTACGGAAACCGCCATTTTCTCGGAGAGAGAGCTGCTGCGGTTGTTTTGGGTTGGATAAATCGTTCAATGCGAAACTGAATACTCGGGGGCTAAAAATAACGGGGTGTAGCTACAGGTGGATTTGAGCCGTCCGATGGTCAGGGCGTTAATCAAAGGTTGTTGACTCGTTCAACTGGCATTTTTGTTGGAGGGGGACCTTATTGAAGATTTGGTGACTTGCTACCAAATAAAAAACAAGATTCGGGTGCTATCTATGGCCCCGATCCCCTGATCTTTTCGGTATGGATACGTTTAGTTGCATAGAATGAAATTGAAAAATGAAATAATGATATTGGTATTGAAGAATTTCAACGTTTACTTGTACATAATAAAATTGAAATACATGGGGTCTATCCTCCTAATAAGGAATCAAATCAGAGACGCCAGAGCAAGCTGGCAGCATTTCCTTCTCCTTTGCCGAGTCTTTTCCCTTTTGTCGAAGCCTTGGAGAACGTTCCACAAGAACAGCACCGTTGGAGGATGAAGTCTTGAAGCCGGCAACATCTTTGAAGTTTAAGGGTCTCTATAAGTAATAATAATGGTAAATAAGGTTGACCGTTATTATCAGCACTAAGAGGTTACCCGAATTACGTGATTTATCAAACATAGTCGTATTTCACAATTCGAATCACATCTTATTTCACGAGATTTTTGATAGTTTTCCTTCTATGAAGAGTTGGTTCACAAAGTTATGCATTTGTTTAAAACCTACTAAACAAGTTATACAACATTAGTAGACACATTGTGATTCCGATTATTAAAATTCACGAACAAAAATTTGACCGTCTGATATGATCATTATGACGAAAGATGCCTATGGTATAAAATTAAATTTGATTCGACAACATTAAGGGCTCAATCGAAACGGTCAACCCTAATTCATCATCACTTATCACACGGAACACTCATATCTACCTCTATATGACGTAGTTTGGTCGAACCTTCCACACAAAAACTCATATGAGGCAACCGCCCATATAAAATTTGTAGGACATTTACACTCGACGAGAGGGCTCCTTATAAGGAATAATAAATACTAAATAGAGTTGGCTGCTGTTATCAGCACGTAGACGTTACCTGAATTACATGATTTTAAAACCATAGCCGTATTTCACCATTACGATCACATCTTATTTCACGAGATTTTTGATAATTTTGCATCTATGTAGAGTTGGTTCACAAAGTTATATATTTGCTTAAAACCAACTAAATAAGTTATACAACATTTGTCACGCCCCGACCCAAGATTTACCTCTCTAACCTTGGGTTAAGACGTGCGGGACCCAACACAAGAGAGATTTACTCGAAATCCCCCTTGAGCCAGGATAACCCTTTCTTCATAACCCAAATCAAACCGTCCAAACGGTGCCGGAATAAACCTCAAACCGGAGGTTATCCTGTTTCCCACATTTGAATCTCAAATGTGCCAATTAAAGAACCTAGGGGTTCTAATAATATTTGTGACTGCACCTGAATCCTGGTCAGGCTGCCTACGTACCCTGTCTTTTCAGGGATCAAGCCACACGTAGCTCTTGTGTAAGATTCACCCTAGCCGGGCAGAATCCCGCTTTTCTAATTATCGGTCGATTTATTAGTATGGATAACAAACATCTAACGCGTATCCGGAGTTTAACCTCTCCGCTAAGGTATCCACCGACCATCTATCTGTCGGGACTATCCCAAACAATCCACCATACAATTATACAACAGGATTTCACAGCAATCGTAAAGAAATAACAACATGCACACATAAATATATAATAAAACATAGTGGCAACCACGTAAATAAACCAAACCACGGCATCTAAGATATTTCCTCCTATTTGGCATCCCTGAAAATAACTATAATTACCAGGGGTATTTATGGAATTACCATCTCAATGGCATTCCTGTAATTAGCCCAAAACTGTTAGGGCAATATGGACAGTCTAGCCTTAATGGCAGTTTCGTAGTTATACACATCAGTCAGGGTTATTTCTAGGATTTCTGTCCCAAGGGCAGCCCTGTAAATATACAAATATGGCAGGGGTATTCTGGGAATTCTAGCTCTAGTGGCAGTCCAGTAATAAACTCAAACTACCAGGGGTATTTCTGGGATTTAACCACAATGGCACCCCTGTAATTACTCTAAACTGTCAGGGACAGTTTCATCCTTTCCTAACAGCGGTAAATGGTAAAAATATCAGATCTACCGTGGTAAAAACCCAGGGTTTTACACTTTTCACCCTAAACACACCAATCGGCCCTCCGGCCGAGTTCCAAGCCTAAACCGGCCACCTCTCCGATCAACAACAACTCAGACAAGCCTCAACAACGAACTAATAGGAGAAGAGAAGATTACCTCTCGTCGACAGCGTCCTAGAGCAACACCACCCCGATCGATCCCCACACTACACACTGACCTCCAACCTCCACCTTAGCACAGCCACCACGACTGGAACTCTGCCGAGCTTATCAAGCCAGACTCATCCTCTCCAGCTCTCGATCGACGCAGTCTATCCAGAGTTAGCGAACAATAACTGAGGAAGTGAGAGGACGGAGAGGGTGCGTGGAATGAGGGAGATCGACAGGTAGAGAGAGAGAGAGAGGGCGCAGATTCGGAGAGTGAGAGAGAAAAAGAGTGAGAGTGAGACAGAGAGAGAGTCCGGCGTCTTTCTCCCCCACCCCTTTCTGCCTAACCGAAGAAGAAGAGAGAGAACGAGAAGAGAGAGAGTGAGTATCAGTGAGAGAGAGATCTCCCCATATATATACCCAACACCAACGGCCCAGATCAATCTCTGATTGATCTGACGGCCCAGATTTGGTTACAGAAGTTACCATGAATAGTAAGAAGATATTTTTCCTATTTACTTTTACCGCACGGTAACAACACTTTATTCCGCATAACTTTCACATACGAACTCCGATTAATTCATAGGACATACCCACGAGTTCGTATTATCGTCCTCTACATCTTTCCCGAAGAAAAGTTCCACGAATTCCTGACTTATCGCAAAGTTATCTTTTTCTACGGTAAAGTAACTTAAGATTTGTTACTTCCGTAAATTGAATAAATTCGTAACTAACAACTCGTAACTCCGGAAAATCTTCCGGACATACCGGGAAACTCGTAATAACATAACCTACTCCTCGGAACATTAATTCTATTTTCCCCCAGAACCGAGAATACCTCGATATTAATTCAGGGAAAATTAGCAATGCGGTTACCATTCTCTGTAACTCGCCTAATCCCGGTAAAAATGCTAATTTCGGGACGGGGTGTTACAACATTAGTAGGTGCATTGTGATTCCGATGACTAAAATTCACAAACGAAAGTTTGACTGTCTGTTATAATCATTATGACGAAAGATGTCTATGATTTAAAATTCAACTGAATCTGACAATGTTAATGGCTCAATTGTAATGGTCAACCCTAATCTATCCTCACTTATCATACGAAAACGCTCATATCTACCTATATATGGCGTAATTTGGTCGAATATTTCACACAAAAAACTCTCATGTAGATGAGACGCAACCGCCCATATGCATATGAAAATTTTGGAACATTTACCCCTCGACGATAAAGCTTCCTATAGGGAATAATAATGGTAAATAAGCTTGACCGCTATTATCGGCACTGAGATGTTACCCGAATTACGTGATTTATCAATCATAGTCGTATTTCACAATTCCAATTACATGTTATTTCACGAGATTTTTGATAGTTTTCCTTCTATGTAGAGTTGATTTACAAAGTTGTGCATTTGTTTAAAACCTACTAAATAAGTTATACAACATTAGTAGGCACATTGTGATTCTGATGATTAAATTCACGAACAAAAATTCGACCGTCTGATATGATCATCATGAAGAAAGATGTCTATGGTATAAAATTCAACTGGATTCAACAAAGTGAAGGACTCAATCGAAACGGTCAACCCTAATTCATCATCACTTATCACACGGAAAACACTCATATATATATATATATATATATATATATATATCTTTATATGACGTAGTTTGGTCGAACATTCCACA
This sequence comes from Comarum palustre, assembly GCA_951800085.1. Taxonomy (NCBI): domain Eukaryota; kingdom Viridiplantae; phylum Streptophyta; class Magnoliopsida; order Rosales; family Rosaceae; genus Comarum; species Comarum palustre. The sequence continues at coordinate 7,197,162 of OX637589.1, forward strand.
CAACAAATTCTCACGTAGATGAAACAAAACCACCCATATAAAAATTTTGGGACATTTATCACTCGACGAGAGGGCTCCCTATGGGGAATAATAATGGTAAATAGAGTTGACCGCTATTATCAGCACTGGACGTTACCCGAATTACATGATTTTAAACCATAGCCATATTTCACCATTACGATCACATCTTATTTCACGAGATTTTTGATAATTTTGCATCTATGTAGAGTTGGTTCACACAGTTGTCTACAAGTTATGCAACATTAGTAGACACATTGTAATTCTTATGACTAAAATTCACAAACGAAAATTCGACTGTCAGATATTATTATTATGAAGAAAGATGTCTATGGTTTAAAATTCAACCGGATCTGACAACGTTAATGACTCGATCGAAATGGTCAACCCTAATATATCGTTATTTATCACACGAAAACGCTCATATCTACCTCTATATGACTTAGTTTGGTCAAACATCCACACAAAAAAACTCTCATGTAGATGATATGCAACTGCCCATATAAAAATTTTGTGACATTTACCTCTCGACGATAGCGTACATTTACAAAGATGTATGCTTGCATATAGTTATACGACTTTAGTAAGCACGTCATGGTTTTAATGAATAGCTTTTCTAAAAATTTGTTTTCTCTATTACTTCATTATATTATGAAAATATGTTTATAAAAAAATTTAGTAATACCGAATTTGATAAAATTTATCTCATACTCAAAAATTTGGTTGGTTTGTTATATTTTTATTTGAGAAAAATGACCAAACAGTGTCCCACCTTTTTTTGAAGCAAAGCTTTGGTATCTCACGTTTTAAAAACTTCAAAACGGTATCTCACCTTTTGAACCCGACCT